>JAMPIV010022290.1:0-164059 GCA_024509875.1 Oreohelix idahoensis
ATTAAGCGAGAAAGAATATTCTTGTGTTGGCAGGGGAGAAAGAACATTCGTGTGTTACTATGAGATAAAGAACATTCGTGTGTTGTTAGGGGAGAAAGAATATTCTTATGTTGGTATGGGAGAAAGAACGTTCGTGTGTTGTTAAGAGAGAAATAGTATTCTTGTGTTGGTAGAGGAGAAAGAACATCTGTTTATTAGTAGGGGAGAAATAACAGTACGGTGTTATTATGTGAGAAATAATGTTCTTGTGTTGGTAGGCAAGAAAGAATATTTGTGTATTTGTAGGAGAGAAAAAAATCATTCATGTGTTGTTAGGAAAGAAAGACTGTTCTTGTGTTGGTAGGCAAGAAAGACCATTTGTGTATTGCTAGGAGAGAAAGAAAGAACATTCATCTGTTGCTAGGGAGAAAGAAAATTCGTATGTTGTTAGGGAGAAAGAAAATGTGTTGGTATTGGAAAAATGACATTCGTGTATTGGTACAGGATAAAAAACATTCGTGTGTTGTTAAGGAAGAAAGAACATTCATGTGTTGGTAAGGCAGAAAGAATGTTCGTTTATTTTGTTAGGGGAGAAAGAATATTCTTGTGTTGGCAGGGAATAAAGAATATTTGTGTATTGATAGGAGAAAGAACATCGTATCTGTTGCTAGAGATAAAGAATATTCGTATGTTGTTAGAGAGAAAGAAAGTTCATGTGCTGGTAGTGGAGAAAGAATATTCTTGTGTTGGTAGGGAATAAAGAACATTTGTGTGTTGCTAGGGATGAAGAACATTCGTGCGTTGTTAGGGGAGAAAGAATATTCTTGTGTTGGTAGGCGATGAAGAATATTCATGTGTTGTAAGGTGTCAAAGAACATTCGTGTGTTCATAGGGAAGAAAGAACATTCATATGTTGGTAGGAGAGACAAAATACTCGTGTGTTGCTAGGGGATAAACACATTGGTGTGTCGCTATGGGATAAAGAACGTTCGTCTGTTGCTAGGGGTTAAGAATGATCGTGTGCTGTTATGGGAGAAAGAACATTCTCTTATTGGTATGGGATAAAGAACATGTGTATATTGTTAGGAATAGATAACATTCATGTGTTGTTAAGGGAGAAAGTATATTCGTGTATTGGTAGGGGGTAAAGAGCCAGGGATCCAGACCTCCAGGACGACCCAGAGTCCGCTGGGAGGACAACATTAGACAATCTTTGAAGACCGAGGACTAGAATGGAACCAGGCCAGGAAGAAGACAGCTGATAGAATGGTCTGGCGCTCTCTCTTCCAAACCTCTACACCTCACGGTAGAAGGGGAACGACTAAGTAAGTAAGTGTATTGGTAGGGGAGAACGAGCAATCGTGCTGTTAGGAGAGAAAGAACATTCGTGTGTTGTTAGGAGAGAAAGAACACTCGTGTGTTGTTGTAGAATGCAGAACATGTGTACATCGCTAGGGGATGAAGAATATTCATGTGTTGGTAGGGGATGAAGAACATCCGTGTGTTGTTATGTGAGTAAGCACATTCACGTATTTTTAGGGGAGAAGGAACATTTATATAATGTTAGGGAAGCAAGCAATTCAATCGTTGTTTTTTTTTAAGAAAGAACATTCATGCGGTATAAGGAAAGAAAGAACATTCATGCGGTATAAGGAAAGAAAGAACATTCGAACATTGTTATAGGAGAAAGCACATTCGTATAATGTCGCAACCCAGGTGGAATGGATTCAATTCCGAGCGCAGGCCGGAAAGAAACACAGGAGCTCGCCCCCTCAGAGTGTAAAGAAGATAAAACGTCCAAGACACTTGTCCAACGGGGGACAACTTCTGATGATCAGATTGTCTACTGTTGTAACGCTCTATATTGAGTTTCATAAAATGTGTAGATTGTTCATTGCTAGGAATACATGGCAGTAAGAGGAGTAATTGAAAGCATCTATGTATGGCACACAATTTTTAAAAAAAGAGCAGGTGAAAAGAGAAAACAAGACAACTGGCTACCAAGAGCATGAGACAATCAACACTTGAAAAGTAAAAAAAAAAAAACTAAAAACCTGGCAGGTAGTCTTCCTGTAGTGTCGAGATGTCTTTCTGTATCTAGGTTCAGGAAACTGGCAAGCAACTATTGTCCGCAAGTGCATCTAGTCATAACCAAACATTACTAATCAAGTTCACAAGTACGTCTAGTCACACGGGAATAATATTAATGAATTCACAGGGGCTTGTTGTTACACTCGAACGCTGTTAATTTCCAATCATATTGTAGCAATTAAGATATGAATATAAAGGGGACGTGGGTTGCATTGTGGCCAAAAACCAGAAAGATAGTATCAAGGGATGGAACTTTGTCTCGGAGCGCATTATGGTTGTAAAACTAAAAGAAGGAGAAACCATTGTCAACCTGGTCATAGTGTATGGGCCAAATGAGGATGAGAGAGCAGAGGTCAAGGAGGAATTCTTCGAGCTGCTTCAAAGGACAGTGGATGACTGCCTTGATGAAATTATCATGCTCGGAGATTTCAATGCGAGAGTTGGAAATGACAATGCTAGATGGGGTGGAGTAATCGGAAGATATGGAGAAGATACTCTCAATGACAATGGAAAGCGACTCCTTAGATTCTGCAGTGAGCAGAATCTGATCATTACAAACACAAAGTTCCCCCATAAGCGCATACATGCATACACTAGGTGTGAACCAACAAAGAATGAGAAGTCAGTGATCGACTATGCCATTGTTAGGAGGAGCTCATTCAAATATGTCCGGGATGCTAGAGTCTGGAGAGCGCCAGAGATTGGAAGTGATCACTACCTGCTTACAATCAAAAGAACAACTGAAAGAGTTGCTCAGCCTAGGAACTGCCCAGCATCACGCAAGAAACCAAGTAAACGAACGGAAGAAATGAGCATTAAGACCTACAAGCTGAGAGAGCCAGAAATTAAGACCAGATATCAGGGGCTTATTGCTACAGCGGTGAAAAACACAGAAGAACAACCTGATGACTTGGAAACCCTGTGGCTTAAATTCAAGAACATCATAAAGACAGCTGCTGCAGAAGCATGTGGTGAAGCCCGACTTGGGAACAAGAGAAAGAGCACACCTTGGTGGACAGAGGAAGTCAAAGAGAAAATAAGAGAGAAGAAAAAATCATGGAAACAATACTTAGGAGCTAAAAACACAGCAGAACAAATAGAGAAATATAGAGAATATGTGATACTCAGAACAGAAGCAAAGAACAAGGTGCTAGCAGCAAAACAGAAGTCCTGGGAAGAATTTGGAGAAAAGCTAGAAAAAGATGCGCAAGAAAACTAGAAATTGTTCTATAAGACCCTAAAGAACATGAGGAAGGAAAAACAATGCCCTCTCAAATTTATAAAGGACAAGCAAGGCAAATTGCCTACTGCCACGAAGGAAGTAATGGAAAGATGGAAAGAATATTTCTCAGAACTCCTTGATGGTGAGCAAGGTAAAGCATCAGAAATGATAACCACTAGCACAGAAGAGGAAACCAATGGTGATGAAGATGACATAAAGATGGAAGAATTGAAGGCAGCACTGGAGAAAATCAAGATGGGCAAAGCAGCAGGGCATGATGGTATAACACCAGAAATGGTTAAGTACATGGGAGCATCAGGCGACCTATTACTCTTAAGGGTACTACAGGCAGCGTGGTGCAACAAGACCATACCAAAGGACTGGGAGATTGCCATCATAACACCAATTTTCAAAAAGGGTGACAATCGACAATGTGGAAATCATAGATGCATATCACTTCTCAGTGTCCCTGGTAAAATCTACTCTAGAATCCTAGAGCAGAGACTTCGACGCCTAGCTGAGCCACAATTGGATGAGGTCCAGTGCGGATTCCGAGCAAACCGAAGTACTCAAGACCTAATCTTCACACTCAGACAGCTGAGTGAAAAGGCCCTTGAGTATAAGAGTGAGATCCATCTTTGTTTCATAGCTCTGGAAAAGGCATTTGACAGGGTCCCCTGGAGCAAACTTTGGGACTGTTTGGAAAGGAAGAACATTCCAGCACCTCTGATTCATGCTATACAGAGCTTCTACAAGTCTTGCAGAAATTATGTGAAGACAGCAAACCATAAGTTCAGGACCAGCACTGGTGTAAGACAGGGTGATATCCTGTCACCTTATCTTTTCATACTCCTCATGGACGATGTTATCAAGTCATGTAAGGAGAGAACAAGAAAGTATTCAGTGGGGTACTGGAAGAGGAGACAGGTATGTATTTCAGAGCTGCCATTTGCTGATGATGTTGCCCTGATTGCTAAATCAGAGGCACATCTCCAATCCAACCTGCACGTCTGGAAGGAAGAGCTGGAGAAGAGAGGGATGGTCATAAGCAGCTCTAAAACAAAATCCATGGTGATATCACGAGAAGAAAGAAGACATCAGATTAAGCTGGGAGAACAGGTCCTGGAGCGAGTCGACCACTTTAAATATCTCGGAGCTATTATAGACCGAAAGGGAGGCATCAAAGAAGAGTTGGCCACTCGAAAAGCAGCAGCTGGGAGACTTTTTCAGGCCATAAATCGAGGATTCCTCAGCAAGAGAGAGGTTGGTAAGAAAATGAAGATGGATGTTTACCGTTCCACCTATGTCCCAGTCTTGACATATGGATGCGAGTCATGGGCAATGACTACAACCCATAAAAGCCAGATCCAAACCTCAGAAATAGGTATCTGAGGAAGGTGGTTGAAGTAACAAGAAGAGACATGGTCGCAACCAGACGATACGCCAAGGCTTAAAATCCCACCCACTGCAGACCCAAGTAGAACAGTCCCAACTAAGATGGTTTGGCCATGTCTGCAGAATGGGAGAAGATCGGCTACCACGACAAGCATGGGAAACAAAGAGCCAGGGATCCAGACCCCTAGGACGACCCAGATTCCGCTCGGAGGACAACATTAGACAATCTTTGAAGGACCGAGGACTAGAATGGAATCAGGCCAGGAGGAAGACAGCCGATAGGATAGTCTGGCGCTCTCTCTTCCAAACCTCTATACCTCACGGTAGAAGGGGAACGACTAAGTAAGTAAGTAAGATATGAATAGCCTTAGTTTGTGTCAGTTTGTGTGGCGCCTCTCCCGTGCTAGCAAGGTAAATTCCAAATGTAAGACACAATTGATAGTTAGAATGGTCTCTACTACACTGTTTAAGCGAAGTGATGGCCTAAAGTTGTACTATAATATATGCAAAAGTTGTATAACTCACTGGTAAGCATTAAAGACATTTGTTTTTCTTTCACTTTTTACAGTTAATGTGTAAATAATTGAATCCAGGAAGCTCATTTAAGCTACAGTTTACAAAACGTGCGACATTACTTATATCTTGGGAAAGAGGCAGTCGTTTATCCTTGTAAAGATTATGGAGAAAATGTGACGGACATTTCTCAAATGAATAATAAACGTGTTGTTGCTTACGCTAACGGTCTTGATCATTGTGAAACTTTCGATATGTCAAAGTTACCGCTATTAACTCATGTAATAGTCATAACGTGATTTTCTTTTCTAGGGAGAATCGTCTGATTTTTCTTTTAAAGTGTGTTGTCTTTCCCAGGAAATATTGAATGACAAGAACCATTTCACTAAATTTCTTCTCTCAGGCAGCTTTGTCATTTTTCTTGTCTCGATCTCTAAAAACACTTTTTTTTTGGTGCCGTTTTGGTCGTTTCTGATTTCTTACTCATTTCTCCAGCTCTCCTTTTTCTGTTGACCTCTCATATCTTTGATTTCCTGTCTCTTCCATCTTTTCTTCTTCTTCTTCCTCGTTCGTCCTGAAAAGGACGGTGGTTGCGTTGTGTCTGTTTACGCCGTAGCTGTGATGTCTGCACCTTTCGGTCGACACATTCGACTTCAGCACGGCATTTTTTGGGACCGGGTTTGCTATCCCTCTGCGATCCGTACTCGCTCAGCCAGACTGCACGTGACGGGAGCCGCGCTGGTGTAATGGCTACGGCGTTGTACTGGCGACCAGGTGTTCATGGTTCAAACCCGGGCGTCAGCGTTTGAAGGAATGTTTACGACTGGAAATTTGACTGAATAACCTGAACGGCTCCTGTGATAAACCCTCTGTGGATGGGAAGGAGCGAGGCTCCTGACTGGGTTGGAAGGAATGTCCTCAGGTTCCCCAGTCTCGCAATGACATGTCATTGGGCCGAAGGGCTGAAAGCCCAAGTGCCGCTGGTTAAGAAAAAAAAAAAAAAAAATTGTCACTGTGGTAAAGTGGGATGTTATAAATATTTATAGGGGACTTAGTGTACTGACTGAGATCAGCTGTATCTGTATCTAATAGGTGTAGTGTTTTACAGATAACCTTACTTGCTACCACATTTATAACTCAGTCAGAATTATTCTGGAATATTGTGATGACTACGTTAAATGTCTAGGGATATGTAAATGATGAAGTGTAAGTCACAACAACAACAGACAGATAAACAATTTAATTTATTCCACCACACTTGACAACACTGTGACACTCACACACATGGAACACTCTATAATACTATCTTAAATGAGTCACTGGTAAATTTTCAAATATATATGTATTAATTACTTTCACTAATATATATCCTGATTCAACTACAAAGTGAACCAGGAATCACAATCAATTGTAATCACAATTTATATATACATAATTTATAAATATGAACCTTGTAGTGACATATTTTATTAATATTATCCTATGTGTGTCAGTTGTGTAGTAGTACTATGAGGTAATACTGGTTTTGTTTTTTCAAGCTATGTTGTTATTGGTCATCATGACTTCAAGTGTTTGTTTATCTGGGAAATAGTATGGGGAAAAAGTTCACAGTTCCTGTCAATTTAAACAAGGTATTGTCCCTCTTTTTTATTAAAATGTCAATTTTTGAGGGGACACATAATGTTGAGCTCCACTGGCCACAGAGGCTTAACTTTCGTGATGGCGGCAGGAAAAGACTCCTCTGCTCGATTGCTCCCCTGTGTTCTGGAGACACCTCACTAGTCGCTATCTGGACTCAGGAGTATGCTGTCAGCCTCTAGATTCAGCAAAGCTCCGACCAGGTGCTGCTCAATAACTTTAGGACCACAGTCCCTGAAACAAGAAGGTTGTACCTCCTACTTCATAACTAATTTTTAATCTATTTCCAGACTGAACACAATACATAACAAACACTGAGTTCAGAGCGGTAGGCCAATTGCTATCTTCATCTGAAACAATTGACACCAGTATACTCCTCCCTAATGGTTACTACGCCTCTGCAATTCCAGCATTATTTCTTTCTAGTCAATAAGATAGGTGTCAGTGTACTGTTTGGCAATTCCATGTAGTTTTACTTTCCTCCGACACCTTCTGTTCATGTTGAAGCACTATATAGGCTTTGCCTCATGTTCGCTACTGAACCACACACATATACAGACATAAATTATCAATTTACATTCAATTTTCATTAAAAAGATATTGAATATATCAAGCTTACCACAATTCATGGAATAATACACAGTTACGTTGACTGGCAATGAATATAGCACAATTTCGATCTGCCGATGTCCCAGGCTTTTATTTAGAAAAATATGCACTGGCGCTCAACGCACTGGTTCTTTAGTAAGTTTATTTGAAAATGTGGTGGTGACCTGACGCTCCTAATTGCCTATATTGGCGGGTCTAACCAATCGTGCCATGTTTACACAGCTTTTCAAAAAAAAGTACCCTTCCTTCCGTCTCCCCTAACAACAAAAGATAGTATTTATAGCCCGACTAATCGTGTTTAGCCTTACATTTATTGCGCTCCTATCAAATACTATTTAACATGGGGACCTATTTCCCGTACAATGGTGGTGTCAAAATCTGCCACTGAGCGATTCTGATTTTGGGGTTGTCTGACACCCTCACTATTTCTTTTGGCTATAATTTGTTAATTCCTAGACTATTTGCGTAACGTTTAACATATTCTTTGTCAGCGAGTCCTAAGGAACCCAAATATATAAATTTAATGGGGCTAAGGAGCTGCGTTCAAAATATGTATTTTCTTCTACCTCCCGTTCACTTCGATCGATGTGGTGTCTGGGTACTGTAATGTTTTCAAACGTAAACCAGTATAATGTCATGTTTCCTAATAAGCGTTTTTCAGGTTTTTAAAACCTAACTCTCGTATGGGTAGTGTTTTTTATCACTGTCGATTTGAAAAAAGCTAGTGCTTGTGGCCTTACACACGTGATGGTAGTAATTGTATAGCGAGACGCGTGTTTAGTGTTGTATGCGTCCCGGCTTTCAGCCCTCCCTTTCTTTCTATCCTAAGTCCATCTGTCTTTCGTTTATGGTAACTTAGTGTATAAAATGACATGAATGGAATATTAAATATAGGTCAGCTTGCGTATCTCAAGGTTTTTCTTAGAAAGGCAGTACACGTTTTATTGAAGAAAGCGTGTAGTGATGCAGTAGGCTTTTACTATCAACGTGAAACGTTACAATTTGCAGACGAAGTAGAAAACAAGGGGGATTTCGAGTACAGTCATTGTGACAGCACTGTTCTTTACCATTCTTCTTTCTTTTATTGAAGTTATTTGTTAGGCTTTACATTTACTTTTTAATTTATATATGTGGATTAGAATTTCACACGACAAATTCTCCCCACTTAAAACAGACGTTATATGTCAGTCTATAATTCTATATACACATAGAGAAATTTATTATTATTCCTGGGGCTTAGGCTGATTCTCATCACACGGATGGCGGCTTAAAAAATCCGCTCCCAGATTTGTTTTTCCACTTATATACTGTATGCTAAACTCAAATGGCTGCATCAATAATGACCAACGGAGTAATCTAGAATTTTCATGTCTAGCCTGCGCTAGAAACGACAAGGGTTTGTGGTCCGTTTGCAACTTAAATGCCTTCCCATACAGATAAATATAGAATTTCTTTATCGCCCATATTACTGCAAGACATTCTTTTTCGCTAGTTGAGTAATTGGTTTCAGCTTTATTCAACTTTCTGCTAGCATATGCCACTGGGCTTAATTCCCCATCCAATGCATCTGATTTCTGTAGCAGAGTTGCACCTAACCCAATATTACTGGCATCTGTCCTTACTATGAATTCTTGACTTAAGTCAGGTAATTTCAAAATAGGTTTACTTGTGAGCTTTTTTCCTTCAATTCTTGGTAAGCCATTTCACATTGGGGTGTCCATGTAATTCGATCTGGATTTCCCTTACGTGTCAAATCAGTTAACGGTGCACATATGGAATTAAAGTTTTTGATATACTTTTGGTAGAAACCACATAATGAGACAAAGGATCTCACGTCTTTCTTGGTTTGTGGTCTTGGGGCTTTCCTTAGTTTCTCTAAATTCTTTGGGTCAGGGGTCATGTTTCCCTGATAAACTGTGTGTCCCATGAACTCTAATTCTTTACATCCAACGCAGCATTTGGTTGGTCGGGCTGTTAAATTCGCTTCCTTCAACAAATAGTCCATCTCTTCCTTCAAAGCTTTCTCCTTAGCAAAAGGAATCGAATAGGGTTTCATACAGACAGGTGTGGGGTCTATCAGCTTCATATCATATTCCAATAGGTTTGTATGCCCTGGTCGGCCTGTTAACACCTCTGTATGATTATCTAGAACCTGTTGCACTCTCTCTTTCTGAGTTTTCGTTAAATGTGTACTGATTTTCACCTGTGCCGCTGTCTCACAGGAGTGTAATGGATATTCAAATGATGAAAGTGGTTCCTTTTTCATCTCCATTGCAATGGACAAGGTCAACAAGTGTGTCTCTTCCTGATGTTCTCTTTCCAAATATTTCTTCAGGAGATTCACATGATAGATTTTTTCTTTCCCCTTCTTATCTATCTTATAATTGGTTCTAGACACCTTCTCTAGAACTGTATATGGACCTTGCCATCCAATTTGTAACTTATTCTGACTACCGGGCAGAAGAAGCAGTACCTTCTCTCCCACAGCCAAATCTCTGTCTTTAGCTTTCCTGTTATAATAGGCAGCATGTTTCTTCCTGGCTTGTCTCAAATTTTCATTGTCAAGTTTCCAGCCAGTTTTTAAACGAGTGGTCAGCTCATTCACATATTGGTATGAGGATGTAATATTTTCCTCTGCTTTTTCATCAGTCCACGTTCTTAACAGAGCTTCGAGTGGACCTTTTATTTTGTGGACCTATTTGTCCATGCACCGGTATGGTCTCTTCCACTAGAAGCGCTATAGTGATGATTTTTCTTCCCAGAATTATCATGCGCAAAACGACCGCTACCAATTCTTCTCTTGGGGCTGTCTCCCCACTTAAAATTCTTGATGAGAGATTTCCTCTCTACATCCTCTTCCTCCAGTTTGTTTAAGTCCGATTGAGGGATTTTCGGCTTATCCTGGGGTAAGACATCTTTTTGCACTCTCCGCATAGTGGCCATTGTAAAACAGTTAATTGAAGCTTGTCCGTGAAAAGGGTCTTCCCATTCAATTTGGTCCACTTTATCAAATTTATTTTTCTTTCTATTGTCAGGCCTAATTTTGCCCCTTGGCGTGTCCAGGTCCTGATCAATGTTCCCACTTGTGGGTGTTCCCTCATGTGCTATGCTACACCTTTCTACAAAATTCTCAATGTCCCATCTTGCCTTGGGCCAATAATAATTGTGAGCCACCTTTTGGATGATGGTACCTATTTTCTCATGGTCCCCATCTTGTTTCACATGTAGGCTCCTTATTAAGTCTGCCCTATATCTTTTAAGAAGAACCAGCTGTCCTTGACCTTTGGATCTAGCTCCAGTCTTCCTATACATCAACTTGTTTTTCATGTAAAAATCTCCCTTGCCTGGAGTTGTATGACACGTTGACAATTTCCTGAAACAAGGCTTGAGGGTCTTATCCCCAGCCTGTGCCTTCCTCATCTCTTCTGGAGTGGTATCTATCAGAATATCCTCCTCCTTTCTTGAGGTCGACCTGACCTGAAGGGTGGCCATCACTATAGGGTTCCTTCTGCAACGGTCAGTGTCATGATTGTTCATCTTACAATTTTTACACCACCTTTTCCCTTGGTTGAAAGATTTTCTTTCATCATATTTCCTTTCACTCCCCCCCCTCCCCCCCCCCCCCCCCCCTCCCCCCCCCCCCCCCCCCCCCCCCCCCCCCCCCCCCCCCCCCTTTTTTTTATTTTTATTGTCATACCGTGGCCTATCAAATTGGTGCTTACCTTTGTTTTGATCTCTAGGATCAAATTTATTAAAGTTCTGTGGTGCCCTAAAATTTTCTACCTGTTTCTTTTTATTACCTGATACCTCTGTCTGAGCTGCTTGATACCTTTCAGCAACATTTAGCAACTCACCCAGCCTCTCTGCACCTTGTTCCATGAGAAACTTTCTCAGGTCTGAAGCCATGGACTCTCTTAATTGTTCTAGAAGGACCATTTCCTTAAGATCTTGGGTTTTCCCCAGAGAAGTCCATTTCTCCAAGTATGTCTCTAACCGTGCAGAGAACTGGTGATAGGTTTCACCTGACAGTAGTTTAGCATTCCTAAATTTTTTCCTATAAAATTCTGCGTTCTTTTCATATCTTAACAAAAGAGCCTGCTTTAGCATGTCATAATTTTCCTGATCACCTCTGTTCATTTTGGCAAAAACTTCATAAGCTGCCCCCACGAAGACCTTGAGATAACTTTAAGCTCCACCTTTCTCTCTCTAACCCATATGTGGTAGCTAATAGTTCATATCTATTTAGATAGCTCTCAATATCATCGTCTTTCTCAACAAAATGATCTAAATGAAAATTCATAGCTGAGGTTGAGGCTCCCTGGCTAGCAGTGGCATCAGAGGTAAAGGGACTGGCACCATTTTCAGGAGCATGGCCTTGAAACTCAAACTCCCTTAGTCGTAACTCATGTTCCCTTTGTAATCTCTTCTCCTCCTTTTCTGCTTCCCTCTCTGCAGTCAATCTTCTTTCCTCGGCTTCCCTTTCTGCAGCCAATTTCTTCTCTTCTCTTTCTGCAGCCTGTCTTCTTTCCTCGGCTTCCAATGCTTTAGCCTCTTTGTCAGCCTCAATCTGCAACCTCTTAGCCTCAGCCTCAATCTGCAACCTCTTAATCTCTTTTTCAGCCTCTAATTTTCTTTCAGCCTCTTTTTCTAATCTTCTTTCTTCCCGTTCAATATATTTGTCACATTCAGCAGTGACATAAGCAATCATAATTTGCCCGTCCATTCCTAACTCTTTCGCAGTCTGTACAGCAGCAGATCGAAATTTGGCCAGGTCCGCCATTTTCTAACAGGTAAATTTATATAATGTCTAACTAAACAATACACTCTGATATTACTTATCCAAAGACACCACAGGCACTGAGAGCTCAACGTTATTTATTTCCACCCAAGGATACCTTTTAATTCTTATTATTCCCAATATATATAATAGGAGAAAGTTCAATATCCCGGACGAGCCCCCAATATATGTGGTAAAGTGGGATGTTATAAATATTTATAGGGGACTTAGTGTACTGACTGAGATCAGCTGTGAAGGTATCTGTATCTAATAGGTGTAGTGTTTTACAGATAACCTTACTTGCTACCACATTTATAACTCAGTCAGAATTATTCTGGAATATTGTGATGACTACGTTAAATGTCTAGGGTTATGTAAATGATGAAGTGTAAGTCACAACAACAACAGACAGATAAACAATTTAATTTATTCCACCACACTTGACAACACTGTGACACTCACACACATGGAACACTCTATAATACTATCTTAAATGAGTCACTGGTAAATTTTCAAATATATATGTATTAATTACTTTCACTAATATATATCCTGATTCAACTACAAAGTAAACCAGGAATCACAATCAATTGTAATCACAATTTATATATACATAATTTATAAATATGAACCTTGTAGTGACATATTTTATTAATATTATCCTATGTGTGTCAGTTGTGTAGTAGTACTATGAGGTAATACTGGTTTTGTTTTTTCAAGCTATGTTGTTATTGGTCATCATGACTTCAAGTGTTTGTTTATCTGGGAAATAGTATGGGGAAAAAGTTCACAGTTCCTGTCAATTTAAACAAGGTATTGTCCCTCTTTTTTTATTAAAATGTCAATTTTTGAGGGGACACATAATGTTGAGCTCCACTGGCCACAGAGGCTTAACTTTCGTGATGGCGGCAGGAAAAGACTCCTCTGCTCGATTGCTCCCCTGTGTTCTGGAGACACCTCACTAGTCGCTATCTGGACCCAGGAGTATGCTGTCAGCCTCTAGATTCAGCAAAGCTCCGACCAGGTGCTGCTCAATAACTTTAGGACCACAGTCCCTGAAACAAGAAGGTTGTACCTCCTACTTCATAACTAATTTTTAATCTATTTCCAGACTGAACACAATACATAACAAACACTGAGTTCAGAGCGGTAGGCCAATTGCTATCTTCATCTGAAACAATTGACACCAGTATACTCCTCCCTAATGGTTACTACGCCTCTGCAATTCCAGCATTATTTCTTTCTAGTCAATAAGATAGGTGTCAGTGTACTGTTTGGCAATTCCATGTAGTTTTACTTTCCTCCGACACCTTCTGTTCATGTTGGAGCACTATATAGGCTTTGCCTCATGTTCGCTACTGAACCACACACATATACAGACATAAATTATCAATTTACATTCAATTTTCATTAAAAAGATATTGAATATATCAAGCTTACCACAATTCATGGAATAATACACAGTTACGTTGACTGGCAATGAATAAAGCACAATTTCGATCTGCCGATGTCCCAGGCTTTTATTTAGAAAAATATGCACTGGCGCTCAACGCACTGGTTCTTTAGTAAGTTTATTTGAAAATGTGGTGGTGACCTGACGCTCCTAATTGCCTATATTGGCGGGTCTAACCAATCGTGCCATGTTTACACAGCTTTTCAAAAAAAAGTACCCTTCCTTCCGTCTCCCCTAACAACAAAAGGGACCTTTTCCCGTACAATGGTGGTGTCAAAATCTGCCACTGAGCGATTCTGATTTTGGGGTTGTCTGACACCCTCACTATTTCTTTTGGCTATAATTTGTTAATTCCTAGACTATTTGCGTAACGTTTAACATATTCTTTGTCAGCGAGTCCTAAGGAACCCAAATATATAAATTTAATGGGGCTAAGGGGCTGCGTTCAAAATATGTATTTTCTTCTACCTCCCTTTCACTTCGATCGATGTGGTGTCTGGGTACTGTAATGTTTTCAAACGTAAACCAGTATAATGTCATGTTTCCTAATAAGCGTTTTTCAGGTTTTAAAAACCTAACTCTCGTATGGGTAGTGTTTTTTATCACTGTCGATTTGAAAAAAGCTAGTGCTTGTGGCCTTACACGCGTGATGGTAGTAATTGTATAGCGAGACGCGTGTTTAGTGTTGTATGCGTCCCGGCTTTTAGCCCTCTCTTTCTTTCTATCCTAAGTCCATCTGTCTTTCGTTTATGGTAACTTAGTGTATAAAATGACATGAATGGAATATTAAATATAGGTCAGCTTGCGTATCTCAAGGTTTTTCTTAGAAAGGCAGTACACGTTTTATTGAAGAAAGCGTGTAGTGATGCAGTAGGCTTTTACTATCAACGTGAAACGTTACAATTTGCAGACGAAGTAGAAAACAAGGGGGATTTCGAGTACAGTCATTGTGACAGCACTGTTCTTTACCATTCTTCTTTTCTTTTATTGAAGTTATTTGTTAGGCTTTACATTTACTTTTTAATTTATATATGTGGATTAGAATTTCACACGACAGTCACGTCGTTAGAAAGCAACCAGATCACGCAGGTTCACAAGCCATTAAGGTCAGGCTTCAGGATAAAGAAAGTTAATGATATAGAAATTAATTGATATTATTAAAGACGACATTAAGAATCACGATTTAAAGCTAGGAAAAGCTAAACATTGCACAAGAGGGAAGCCGATTTCTCACCATCCAGCTCACCTATGAGGTAAGAATAGGCAATTGCAGGGCGAGGTTCACCTAAAGCGATATACAATTTCCAGCCTGCACGGAAATCACTAACACTATAACTTATTTGAAATAGTCTCTTATTTTCCACCGCTCTTGCCACTGTTACACCGGATACTGTTGATTGACTCACTCACTCACTGACTGACTCACTCACTGACTGACTGACGTTAACTATGACTGACTGACGTTAACTATGACTGACTGACGTTAACTATGACTAGCCTACCGTACGTGAGTTATCTTTATCATCATTTTCCTTGTTGTCCCGTGTGTAGAATAAAGCCACCACATGTAGCTGGTCCCTTCACAGGAAGCCTACATCAAGCATTCACATGCTCTTGCATCGGTCATTTCTGTAACAGTTTGTTTTACAGCATAAGGTTGCCAGCCAAATGCACAACCTCACATTAGCCGCACTGTACGACATGCTTGAGTCATCATTAAGCAACTACGTTGTACTGTTTCGTTGAGCTGTAACTCAGTGTATCCGATTTCAACAGGCATTTCTGTAGGGTTGCCTTCTTTAGCCCATGACTGTTCCCAGCTTGCCTGCAAGACAACAGGTGTATGTGTGTGTCTCTTTCTTTGTCTGGTCCCTACCCATCGACCTGTCCGGCTTGGGAGATCCCGCTGGTAGCTATGCTACCGCCAGAATAGCTCTTGTGGCCATGGGGACACACAAGCCCCTCTACCTCGCCAAGGTGGAGACACGGTAGAGGAGATATACCAGAGTGACCAGCAGTAATTTTCTTCCTTTGACTCAGCAGCAGTGGCGTAACTACCCCTCGGATGGACCAGGTACTCCCCGAGGACCCAGCACCTAGTGGGCCTTCTTATAAACCTTTTTAAATTTTCCTTCGTTCCTGTGTTTAAACGTTCTGCATACAGAAACGGAAGGATAAAGAAGACATCGTAAGATCTTGAGCGAATGGCACAGGACAAGTGGGCGTGGCATAAAATTGTTGAAGACCTATGGTCCTTGTGGAGCTGCCTGGTGATGATGACGATGATGATGAAGTAAGAAGTTACATTTTTATACAGGTTTGGCGGATATTGATTGTAGTTGTAGAACGAACGAATGAACGAAATCTTTATTTCATCAGGGTAAAGAAATAGGCATAATTGCCTTTTTACATTTCTGCCCTGCAATACAATTTTCAGCGTGTTAAAAATTAAAATATTAACAACTTCAGACAGGATCAATTAATATTATCATCACAATCAGAAACTTAGCTCACACAAGTACATTTACTCATAGTCATTCACGCACATAGAGAGAGGAAGAGAGAGAGAGAGGAGAGAGAGAGAGGTCAAGCAATAGAGCTATTTAATATAAAAAATTAAATTTAAAATGGAAATATTACAATGATAGTTAAATGCTCGTGGAAACGTTGAAATAATTGAAACAGAATTGTCGTTAAATGTGTGTACAAGATTTCATGACATGTGAATGCAGATGTCTTTTGAATGTGGTGTAATTATCAGTTTTGACAGACTTGGGTAGGGAATTCCATGCTAAACCACCTGCATAACTAAAACAACTTCGGAAGAGGTCAGTTCGAGGTTTTGCAAGGTCCAAAAGTAGGTCGCTGTGACAGACAACTCATCCGTCCTGAATTTGTTAGGATGATGGTGAGAACCCTCTCATAACATCGGTACCTCTGAAGTGTTGGATGATATAGTACGACCCTTTGTAACGACCCCTTCGTATAGCATCAGTGCCCCCGAATATATTGTAACTTTTCGTCAAACGGGATTTTTTTCACCTGGACTCATTAGCTATGCAACCTTTCCACGCAGATGGTCAACACGTTTGCTGATTTTGTCAGATCCCCAAAAGTTTCCTGAGATCTAAAAAAGGTGTCAAATTTCTCATTTCCCCACCCCCCCAATCTTGCATTCCAGTTGTTGATATACAGACCATGAAGAAATGCATGTTATCACTCGCTGGCCAGAACTTGACAGAAGCACTAGCGATATTGAAATCTTGTTATAGATTTTCCCCTGGATTTTCATATATATTTGCAGTGAATTCTATTCTGTGCAAAACGGTAAAATATAACTGTGTCTAGTGATCAGTGGTCTAGTTCATTCATTTTATTTCACTGGATATTGTGTTAATTTAAAGCTATTAAATTAAACCATCTCAATAGTTCCAGTTGTAAATGTAATGATATATCTATTATATTATTTCAAAAGATAATAGATGCTTAAATGCTTACGTTAACTTTTAAAGTCGCGAAGGAATTTATAATTAATAAATTTAGTTAATTCTTATATATATAGATGTGTGTTTTAACCATTAGAACTCGTGCAGTGTTTTATTAAATACAAAATTAAATACGCGAATATATATATATATATATATATATATATATATATATATATATATATATATATATATATATATATATATATATATATATATATATATATATATATATATATATATATATATATATACAGTAGAACTCCATTTATCCGAACCCCATGGGACCGAGCATCGTTCGGATAATCAAATGTTCGGATAATTGGATTACATGATGTATCGAGTACATGTACAATATTTCTAAAAATAATTAACAATCACAAGGAAAATACACTATAAAACATATTTACTTGTACTGTAATAATAATACCCACACTGTATTAGATCACTGTATCACCAAAATCTTTCATTACACTGCAGTGCATGTACTACTTGTATTAATTATTTTTGTTAAGAAAGAGAAATGTTTTCAAAATAACATTACAAACAATTCAAAACCAGGCGCAACTTACGTATACATGTACTTGCACAGATGTAGCCCACTATTTAAAATAATGAGGAATCCTCTTTTGCGCCAAACTGGATAGTCTGCTTTTGGCTGCTAAGTCCCGCATTCTCTTCAACAGCAGAAGCTGTGTAGGACAGCTGTCATCTTCTTGCTCGTACCAAGCCATCGCTGTTTCTAGTGCTATAAAGGCCTCTTCAGGACTTGGTCGACGTTTTGGGTTTTCTTCATAATCTACAAGTACATCATGTACTTCTGAGGAGTCTTCGTCATCGGTCACTACATGTATTTGGTTTTCTTCTTGCACAAAAGACAAAATTTCTTCGTCATTCAAAAACTGAAAACCAGAATCATTATCATCTTCTAGCCACATGTGTGCATCATCTTTGTCACAGTCCGAAAATCCGGGCATTGCTTGAAACAGTTCCACAACTTCATTTATACAATCATCATTTGTGTCCACTGCAGTAGTTTCATTTCCTCCTTTTTTCCCAAGCAATCTATTCCAAGCCTTGTTGAGATTATCTTGTGACAGGGTGGTCCAAGCATCAGCTTACATATAGCAGCAGTCTTTGAGATTAAGCTTTTTTTGAAAACGCCACCACACTTTCTTCATCTTCAGCCAACAATAAACGACGCAGGACTTCCTTCTTGTACATCTTTTTAAGCTTTGCTATAACACCCTGATCCATTGGTTGAATCAGTGCTGTTACATTGGGAAGCAGAAAAATTACTTTAAAATTTGCATCAACTGCATTCAATGTATCCGTCTCTGGATGAGATGGTGCATTGTCCAGTAGAAGAATTACTTTTCCAGTTTTCTTTTCTTGTTCTTTCAACCTCTTCACATTTGGGATGAACTGATTTGTATACCAATCAAGAAATATTTCACTATTCATCCAAGCACTCTTCTGTGCTTTGTAGCACAATGGGAGACATGTCACATTCTTTAAACAACGTGTGTTTTTGGCTTTGCCGATCATTAGCACCGGTAAACGATGACTTCCACTGGCATTCGCGGCTACCAAAATTGTTACTCTCTCTTTGCACTTTTTAAACCCAGGGGCAGCTGCTTCGCGCTGAGATGCAAGTGATTTTTGAGGCAATGATTTCCAGTATAAGCCAGTCTCATCGGCATTATACACATCATCGAGTAAATAACCTTCTTCTTCCAAAAAAGCCAAGAATGTTTCTTTAAAATTTTCAGCGGCAGTTGCATCGCTAGATGAAGATTCCCCTTGAATCTCCAATTCTCGTATGCCATGACGAGATTTAAAGTTTCTTAACCATCCCTGGCTAGCCTTAAAGTCAGGAGGACCGTCAAGTTGACTGTTGAACTGAAGTGCCTTTTCACACAATAGAGAGCCAGAGATAGGTTCCCCTTTGCTTCTTCTTTGCACAAACCATATATACAAAGCCTCTTCCAATTTCAAATCTTTCGCATTTCTCATGGTTTTATGTTTCTTCGACCCATTTTCACTATCCAATTTCGATGCAAAACTCATAATTTTATCCTTGTTACTTTTGATGTCAGAGACGGTAGCTTTCTCAACATTGAAAATCCTCGCAAATGAAGACACAGTTTCACCTTTTCCTAGTCTCTTGATAATTTCTGTTTTCGTTTCAATTGACAAAACATTGCGGTTCCTTTTATATGCTTTAGGCCTACTGGAAGATGCCAGGTCGCACAGAGAAATACGTGTACACCAAAATTATTCTGCTGTAGTAGCAGACACAATTATTTTAAGTTGAACTGTCTGTTTAGCCAGTGTTCTGCCTAGAACTCACACGTACACTGGATTGGTAAACCAGATATTAACGGACTTTATGATCTAACTGACTTCATGTACGTAAGCGACCGTCCATTAGCCCATCTCATTGTCTACTAATTGTTCGCACACATTTGAAGCTTGTCGCATCAAAAGATTCAGAACTGTAGTCTAACGTGACTGGTGGAGACTGATTTTTTTTTTTCTGGAAAAAGTGTTCGGATAATTGGATGTTCGGATAATTGGGGTTCGGATAAATGGAGTTCTACTGTATATATTCGCGTATTTAATTTTGTATTTAATAAAACACTGCGCGAGTTCTAATGGTTAAAACACACATCTATAAATATAGGAATTAACTAAATTTATTAATTATAAATTCCTTCGCGACTTTAAAAGTTAATGTAAGCATTTAAGCATCTATTATCTTTTGAAATAATATAATAGATATATCATTACATTTACAACTGGAACTATTGAGATGGTTTAATTAATTATTCCCACTTATCGCCGGACTTGAAGCCTAAGAGTTCTGGTGTTTTATTATATAAAAAGGAGTCTATGGGATGGCACTGACCCAATTCGACACAGGGGTGAAAATGAAGTGGTCTCTTTAATCTTCCGCTAGTGGTAAAATTCTTTCAATGCGTGATGATAGTAACTGACCGGTAAGTTTTATTAATCCAGTGAGGAAAAAACTAAGCCGTCACAGTTCAGGAAAATATGTACTCTCTCACAGTAGGGCAGTAAATAAAGTATCGCTACTGGCACTGTTCAACTTCCAGTTTATCTTACAGATTTGTAATATAATTGATGATAGTTCTTTTAAATAGTCTTGGGTAGGCTTTCTTTCATGTAATTATGATAGCTAGGTCGCATCGGACCGCCACAAGATTAAATTTAAAAATGTTTCATCAATATGTCTGGAAGTTCTTTAAGATGATTTCTTTATTGCTGTGATCGCAAAGGTTATGAAAGAAAAAGACATGTAATATACCGAAAAATCAAATAACATTCTAAAGCGCGATGAATTTCCCGTTAAGACTATATATATATATACTTTCATATATAGTCAAAGGAAGAAAAGGACGGCTGGTCACTCAGGTATATCTCCTCTACCGTGTCTCCACCTTGGCGAGGTAGAGGGGCTTGTGTGTGTCCATGGCCCCAAGAGCTATTCTGGCGGTAGCATAGCTACCAGCGGGATCTCCCAAGCCGGACAGGTCGATGGGTAGGGACCAGACAAAGAAAGAGACACACACATACACCTGTTGTCTTGCAGGCAAGCTGGGAACAGTCATGGGCTAAAGAAGGCAACCCTACAGAAATGCCTGTTGAAATCGGATACACTGAGTTACAGCTCAACGAAACAATACAACGTAGTTGCCTAATGATGACTCAAGCATGTCGTACAGTGCGGCTAATGTGAGGTTGTGCATTTGGCTGGCAACCTTATGCTGTAAAACAAACTGTTACAGAAATGACCGATGCAAGAGCATGTGAATGCTTTATGTAGGCTTCCTGTGAAGGGACCAGCTACAGGTGGTGGCTTTATTCTACATACGGGACAACAAGGAAAATGATGATAAAGATACCTCACGTACGGTAGGCTAGTCATAGTTAACGTCAGTCAGTCATAGTTAACGTCAGTCAGTCATAGTTAACGTCAGTCAGTCATAGTTAAGGGGCTAAACTACAGTGAAAACTAACTTTTGTTCTAATAACATTTTCAAACTTTTTATGTGCTCAATAGACACAGTGTATGTCCATGAACCAAATTCTACAGTTTATTTTGTTAAAAAACATGTGGTTACCATGGTAACCAAAAAAACATCCGCCATTTTGGATTTTCACAATTTTTCGATTGCTAAAAACTCATGTTTCCCATTGACCAAACTTTATCAAATTGCACACACATGTTGGGACTAACAATTAAAACAATTTGCCAAAGGCTTTTTTGATAAGTTTAAAATTCTTTTTTTAATGATTATTTTTTAAAATACACTATATTTATATGAAAAACAATGGAAAAAAATATTTAAAAAAATATATCAAAGCAAATTACCAAAGTATCAAAAAAAGCCTCTGTCAATTTAAAGGTATATATGTGTCCTACATGCATGCCAAATTTCAGACTGATCTATTAGACAGTTTGTAAAAAAAATAACATTTTTTGTTAATAAAATGTTAGTTTTGAGAAAAATGAATTTTAGTCACCGAGTGACTTGTCTTGTCCAATATACTCCATTCTGGGGGCTGAATGTGTTTAAAATTGTCCAGCACTATATGCTGCACCTCCTTCAGCTTCCTGCAGCTCCTCCTCTCGCCTTTGTCTTGCCTAATTTTTCTTCTGTCCTTCTACCATGGTAACCAACAAAACAACCGCTATATTGGGTTTTTCACCAATTTCCAAGAGCAAAAATCTTGTTTCCCATTGACCAAACTTTATCAAATTGGAACCCACATGTTGTGACTGACAATTAAAACAATTTTACTCATGATTATTTTGATAAGTTTAAAATTCTATTTTTAATGATTTAAAAAAAAAAAGAAGCTATATTTGTATGAAAAAATATTTTTTAAAATATTTTTTAAAAATTTATAAAAGAAAATTACCAAAATATCACAAATGCAGATGTGTTACTTTAAAGATATAGATGTGTACTACTCATGATTATTTTGATAAGTTTAAAATTCTATTTTTAATGATTTAAAAAAAAAAAAAACTATATTTGTGTGAAAAAATTTAAAAAAAAATATTTTTTTTTTTTAATTTATAAAAGAAAATTACCAAAATATCAAAAATGCAGATGTGTTACTTTAAACATATAGATGTGTACTACATGCATGCCAAATTTGAGACTCCTCTGTTAGATAGTTTTAGAGAGAAATCGTGCATTTTCGGCACAAATTTGGAAATCATAGCTTGGGGGTAGTGCCGACAATATGCTTTTTGATACATCAAATGCATTTTTTATGTTATAAAACCTTGCTCAATCGATTCCTCGATGATTATTTAATAAAATAAGCTCAAAAGTAAAAAATCGATATTTTGTACATAAAATCCAGTTTTCATTGTAGTGGAGCCCCTTAACGTCAGTCAGTCATAGTTAACGTCAGTCAGTCAGTGAGTGAGTCAGTCAGTGAGTGAGTGAGTCAATCAACAGTATCCGGTGTAACAGTGGCAAGAGCGGTGGAAAATAAGAGACTATTTCAAATAAGTTATAGTGTTAGCGATTTCCGTGCAGGCTGGAAATTGTATATCGCTTTAGGTGAACCTCGCCCTGCAATTGCCTATTCTTACCTCATAGGTGAGCTGGATGGTGAGAAATCGGCTTCTCTCTTGTGCAATGTTTAGCTTTTGCTAGCTTTAAATCGCGATTCTTAATGTCGTCTTTAATAATATCAATTAATTTCTATATCATTAACTTTCTTTATTCTGAAGCCTGACCTTAATGGCTTGTGAACCTGCGTGATCTGGTTGCTTTCTAACGATGCGACAACTCATTTAAGTTTCTTTACAAGTAGCTTATTCTTGATGGTGATACTAGGGTAATTGGCAGAGTTATCGCTAAACAGAACGGAGCTTACTTGACAACAACCTTTAGCACGAGAATGGAGATCTTCAAGTACCATGCGTAGTGGCGTAGGAGATCATGTCTCTCCACAACTTCCTGTCTCCAGTAAAATTTATCAATTCTGTTGTTGACTTCTTTCCATGCCACGATGTCAATCTGTCCAGTATTTGCTCTCTTTGTTTTCCCCTATTTCTTTTTCCTTCAATCTTACCTGATGTTACGATATATTCCAGCTTTCCTCTTCTCATAACATGCCTAAAAAGTGGATTGCTTCTTTGTAACTTGTGAAATAAGTTTCCTTTCCGCATTGGCCTCTTTCAAGACATCATCATTACTCTTTTTGGCTGTCCATGGTATTTTTAACATCTTCTGTAAAACCATATCTCTGTGACCTCTAATTCCTTCCTTACTTGTTTACTAGTTGTCCATGACTCACTCCCATATGTCAGGATTGGTTCTATATAACAATGAAGAACTCTCTTTCTTACTTATAAATTGCCAAAGAATTGTTGCATAAAATACTCTTCATTTTATGGAATGCTGCTTTTGTCTGAGCTATTCTCATCTTCCATCCGTTGTTATTAATGTGCCTAGGTATTTCAATTTATTGAACTGTTTTAAAACTGTTCCATTTACTTTGATAGTACATTCTGGGGAAGCCCTTTTCTTTGAGACGACCATTACTTCTATCTTTTAGCTATTAAGGCTAAGGCCTTTATTTTCACTTTTCTATCACAATTGTATCAACCATTTCCTGCAGCTCCTTTTCACTTTTTCCTATTAAGACTGTATCATCAGCGTATCTCAAGTTGTTTGTATTATGGAGATACAGGCACCTATCACGGCTGTTTGTGGCCTATACTAGAGCGCTCTTTTAGTTTCGGTGACCGGAATTCTGACACCGGGTATAAAATTTTGTGTGCACCGTAAAAGACTATTTAAGTTTTTGGCGGGGAAAATCAGCTGATGTGTGAGTAAAATCAGTAAAATATAAATCATTACACACTCGTTCTGGATAAACACAGCGCTAAAATTCTTTTGTGTACTATAACTTTGTTCTGTGTTCTATTTTTTATTGCATTTTTATTTGTTTGAAATTAGTTTTGACGGAGTTACAGACTTTTGAAAACAGCGTCATCATTTAAGGAAATTCATAAAATAAGTAATCTTTTTATTAATTTAATATCTAAAAATCGGCCCATTCGTTTAAGTTTATAATTATAAAGACTTCTCGAAGGGAAGCTAAAGATTATTTCCACATACTTTTTTTTTTTGGTTTCATATCTTGAGAATGTGTGGTATTCAGTTTTGTGAGTGTGGCATTACAAGAACAAGCATATTGTCACCAGATTTTATAGCATTTAAATCCCTTTAAACGCATTCCCGATACCCACAAATCTTAAATAAGGTAGTTAAAAAATAACTTTTTGTAAAGCACCATCTGTTTTTGCATTTTCATTCATTTATAATGATATTTAGCTACGTTTATAAGCGTCAGAAAACATGTAAAGCTATAGATAGATTACTTCCACATAATTTGATCTATCTTTCAAGTCTTGTTAATCTTCTATTTATAATATGAATTTTTTTTTTAATTGTGTGTGAGATAAGGACTGTTCCATTGGTGTTCTTTGGTAGACAATCCTGTGCACACGACGGCTGCCAGCGAATTCTAAGTAACTGTTTGTATATCTTCTTTCATTCAAAGTTACAATGCAGGTAGTAAATTTAGAGAAACCAAATTCTAAATCTAATACCATCCTTTTATCAATGGCTAGAGTCAGAGATACATATGATAATTTTAGAAATATTTATGAATGGCATGAAAGCTCAGATAGAGTCACTAAAATATTTAGAGTGGGATGGTAAACAAGTTGTTGTTTTCTTATTCGGGGATTATTTCCTTGTTTTGCTGGAGACACCACAGACATGGGTATATTCCTTGAGCTCCAGACAAACCAAACATTTTCATCAAAGACATCCAGAGAGCATACAACTTGCAAACCAAGAAGTTTGGCAATGTTGATAAGAGATTACAATAGATATATGAAATATGGGAAAGGGAATAAAAGGCAAGTGGCACATTACCATAATTGTTTACACAAACCAATGTTAGAGATTGAAATTGAAAATGTAGCTCCTCCTTACCTTCATATTTTATTAGGCATTGTTTTGAAACACCACAGACTTCTAGAACAGGTAGCTGATACAATAGACGCAAAGATATTTGAGAATTCGCAAGAGATACATGCAAACATTAGTACTTTTAAGAACTTGAAGAGATTTAGTAGGAACTGGAAATAGGCAGAAGAATTAGGAGCTAAAATTGAATTTTTCAGGTAGGTATTGAACTTTGTGAGGATAAGGAGGAGACAGAAGTACTAGGTTATACGCAACTTAGGTATTATTCTGGTGGCGCGCTGGTGGCGCGGATGGTGGCGCGTGACTTTTATATAGTAAAAACGCCTGGTGGCGCGTGACTTTTATATAGCAAAAAATGGTGGCGCGCGGTGGTGGCGCAAGATGGTGGACTTGAGATAACAAGGGGGAGATAAGTAGGTTGTTGTATTGGGTGACTTTTTATATAAGGAAAATGTGGCAAGATGGCGGACTTGAGATAACAAGGGGAGGTTATATGGGGCAAGATGGCGGACTTGAGATAACAAGGGGAGGTTATATGGGGCAAGATGGCGGACTTGAGATAACAAGAAGAGGGTATATGGGGCAAGATGGCGGACTTGAGATAACAAGGGGGAGATAACAAGAGGGCGGGATGACTTTTATATAAGGAATTGAGGAGGAGGAGAGGCGGCGGCGCATGACTTTTATGTAGCAAAATACTCGATCGATTTCAGGCGGCGGCGTTTCAGGCGGTGGCGCATGACTTTTTATATAAGGAAATACGCATTGTGCAGGTGGAGCATCAGGCGGCGGGTGATGACATTTTATATAAGGGATTGAGGTGGAGCAGCAGGTGTTGGTACATGACTTTTTATATAAGGAAATACTCAGTGTGCAGGTGGAGCATCAGGCGGAGGGTGGTGACATTTTATATAAGGAAATACTCAGTGTGCGGGTGGAGCAGCAGGTGTTGGTACATGACTTTTTATATAAGGAAATACTCAGTGTGCAGGTGGAGCATCAGGCGGAGGGTGGTGACATTTTATATAAGGAAATACTCATTGAGCAGGTGGAGCATCAGGCGGGGGGTGATGACTTTTTATATAAGGAAATACTCATTGTGCAGGTGGAGCATCAGGCGGCGGGTGATGACATTTTATATAAGGGATTGAGGTGGAGCAGCAGGTGTTGGCGCATGACTTTTTATATAAGGAAATACTCAGTGTGCAGGTGGAGCATCAGGCGGCGGGTGATGACATTTTATATAAGGAAATACTCAGTGTGCAGGTGGAGCATCAGGCGGAGGGTGATGACTTTTTATATAAGAAATACTCATTGTGCAGGTGGAGCAGCAGGCGTTGGTACATGACTTTTTATATAAGGAAATACTCAGTGTGCAGGTGGAGCATCAGGCGGAGAGTGATGACATTTTATATAAGGAAATACTCAGTGTGCAGGTGGAGCATCATGCGGAGGGTGATGACTTTTTATATAGGAAAATGTGGCAAGATGGCGGGGTGACTTTTTATATAAGGGATTGAGGAGGAGGGCAGGCGGAGCAAGATGGCGGGGTGACTTTTTATATAAGGGATTGAGGAGGAGGGCAGGCGGAGCAAGATGGCGGGGTGACTTTTTATATAAGGGATTGAGGAGGAGGGCAGGCGGAGCAAGATGGCGGGGTGACTTTTTATATAAGGAATTGAGGAGGAGGGCAGGCGGAGGTGGATGACTTTTTTATATAAGGAATTGAGGAGGAGTGTGGGAGGAGGTGGATGACTTTTTATATAGTAATATATTAGTGTTTATTTTTAGATAACAAGAAGAGACTATATTTAGACTTGAGACATGACTTTAATATAAGGAAAACGGCAGGTGCGCTGGAGGGCAGATGGCGGGATGACTTTTTTATATAAGGGAATTGAGGAGAGGGTAGGCGGAGGAAGATGGCGGGTGATACTTTTTTATATAGGGCTTATGAGGAGGGCAGGCGTGAGCAAGATGGCGGGATGACTTTTTTATATAAGGATTTGAGGAGGCGGGTAGGCGATGTGGTATGACTTTTTTATATAGTAATATATTAGTGTTTATTTTTAGATAACAAGAAGACGTTATTTATAGACATATATTTAATTCCTGCAGGAGTGATGCAGGGGCAAGATGGCGGGATGCCTTTATATATAAGGGAAATTGTGGTGGCGCTTTGTGATGGCCCGTGACTTTTATTTAGCACTATATTAGTTCCCTAATAGTGTGTTTTGTGGTCGAGTGGAGGTGTTTTTTTTTTTTTGTTAGGGTGGGGGTGACTAGGCATGGTGTAATGTACCAGGGGGGTTAGGTTAGGGGTGATATTTTTTGATGTGATGGTATGGTTTTTGATGTGGAAAGAGAGATATTTAGATGTTGAGGTGAGATGTGGTGACGTTATTGTCAGGGATGCATCTGTGTAATTATTGGGGTGTAGCAGGCGAGTGGACCAGCATTGAGAGGTGGGAGTGAAGAGGCGTCGGTGACGATGTCACGGGTGTAATGTAGCAGTGGGGGTTTTAGGTTAGGGGGATATTTTTTTGTGGATTTGGGATGGTTTTTGGAGGTGGAAAAGATGATATTTTAGATGTGGTGACGTTGTCAGAAATTCATCTGTGTACATTTTTGGGGTGTAGCAGGCGAGTGACCAGCATTGAGAGGTGGGAATGAAGAGACGTCGGTGACGAGGTACGGGTGTAATGTAGCAGGTGGGTTTAGGTTAGGGCGGATTTTTGTGTGTTGTGGAATTGTTTTTGTTTACGTTGTGTTGGTTGGTGGTTTGTTTATATCAGTCTACAACCGCGTGACTTTTAATATAACGAAAAATGTGTTGAAGGAGCCCGATGGAGGAGCAGATGGAGAGCTATGGAGGAGCAAGATGGCGGGAGAGGACTTTTATATAAGAAAATTTGTGAGGAGCGATGGAGGAGCTCTGGAGGGCAAGATGGCGGGGTGACTATTATATATAGTGGAAAATGTGCAGGTGCAAGATGCGAGATGTATGGTTTTTATATAAGGAATTGAGGTGGAAGCATCAGGCGGAGGGTGATGACTTTTGAATAGAAGAAAATACTCAGTGGGCAGGTGGAGCTACAGGCGTTGGTGATGACTTTTCTATATAGGAAAATACCCGATGACTTTTTATATAGTAATATATTAGTGTTGATTTTTAGATAACAAGAAGAAGTTATTATAGACATTAATATTACTCTGCAGAGTGATGCAGGGCAAGATGGGTGGGAAATACTTTTTTATATAAGGAATTGAGGAGGAGGGTAATGATTAGTGCGGGTGTATATTTATATATAGAATTATGAGTAAAGGGTGTTGCTTATACAACTGGGCTTTAGAGTAATGGTTGTCGTAGCTTTTATTCAGGGTAGGTAATAGATGGTTATATATCGCTTTGTCTGAGCCGAGATGATAGTGATGATAAATGTGAAAGTAAGGGGTAAGAAATTAGTTTTATCACAAGGTGATCGTGTGAGAAGAAAGGACAGTCTCCTGGAATAGTAATAATTTATCTCACAACAACTTGAAGTTTGAAGTTAAGTGTTTAATCCGTTTTTGGGAGCGGGTGTTGAAGACCGGAACTGTAAGGTTTTGGTACCGAAGACCAGCCTTTTGTTACTCGTGCGATTTAATTACCAAGGGTTAAAATTTTTTTTGTTTTTTGACAAGCAGGCAGAAAATTTGATTACCATGAGGGCGACATTTTTTTTGACAAGGGGCAGTTATTTTTGGGAAGGGGCAGTAAGTTTTTTTTTTACAATAGGAGAAATTTGGTTACCAAGAGGGCGACATTTTTTTTTGACAAGGACAGTAGTTTTTTTGGGTAAGGGGCATTGTCCTTTTTTTGACAATAGGGAGAAATTGAAGGGTTACCAAGAGTGCGACATTTTTTTTTGACAAGGGGCAGTATTTTTTGGTAAGGAGATTCCTTTTTTTGAATTTATGGGGAGAAATTTTGGGTTACCATGTAGGCGAACTTTTTTTGACAAGGGGGTAATGGTTGGTTTTTGACAAGTGGTGATAGAATTTTTTAAAGGAAGTATTTGACGGTTGATCTATTTACCTATAGTTGGCCATTTTGGGGAGGCCTGGGAAAAATAGTTTGGGATCGCTTTGTTGGTGTTTGGAAGAAAACCTTTCACGAAAGGTGAAAATAGTGAGCAAGAAAGAATGTCTCACTACCATTTTCCCTCTATATTGTGTCTGAAGAAATTGGCACATCGTCGGGTATTTCGTCGAAAGATAAAGTGACAAACTCAAAGGAAACATAAACTTGGTCCGATTGGTCGAATATTTAACGCTGACGTTTACCCACCCTAAACGGACTATAGGCAGGTAATCAATCATTCAGCGATTACATTTTTGATAATGTCTTCCTCGCGAGCGCAGACCATCGATCGAGTTTAACAACGCGTGGGTAAAGGTGCACGTGCGTGTTGGTAATTTTCTTAAATGGTTGACACGTGCGAAAAAAACTTTGGTAGTGTCATATCTAAAATCCACTGTTTTGTTTCTAATTGATGTGCTCTCTTGTGTTTTGAGGTTCGATGTCTGCAATGACGTGAACAGAAATAAAGTAGCAGTGTTAGTCCGTGTTACACAGGGTAAATCTCGTTGTAGATAAGTGGTTTGGGGAGAGGACGGAGGGGTCTACCAATACTAAAGAAAACTCTGCCTGTTAGCTATTTTATTACGTTTTCTAGCTAGCTATATTTAGACCTAACGTACCCTCTAGGTACGAGATTTAAAACGAGTCAAGTTTTTACGCGCGCTGTTGTCACACTGGCCATCAAGCCTGTTTCTTTCTAGTGAGGTTTACAAGCACGTTGTTGTTGCGTTTTCTTAAAATTTTGATAACTGACCCTACAACATTCGTTCAGTCACAGAGTTAACACTAACAGAGCGCGTATCTAGGGGTGTCATACTCTTACCTGCCCGGCTGAAATCCCGCTGTTGGTAGGTACCTAACTTTCGTGACACAAAAAGCTCCGTGCGTCTGTAATGAATGAATGAAACAAATGCGATTAGTAAGTTTTATAAAAAAATCCTCCCCTACCGCCGGCCCCGCCCCTACATCCACTAGTAACTCCCCTCGTAAAACCGCCACTCACGTCAAAAAAAAACCTTGAGTAACATTACTAGCCATAGATAACAAAGTGGTCTGCTGATTTTTGCGTAGTGTTACCTAGACCTAAAACTTGCGTGACAACACAAAAAGCCCGTGTTATTGGTACGCATAACACAATAATTAATAGATAATAAGGCCTTAACAAAACTATTTAAAAACTTAACGGATAACGGTGATTAATGCAAGACTAGGTGCAAACCAAGGAAAAGCTAACACGAATTTTATTGTAATTCTCATCAATACTTATTCTTCAAACTATCTGGCTGGTGTGGACAGAGAAATGTTGTTCACCTCGCTGACCCCGTTGGGAAAATAGGCTGGATTGCCGCGCACCATATTTTGAGTAAAAACCACCGTTCGTATGTCTTTATTTATTCAGTCACCGCCTTGCCACCGAACTCAACTTAGAAACACGGGCTCGAATCGATAAGAAATTTCATTACTAGGCCATTTTTATCAGAACGAATGTGTTGCTTAAACGACCCCTTAGTCGAAAGATAGACATTGTATTCATATACACGATGTTACAGCATGGGTTAATACGATAAATAGTGGTCCATATATACATAGGTGAATAACAGGAAGACTTTGAGATTTTAGTTGAAAATGGGGGAAACCGATAATAGGGAGACGATATATTTAGACTTTGAGATAATAGGAAACGATGTATTTAGATAAAGGGTTATAAAACACTAGAATAATGTCCCTCTGTATGTAAAAATTTATATTGTTTGAAAATACTGGTGTTGAATATATAAAAAAATATAATCCAGAACTTAATAAGATACAAATGACAGTTTAAAAAGCAAGCTTAAATATCTGATAACTAAAAAAAGAAATGTACCAAACGAAGAGAGAGAGAGAGAGACAGAGATGAGAGAGACAGAAATAGCAGACGATTCGTCGATGTATTGTAGAAAGACATAGAGAGAGAGAGAGAGAGAGAGAGAGAAAAGAAAGACCAGAGAGAGAGATAGAGATTTAATAGAGAAAAGAGAGACAGAGAGAGAGAGAGAGAAACGATATAGTAACAAAAGAAGTATACACAAGGTATGCGTGATGCACATGGGTTTAAGTCAGCCGCCGCGATGGTGTAACCACTGCATCGTGGCGGCCTCCTTAAAAACCGTTTTCCAAGTTTTCCTCTCGGTGCCCAGTTAAAACTGTGTCTGCCATTTCCGGGTGTGTGCGGTGCTTTCACACATACCTTTCTGTATAACTTCTTTTGCTTTTACCTCCCCCTACTCGACCTCTTCTCCGCTCTCTCTGTCTCTCTATCGCTCTAACCTCTCTTGTCTTTCCTCTCTCTCTCTCGTCCCTCTCCTCTCTCTCTGTCCCTTTCTACAATACATCGACGAATCACGTCCTGCCTATTCCTGTCTCTCTCCCCCTCTCTCTGGCTCTCTCTCTCTCTCTCTTCTCTCTCTCTCTCTCTTGTGTTTGATACATTTCTTTTGTAGTTATCAATATTTTAAAGCTTGCTGTTTTTATGCTGTCATATTGTATCCTTATTAAGTTCTGGATATATTTTATATATATTCAACACCAGTATTTTTCAAACAATATATATTTTTACATACAGAGGGACATTATTCTAGTGTTTATAAACCGTTTAGCTAAATACATCGTCTTCCTATTATCTCAAAGTCTAAATATATCGTCTCCCTATTATCGTTTCTTATTATCCTAAAAATCTCAAAGTCTTCCTATATTCACCTATTATAAATGACTATTTAGCGTATAACTGCTTGTAACATCGTGAATATGAATACCTGTCTAGATTTCGACAATGGGTCGTTTAAGCAAACACATCTTCAGTCTGAATTAACATGGCCTGTAATTGAAATTTCTTATCGATTATCCCCGTGTTCTAAGTTGATTCGCGTGGAAGGCGTGACTGAATAAATAAAGACATACGAACGTTGATTCTCAAAATATGGTGCGCGGAAAGCCTAATTGGGGATCAGCGAGGTGGAACAACATTTCTACCTACCCTGTGTTGTGTATAAGTATAGATGAAGAATTACAAATAATTCGTGTTTAGCTTTTCTTGGTTTATAGTCTGTCATTATCAGTTTAGTCCGTAAGGTGTTTAAATAGTTTTTGTTTAAGGCCTTATATCTATAATATTGTGTATGCGTAACCAATAACACGGCTTTTTTGTGTGTCATGCTAAGTTTAGGGTCTAGTACACTACGCAAAAGTGATATCAGCAGAACTTTGTTATCTATGTAGTATGTTACTAAGGGTTTTGTTTTGACGTGAGTGGCGGTTTTACGTGTAGTGGGATGTAGGGATAGGGGAGGATTTTATTTTTAAAAATTCTACTAATCGCATATGTGTTCATTCTTCATTATTTACGGAGCTTTTTGTGTATTTCACGAAAGTTTAGGTACACTACCCAAAAGGGATTTCAGCAGGGCAGACTAGAGTAAATGGACACCAACGTAGATACGGCTTTAGATGTTACAACTCTGTGACTGAACCAATGTTGATTCAGTTTTCAAACATTTTAAGAAAACGCAACAACCACGTGCTTGTAACCTCACTAGAAAGAAACAGGCTTGATGGCCAGTGTGAAACAGCGCGCGTAAAACTTGACTCGTTTTTAAAATCCTCGTACCATAGAGGGTACCGTTAGGTCTAAATATAGCTAGCTAGAAAAACGTAATTAAAATAGCTTACAGGCAGAGTTTTCTTTTAGTATTGTAGACGTAAAAAAAACTTATCTACAACGAGATTTACCTGTGTAAGACTAAAACTGCTACTTATTTCTGTTCACGTCATTGCAGACAACCTCAAAACACAAGAGAGCAATAGTAGAAACAAACTTTTTAGATATGACTTACCAAAGGTTTTATTTTTCGCACGTGTCAACCATTTGAAGAAAAACCAACACGCAACGGCTTTTACCACGCGATGTTTAAACTCGATTCGATGTCTGCGCTCGCGAGGAAGATAATTAGCAAAGTATTCACGCTGAATGATGCTATACTGCTATATCCGTTAGGGTGGTAACGTCAGCGTTAAATATAGACCTATCGGATACAAGTTTATGTTCCTTGAGTTGTACACTTTACTTTCGACGAAATACCGACGAGGTGCCACAAGACACGGTTAGATGGAAGGTAGTGAGACTTCTTTCTTGCTTATTTTCAAACTTGTTAGTTGAAAGTTTTCTTCCAAACACCAAAAACGATCCACAAAATGTCTTCTCCCAGGACCCCCCCGCCCCCCCCCCTCCCCAACCCCCCCCCCCGCCCCCCCCCCACCCCCCCCCCCAACCTAATAGGAAATAGATCAACCGTCAAATACTTCTTTAAAAAAGTTTCTCACCACTTGCAAAAAAATACTAACCCTTGTCAAATAAAGTTCGCCCTCTTGGTAACCAAATTTCTCCCTATTGTCAAAAAAAAGACTGCCCCTTACCAAAAAATACTGCCCCTTGTCAAAAAAAATGTCGCCCTCTTGGTAACCAAATGTCTCCCTATTGTCAAAAAAAAATTGCCCCTTAGCAAAAAATACGTCCCTTTGTCAAAAAAAATGTCGCCCTCTTGGTAACCAAATTTCTCCCTATTGGTCAAAAAAAAAAAATCCTGCCCCTTGCAAAAAAATACTCCCCCTGGTCAAAAAAATGTCGCCCTCTTGGTAATCAAATTTCTGCTTCTTGTCAAAAAAAAAAAATTTCAACCCTTGGTAATTAAATCGCACGAGTAACAAAGGCTGGTCTCGGTAAAAACTTACAGTTCCGGTCTTCAACCCGCTCCCCAACGGATTACACACTTCATCAATTCTTGTTGTGTGATCAATTATTCTATCAAGAGAATGTCCTTTATCTCACACGATAAACTTGTGATAAAACTATTTCTTACCCATTACTTTCAAATTGTAATCACTATCATCCGGCTCAGACAGCGATATAAACATCTATTACCTACCTGATAAAAGCTACGACAAACATTATCTACCAGTTGTATAGCAACACCCTTTATCAATTATATATATATATATATATATATATATATATATATATATATATATATATATATATATATATATATATATATATATACCCGCCTCCTCCTACCCTCCTCCTCAATTCCTTATATAAAAAGTCATCCTACCATCTTGCCCCTGCATCACTCCTGCAGAGTTAATATATGTCTATAAATAACGTCTTCTTGTTATCTAAAAATAAACACTAATATATTACTATATAAAAAGTCATCGGAGTATTTTCCTATATAAAAAGTCATCACCAACGCCTGTTGCTCCACCTGCACACTGAGTATTTTCTTATATAAAAAGTCATCACCCTCCGCCTGATGCTCCACCTCAATTCCTTATATAAAAAGTCATCTCGCCATCTTGCACCTGCACATTTTCCCTATATATAAAGTCACCCCGCCATCTTGCCCCTCCAGAGCTCCTCCATCGCTCCTCCAAATTTTCCTTATATAAAAGTCATCCCACCATCTTGCTCCTCCATAGCTCCTCCATTTGCTCTTCCATCGGCTCCTTCAACACATTTTCGTTATATAAAAGTCACGCGGTTGTAGACTGTATAAACAAACACACCAACACACATAACAAAACAATTCCACAACACACAAAAATCCGCCCTAACCTAACCCCACCTGCTACATTACACCCGTACCTCGTCACCGACGTCTCTTCATTCCCACCTCTCAATGCTGGTCCACTCGCCTGCTACACCCCAAAAATGTACACAGATGAATCCTGACAACGTCACCACATCTAAAATATCTCTCTTCCACCTCCAAAACCATACCACATCACACAAAAATATCCCCCTAACCTAACCCCACCTGCTACATTACACCCGTACCTCGTCACCGACGCCTCTTCACTCCCACCTCTCAATGCTGGTCCACTCGCCTGCTACACCCCGAAAATGTACACAGATGCATCCTGACAACGTCACCACATCTCCCCTCAACATCTAAAATATCTCTCTTCCACATCCAAAACCATACCACATCACACAAAAATATCACCCCTAACCTAACCCCACCTGGTACATTACACCCATGCCTCGTCACCCCCACCACAAAAAAACACCTCCACTCGACCACAACACACTATTAGTGAACTAATATAGTGCTATATAAAAGTCACGGGCCACCACAAAGCGCCACCACATTTCCCTTATATAAAAAGGCATCCCGCCATGTTGCCCCTGCATCACTCCTGCAGAATTAATATATGTCTATAAATAACGTCCTTTTGTTATCTAAAAATAAACACTAATATATTACTATATAAAAAGTCATCCGCATCCGCCTACCCGCCTCCTCAATTCCTTATATTAAAAAATTCATCCCGCCATCTTGCTCCGCCTGCCCTCCTCATAAGCCCTTATATAAAAAGTCACCCCGCCATCTTCCTCCGCCTACCCTCCTCCTCAATTCCCTATATAAAAAGTCATCCCGCCATCTTGCCCCTCCAGCGCACCTGCCCGTTTTCCTTATATAAAAGTCATGGCTCAAGTCTAAATATAGTCTCTTCTTGTTATCTAAAAATAAACACTAATATATTACTATATAAAAAGTCATCCACCTCCTCCCACACTCCTCCTCAATTCCTTATATAAAAAAGTCATCCACCTCCGCCTGCCCTCCTCCTCAATTCCTTATATAAAAAGTCACCCCGCCATCTTGCTCCGCCTGCCCTCCTCCTCAATCCCTTATATAAAAAGTCACCCCGCCATCTTGCTCCGCCTGCCCTCCTCCTCAATCCCTTATATAAAAAGTCACCCCGCCATCTTGCCACATATTCCTATATAAAAAGTCATCACCCTCAGCCTGATGCTCCACCTGCATCCCTTATATAAAAAGTCTCCCCGCCATCTTTGCCACATTTTCCTTATATAAAAAGTCATCACCCTCCGCCTGATGCTCCACCTGCACATTGAGTATTTCCTTATATAAAAAGTCATCACTCTCCGCCTGATGCTCCACCTGCAAAATGAGTATTTCTTATATAAAAAGTCATCACCCTCCGCCTGATGCTCCACCTGCACACTGAGTATTTCCTTATATAAAAAGTCATCACCCTCCGCCTGATGCTCCACCTGCACACTGAGTATTTCCTTATATAAAAAGTCATGCACCAACGCCTGATGCTCCACCTGCACATTTCCTTATATAAAAAGTGAGTATTTCCTTATATAAAAAGTCATCCTGCCTGCTGCTCCACCTGCACACTGAGTATTTCCTTATATAAAAATTCATGCGCCAACACCTGCTGCTCCACCTCAATCCCTTATATAAAATGTCATCACCCGCCGCCTGATGCTCCACCTGCACAATGAGTATTTCCTTATATAAAAAGTCATCACCCCCCGCCTGATGCTCCACCTGCTCAATCAGTATTTCCTTATATAAAATGTCACCACCCTCCGCCTGATGCTCCACCTGCTCACTGAGTATTTCCTTATATAAAAAGTCATGTACCAACACCTGCTGCTCCACCCGCACACTGAGTATTTCCTTATATAAAATGTCACCACCCTCCGCCTGATGCTCCAACTGCACACTGAGTATTTCCTTATATAAAAAGTCATGTACCAACACCTGCTGCTCCACCTCAATCCCTTATATAAAATGTCATCACCCGCCGCCTGATGCTCCACCTGCACACTGAGTATTTCCTTATATAAAAAAGTCATCACCCTCCACCTGATGCTCCGCCTGCACAATGCGTATTTCCTTATATAAAAAGTCATGCGCCGCCGCCTGAAACGCCGCCGCCTGAAATCAATCGAGTATTTTGCTATATAAAAGTCATGCGCCGCCGCATCTCCTCCTCCTCAATTCCTTATATAAAAGTCATCCCGCCCTCTTGTTATCTCCCCCTTGTTATCTCAAGTCCGCCATCTTGCCCCATATACCCTCTTCTTGTTATCTCAAGTCCGCCATCTTGCCCCATATAACCTCCCCTTGTTATCTCAAGTCCGCCATCTTGCCCCATATAACCTCCCCTTGTTATCTCAAGTCCGCCATCTTGCCACATTTTCCTTATATAAAAAGTCACCCAATACAACAACCTACTTATCTCCCCCTTCTTATCTCAAGTCCACCATCTTGCGCCACCACCGAGCGCCACCATTTTTTGCTATATAAAAGTCACGCGCCACCAGGCGTTTTTACTATATAAAAGTCACGCGCCACCATCCGCGCCACCAGCGCGCCACCAGAATAATACCTAAGTTGCGCATACCCTACTACTGACAGATAATTTTAAAGTTAGACTTGAAAATGCACAAGATGCGCTGGCCAAACTTCAGTTTCAAGATCTGTGTACTAGGTCTGGTCCAGTTTGCTCACACATGGACAAGGTACTAGCCAAACACAAAATCATACAACAGGCTTATAATAGCAGAGCATTTATAGGGAATCACTGCCACAGATATCTCACACAAAAAGTTTATAAAGATCTTACAAGAGCAATCATTACACAAACACTGAAAATTACAGACAAACAAGATATAACTAACATAGCTTTTATTGCCCAAGAACAATTCAACTCACTGAAAGAAGCATTTGAGAAAGTACACATCAAAATATCACACAGTAAACCAATTAGTAAAGAATCAATAACAGCATCGATAGAGACTTATATGTCTTTGTTCAGAAAGCTATTCCCTAGTAAGACAATTCATAAACAGCACATATTAGAAAAACATTGCGCAGACTGGATCAGAACTCATGATGTATGATTGAGATAATTGTTAGCTCTCATGTTCTGGGGACAATTGGGTGTGTTATTTTAAGGTTATAAATGTGGACATGCAATTTAAACTTTCAATAATTAATGTTTGACGCATGAAACCAAAACAAAACTTTGATATCCATTTTCTGCAGGTTTTCTACTTTTGATTTCTGTAATTTGTTATGCATGTTGATTGTGACCGTTTTAGTGTAAATTTCATTAGAAACAAACCATAACAAAATGTAAAAAAAAAAAACGTAAACTTTAAACTATTTAAGGTAATTATATCTTCTGTTCTAATTGTGATAAAATGTTTGTTCTTGTTCTAAAATTTACTCTAACATTTCTAGTCTAGCTTTACGCAAAATTAAAGCCGGTATTTATAATAATAAAGTAGCATAAAAGCAATTCAAACATGTTTTTGGGGACAATTGGGGTGTGTTTTTTTAAGGTTATAAATGTGGACTTGCAATTTAAACTTTCAATAATTAATGTTTGACGCATGAAACCAAAACAAATCTTTGATATCCATTTTCTGCAGGTTTTCTACTTTTGATTTCTGTAATTTGTTATGCATGTTGATTGTGACCGATTGAGTGAAAATTGCATTATAAACAAACCATAACAAAATATAAAAAAAAAACGTAAATTTTACACTATTTCAGACTATTATATCTTCTGTTCTAATTGTGATAAAATGTTTGTTCTTGTTCTAAAATTTACTCTAACATTTCTAGTCTAGCTTTACGCAAAATTAAAGCCGGTATTTATAATAAAAAAGTAGCCTAAAAGCATTAATTAAGCCCTATCAAAAGTAAACATCGCCACATGTTTTTCCCATTAGGAAGCTGACCACGTGACCTCTGTCAAGTGGGCTACAAATAGCGCGGTCGGGGAAAAAGGGGAAATAACTAAAAGATCGCTCGCAAACAGCCGTGCTATTGCAGCTCTGAGGTGACTGTGTGAAACTGCGTTAACCAGGGCAGATACTGTATTGGACTTTCAGTCCTTGCTTAGGAATGTCCAAACTGGATGGCAACGATATGAATGGAAAATGTACATAGAGGGTCTCTACCCTTCAGGGACTGGTGTGGATCTACTGTCCTAGTCTTACAGGAGTAAGCAGCAATTAAAAAACAACTGACTAGCCACGAGAGCATCCATAGTGCGGACGTTGGAATTGGATAGGGGAGAGATAATAAGGACAATTAATGATCGCCTGTTAAAGGACAACACTGCGATCTATGTATCAACAGACTCAAGACTGCAGGAATTCGACATCAAACGTAAAACTAGCAGAGATGGACTTAATATAGGTCAGGCGTGTAGACCAGCGCGCTACATGAATAATCAGCATTCATACGCTTCGAATTTAGCTGTGTTTTCCCAGAGTGCGTCCTATTGACAGAGAGGTTAGAGCGCTGGTCTCTCGCAGCACAGGTGACGGGTTCGAATCACGATACCGACACACTCCAGTCTACCCAGCTGCAAATGGGTACCTGACTCTGCTCTTTGAGCTAGGGAAGATAAAGGGAGCGAAGAAGGGAATTGGTCACCCTACCTCTCGATGCTGGACCTAGTATGGTGAAGTCTCTAACACTTCACTCCCCTACGGCTAAGGGACTACCTCCATGCTCATGCGTCATGCTCCAGTCTACCAAGCTGTAAATTGGTACCTGACTCAGCCCTTGAGTTAGAGAAGGTAATGGCGGCAAGGAAGGGAACTGGTCATCCTGCGTTAAAAAACTGGACTTTATATTGTGGTCTCAAACAATTCACTCCTTTACGGCAGTACGTGCTATTGGACTACTGTTAAATATTGAGTAGGCCAGTGTAGTAAAATGTTAATGTAATTTGCTGATAATGACGAATCAGCTCTAGTTTGGCCACCACTGTTAACGCCGAGACTGTGGCATCAACGTTAAAGTTTAAACTTTCTTCTAACACGACATCAGAAGGTTATCATAAATATGTTACTATTGTTCTGTCACTGTATTTAGAATGTTGGTGGTGGGTGTTGTGGATCCACTGACAATGACAAGTCAGTAAAGTCGGGTTTACGTATGGCCGACAGATGTGTAATATGTATACATCAAGATATGCGAATGGCATAGGTACTTGGCTACACATCTACTGCATTCATGCATCACAGCAACACATAGGAGTCAGGAAGTGGTAGAACTAGATTAACCTATTCAACGTTTTATTAACGATAGACTCACGTAGACACAATTGCAAGACGGTTCACATCATCAACATGAAGCAGCAAATAAGTGAATAGGCTGCTGGACATAGCAGCACATATTTCATGAATAATGGCCTGTACAATCCGTGGCCTCATAATATCTTCAAATAAAGTACATTCTATCTGCAAACAATCCATCACATGAATATGAGTATGGAATAATGGCCTGTACAATCCGTGGCCTCATAATATCTTCAAATAAAGTACATTCTATCTGCAAACAATCCATCACATGAATATGAGTATGGAATAATGGCCTGTACAATCCGTGGCCTCATAATATCTTTAATATCTATCAAAACTGTCCCTTTATATGAAATAATGGCCTGTACAACCCGTACACACCGCGAAAACATCACTAAAACTCTCTCCATCACCCTCACCTGGAACTCACTGTCTCGAGGTTACCGTATCTCAGTACAGCTCAGCCAATAACACATGCGGGCTAGCCGCGAGAGAGCTAGAGAATATCGCTCAGCTCAAACCGTACCTACACCAAACTAACATTAAGAACCTTCGAGAACTTTCGAACAGTTTTCTGTATCATATTTTTAAACAAGCTAACAACTAGTCAGTTGAGCTGTGTTCAGAAATTAGTAAGCATACAGCCTCCAACTACAAAATACTCTCATCACGCAAAGCGTGTTTACAAGCGTGTACAAAAATCCGACCCGTACATTCAAGTCCTTAACAATTAACTACCCTTACTAAAACATGACTTAACAACTACCTTTACCTATTTGTAACCTTAAGCGCCTTCAGCACCAGTGGTAAAGAAGGATGAGAAGATGAAGCTGGCGATGGATATGACGCATATTGAGGAAAGCTGTTGATAGCATTGTAAGACATATCTTGTTCATGAATACCTAGGCAAAGAGAAGCAGAAGTAGACCAAAGAAACGTGAAAAAGAGAACTGGTGACAGAAATTAAAATGATGATGAAGACATAAAAAAGACCTGGAGCTGATGGCACGTGACAGGATAAGTTGATGGCACGTGACAGGATAAGTTGATGGCACGTGACAGGATAAGTTGATGGCACGTGACAGGATAAGTCGGCACACGTTTGCTAAATACCTGTGCTTCTTTTGGAGCTGAAATATAAGGGGGAAAAGCATCTTCAGCATCAGTGAGGCAGTAACGCAATTTAAGACATAACAATACGTGACATCGTTAGTAATCTGTTAAACATTCAGTCAGATAAGTAATTGTACAAAATATAGTCTGTAGTGACCATTATCCACGCGATTTCCTTATCTAAAATTCAAATGTATCACTCGTGCTATCGGTGTTAAATATTTACATATAGGTATATTTCTACACTCAGATGAGGTTGGGGGCTGTTTATGTTACAGGATCTAAGGGCAGAAGCTAAGGTCGTGGGGAAACAGAACTCTTTCCATAATTCACTAGAAAACATTGTCCAGGGGAAATCATTCGCATTCTCTTCTTCTTGCCCTTATCTCGGATAGGTCTCTATTCTTTCTTAACAAGCCAATGTCTGGAGACCTTCTACCAGTGGCGGTTCCAGGGGGTTGTAATCGTTTGCAGCACTTCAACACTACGGTGTTGTATAATTTTTTGTTTGTTTTGTATTTAACCCTTCCGGTGTAACCTCAATTTTTTGTATTTTTTTTGGGTCTGTCCGGATTATGTATTATAATGTAGTAGAGACAGTATGCAGTCCTTTTTTTAACAGGGGGTGCTTAGCTCAACAGCTTATTACACATTAACTACCGAATTGAAAAACACACTGTGACCGAATTAAATGTTTTTCCCATTTTCATCCTGTAGGTGTTTGCACAAAGTAAGCTCTAGTTTTCGTAATTGTTTACAGATTTTTCAGAATTACACGTCATTTTAAAGATAAATGAATGTACTATTACAATAAATACCGGTTGTAACTCTAATAGAGGTTGTTGCTATTTAAAGGCCCTCCGATGGCCGAGGACTTGCAATACCTTCACAATTATAACTGCTTGCGCCCCATCTCTATCAAAATCACAATTTCAATCAATGTGCACACTGTTTTCATTCTTGTTCTTGTCGCTAGATCTATCAGTCAATTGTTGAAACAAGTTTCTAGCCTATTCAGCCGTTAGACGAGATGTACAAGCATTTTTTGTAGTCCTATCACTAGTTGCCACGGTAAACAGTTTTACACGATTTGGTAACTAACCCAAAACGCTGAAAAATATGAACATAATATCAATTTTTCAGTGTTCTACAACAACCATGCTTTGGGAATTTGTTTTCCGGTGGCAGCTTAAAATCTCGAACCAGATCAGAGAGTGTTTCAGTACATTTTTCATTTGTTTTATTACTAAAATTAGATTGGCGCTCTGAGCGGCTTTCGGTCCAAATGTGATTATTTTGTGAGCCGCTGACAGCGGCTTGCGGTAGAATATTTTAAAAATAACAAATGATAACGAATGAAATAATGGCCCGAAGTAATTTCATGCGATGAACCAATGTCATCTCAAAATATGGCGATCATTAAAATATGGAATGGGACCCAAAGATGCAGCAATAGTGAATGCAGTCAGCGACCCATAGCTTGACTGCTTGCATCAGGATCAGCGAACCAGAGCTGGTCAAGACCGTACTCCACCTCCATGTGGTGGTCCTGGAAACAGTCTGCAGCAGTGCAGTCTGGCTGAGCGAGTACGGATCGCAGAGGGAAGGCAAACCCGGTCCCAAAAAATGCCGTGCTGAAGTCGGATGTGTCGACCGAAAGGTGCAGATATCACAGCTTAGGCGTAAACAGACACAACGCAACCACCGTCCTTTTCAGGACGAACGAGGAAGAGGAAGAAGAAAAGATGGAAGAGACAGGAAATCAAAGATATGAGAGATCAACAGAAAAAGGAGAGCTGGAGAAATGAGTAAGAAATCAGAAACGGCCAAAACGGCACCAAAAAAAAAGTGTTTTTAGAGATCGAGACAAGAAAAATGACAAAGCTGCCTGAGAGAAGAAATTTAGTGAAATGGTTCTTGTCATTCAATATTTCCTGGGAAAGACAACACACTTTAAAAGAAAAATCAGACGATTCTCCCTAGAAAAGAAAATCACGTTATGACTATTACATGAGTTAATAGCGGTAACTTTGACATATCGAAAGTTTCACAATGATCAAGACCGTTAGCGTAAGCAACAACACGTTTATTATTCATTTGAGGAATGTCCGTCACATTTTCCACATAATCTTTACAAGGATAAACGACTGCCTCTTTCCCGAGATATAAGTAATGTTGCACGTTTTGTAAACTGTAGCTTAAATGAGCTTCCTGGATTCAATTATTTACACATTAACTGGAAAAAGTGAAAGAAAAACAAATGTCTTTAATGCTTACTAGTGAGTTATACAACTTTTGCCTCGTATTATAGTACACCTTTAGGCCATCACTTCGCTTACACAGTGTAGAAGAGACCATTCTAACAACCAATTGTGTCTTACATTTGGAATTTACCTTGCTAGCACGGGAGAGGCGACACACAAACTGACACAAACTAAGGCTATTCATATCTTACTTACTTACTTAGTCGTTCCCCTTCTACCGTGAGGTGTAGAGGTTTGGAAGAGAGAGCGCCAGACTATCCTATCGGCTGTCTTCCTCCTGGCCTGATTCCATTCTAGTCCTCGGTCCTTCATAGATTGTCTAATGTTGTCCTCCCAGCGGACTCTGGGTCGTCCTAGGGGTCTGGATCCCTGGCTCTTTGTTTCCCATGCTTGTCGTGGTAGCCGATCTTCTCCCATTCAGCATTACTTTGACTTTTCAGCGTTGTAATTACTGATTGCAACTTTGACTTTTCTGCTTTTATTTTTTTTTCTCAAAATTTAGCCGACTATTTGTTGATATATCATTCCTTTATCTGACACAACTTAAAGCGCTGGACAAAATTTTATCATAGCTTGGAATACACAGATACTCTATACAAATAACATGAAATCCATTATATATATATATATATATATATATATATATATATATATATATATATATAGAGAGAGAGAGAGAGAGAGAGAGAGAGAGAGAGAGAGAGAGAGAGAGAGAGAGATAGACACAGAGAGAGAGAGAACGAACGAACGAACGAACTTTATTTTCGAGGGGTTAAGAATTGGGCGCGCAGGCCCGTCTAACATTCTGCCCTTCCACTCTCATTTATCTTGCATACTATATACTTTCATTCCCATATGTTACTTTAAACAGCATTCATTTACAGTATGCAATCATAATAAAAAATGAGTAGGTTTTTTGTTTTAAACAAACAAGATAGTAATTGGGGAAAAAAGTAAAAATAAAATAAATAAAACAATAAATAAAAATAAATAATTCTGTATACCGACATTCACTCATGTGGTCAAACCGTCAACAATTAATCTGTATTTTTTTAATGTGTCATCAATCATCAATACAAAAATTACATAAACACATTCTCGCTTATATCCATACATTCTTGGTGGAAAATGAAATAATAATAATAACACTTTCTTACGCACTTCTGTGGCAGGTAAAGTCTTTGAGCAGTAAAAAAAAAATTATGTAATATCTGCTTATTGTCATATACATCATACGGAGAAAAAAAGGGAGGGGAGGGGGGCTGAAAATGCAGAGAGATCAATGACCAAAAGAAAATACAGTATTTAATATAGAAGTTACAGATTTAGATAACAAAAATGAGAAGAAAGCAAAGCCTGCACAGAACATAATACAAAAATAGTAAAATGATCCTTGAGAAGGACCTTTAAAGCAGGTTGGCAGGGGGAATAAACACCTTCGATTTTTAGGGACACAAGCAATTAAAAATCGTCCAGTCGGAAGATAATGAGTAGAGTCAGTAAACAAGTGTATGAGAAATAATCAATAATAGGGTAATGCGCAGTGGAATTTATGAAGCAGTTTATACACAACTAATTTATACACGACAGAATTGTTTATGTCACAGCTGCTTTAAGTTGGAAGAATGGGTCAAACCAGAAGTCAAGTTGGAAGTTGCTGTCAGGGTGGGGTGGGGTCTATTTCCACCACAGGCAGAAAACCAACAGGAGTCTGAAACATGTAAGACATTACCCAAACGAGTCAGCCTTCCCCCTGGAGTGTAAAGGAAATAAAAAGAAACGAAACGCTTGACTGATGGTGGATACCTCTGATGATCAGGTTGCCTTTAGTTGCAATGGTCTGTGTTAGTGCCCTAGATTTCTATAGAGAGTTACGCCAACTAAAATTTGGCCGCCATTTTCGGCTGTACCCGTATTGCAGGAAAATGGACCCAATCGCGAGTTTCAGACCCAATTTGCATTTTCGTTTAGGTTAACTAATAATTTGAAATAAAATTAGATGCAAATACAGTAGCACATATTTGTACTATTCTTTGTATGTCAACTAACAAAACAAAAGGAAGAAAACTAGTTTACTTACCGGTTTGTTGAATAGAATAAGTAGCGTAAATTTTTAACACATACTCCGTTAAATTTTATATTCCGTCAGAATTCCACTATTTGGCAACACATATTCCGTTAGAATTGCAACACTTAGAAAAACATACTCCCTTCGATTTGAACTATTTACCTAGTTTGAAATGTGGAAACTGGTGAATGACTGTTGTAGACATTGACCGTTTTACTGGATCCAGATGATAACATCAGTTTTTGTTTTCATTAAAAATGCGACAATGTATAGATAGTTTTAACAAAATCTAATTACATATTTTGGACCGGAGATTTTATTATAATTTTATTATATAACTATATTATATAATTTTTTATTATTATTATTATATATATATATATATATATATATATATATATATATATATATATATATATATATATATATATATTATATATATATATATATATATATATATATATATATATATATATATATATATATATATATAATTTATATATTATATAGTTTTTATTATTATATAATAATAATATTATATAATTTATTATATAATTTTATTATGTTATAATAATTAATAAAAATATAAAAATATTAAATTATATTATATTATATAATTTTATATTTTATATATTACAATTATATAATTATAAAATTATATAATTTATATTATATAATTTAAAATTATATAAAAAATAAAATATATATATAATATCATCATCATCTCAACCCATAACCCGTCATGGGTGGTAGGGGTGCCATTGTGGAAGCATCAGCAGACAGGGTCCTCCACTGCTCTCTATTCACAGCACTGCGTACAAGTGTGGAGAAGCCGTGTCCTGCCCATTCTTTGATGTTATCAGCCCAGGATTTTCTTTGCCTTCCTCTTCTCCGTTTACCTTCGACTGTTCCCTGGAGGATCGTTTTCGAAAGGGAGTCATGACGAGTTACATGCCCAAACCAGGCAAGCTTTCGACGTTTCACTATTGACAAAAGTGGTTCTTGGTGGCCTGCATAGGTGTTTATCTTCTCTCTAACATAGACATTTGTTTTGTGCTCTTTATAGCAAATGCGCAAAATTCTTCTATTACATTTATGCTTGAAAGCCTGAATCCTTCGCTCCGTATCTGCAGTGAGTGTCCAGCCCTCACACCCATACAAGAGAATAGATAATACAAGTGATTTGTATAATTTGATCTTCACAGGAAAACTGTTACTTTTCCAGATCACATTCAACCTTGTCATGGCAGCTGAGGCCATCTCAAGTCTTGTCTTGATTTCTTTATTTGATCTTCCATCACTACATATAGTGGACCCGAGATATTTAAAGGTGTTAACTTCTTCTAACGTTTGCCCATTTAACGTAATGTTGGTCGGAACATGTTTCTTATGGCTATTCACCAATATCTTGCTTTTTTCTATATTAATTTCCATCCCATATGTTCTTGTTACTTTCTCCAGTCTAGAGGTAAGGTCTTGAAGTTCTGATTCTGTTCCAGCTATCAGATCAATATCATCAGCAAAACGTAGATTACACAGAGGTCGGCCTCCAATCGATATGGTTGATTTATAATCGTAGAGAGCCTCCTGCATAATATGTTCTAGATAAATATTAAAGAGCACTGGTGACAGGATACATCCCTGGCGAACTCCTACAGTTGTTTTGAAAAATTCTCCAATGTCGTTGCTTGCAAAAACAGCACTGCTTGCGTCCTTGTATAGTGCTTCAATGATATCTATGATGTTGGTATCAAAATCGAATTTTCTCATTATTTGCCATAAGCCTTCATGCCAGACTCGATCGAAGGCTTTTGTGAAATCGATGAAGTTATGGTATAAATCATGTTGATGCTGGAGATGTTTTTCGATCAGTAATCTAATATTGAAGATTTGTTCTGAGGTACTTCTTTTTGGTCTAAAGCCAGCCTGTTCCTCTGACAAGATTTCTTCTGATTTCTGTTTTATTCTGTTCAAAAGTATCCTTAACATCACCTTACTTGGATGACTAATAAGGCTAATGGTTCTGTAGTTCTTGCACATTTTTAGATTTCCTTTCTTTGGAAGCGGTATTACTAATGACTGCGTCCACTCTTTTGGCCATTTTTTTGTACTCCATATCTTCTGGCAAATTGTTGTCATGATTTTTACTATATCTGGTCCTCCATATTTCAAGAGCTCTGCTGGGATATTATCCACACCCGTGACTTCCCTCCTTTCATCGAACATATAGCCTCTTCCACTTCTTCCCGTAGTATTGCTGCATTTCCGAGTTCTCTGTTTTCGCACTTAATGTTGTTTAATATGCCTAAGTCAGTGTCAAGTTTACAGTTATATAATTCTTTACAATACTCTGTCCACCTTCTCATTACAGCTGTTTTTTCATTGAGCAGAGCCCCATTGCTATCTTCTATGACAGTTACCCTGGGCTGTTGGGGTTTTGATAGTCTTCTTAATGTGTCAAAAGCTGCCTTGCTGTTACCTTTTATTAGCCCCGTATTAATGGACTCACATTGATCAGCTACCCATTTTTCTTTGGCCTGTTTCATTTTCTTTCTAATATTTTTATTCACCATACTTTATTGCCATGCTGCTTCAGGAACCTCTTTCTTAACCTTTTTCATTCCCCGCCGTGTATCACATAACTTCAGAATGTCATCTGTAACCCATGGTTTGTTTATTTTCTTTCTTTTACCAAGTATTTCTGTTGCTGATTCAATGAGCACGTCTTTCATGTTCTCTGTGATTGAGTTGATATCATCCTCCAAAAAGTTGAGAGCTGCGAACTTTCCTCCAACAGTTGCCTCAAAGATCCCCGCGATTTCTGGATCTTTCAATTTGTCTAAATTGAATCTTAACTGAGAACATCTGTTTTGATTATAGTTCTTTTTGAGTTTAAGCTTGAGCGTCATCAATACCATGTCGTGATCACTACCAATGTCGGCGCCAGGAAAAGTCCTAGTCTTGGCTTTATTAATGCTGGACTTGAATCTTTTGGATACAAGAATAAAATCAAATTGGCCATGTATCTCAGTTTTTGGGGCATATATAATATATAAAATTTTAATTAAATATTATATTAATATTTGTTTGTTTTTTTTTTTGCGTACGCCCGCTAATACTCGAGGCGAAATCTCAGGTTATTATTATTTTTTTTTTTTAATGTCTAACCTGACATTGATTTTACGTGAGTATCCCTTTATTTCTTGTACAGAGACAGGTGTCCCTCGCCATTCAGGCAAATACTCGCCGATTTCGGAGGTACCCATTGCAGCTGGGTCGGCTCAGGAGCCGCCAGTCCCTGGTCGACGACACTCCTTCAAATGTCCTCGCCAGGTTTCGAGTTAATCCAGTCCAAATCCCGGTCGACGAAAAATCCTCAAATGCCGTCGCCCGGGTTTGATCCTGTATCTCCCGGTCGCCAGAGCGGTGTTGTAACCACTACGCTAGCGCGGCTCCCTAATATTATATATATATATATATATATATATATATATATATATATATATATATATATATATATATATATATATATATATATATAATAATAATCTTATAAATATAGAAGAGGTGTTAAGAATATACAGACCTAGGGAACTGCAAAATATAGTCAAACAATATTTAACACGAACAAATGTTAATATTAGTGGCTGGGAATGTGAAGGTCTGATGCTGTTCTTACAATGCATATGACTTTTAACAGATGAAAGTCAATTAAATATCTGTTAAAGTCAGTTATATAACTGGAAACACCAGGCCTTTACAGCCCTCCATTTTAACATTATTCGTGTTCAGAGTTTCTTCTTGATTTTGTTTGTTTTTTTGTTTGTTTGTTTTTTTTGGGTTATTTATTTAACGTATAAGCACAATGGTGATTGCCCCTATTTACAATGATTTGACTAATGTGATGCTACTTTGTCATATCGGCAGTTGTTCATATTATTTGGAATTGAAAACATCATATATCCTAATTATAACCCATCAGAGGTTGAACGGGGTATTTTTCTTCATTAATTAAAAAAAAAAATCTTACTCGATGCTTATTCTCGCTACTAACCCTGGTATTGTCCAGCTGAAAATGGCGTCTACGTCGTTCAGCCTCGTTTTCGATTCTGACATAGTTGACGTAACTCTCTATAGAAATCTAGGGCACTAGTCTGTGTAAAGTTTTATGTCACTGACAGAATGCAAGAATATACCAACCAACCTGAGGTAGATAGGGAGAGCGGCGGAGAGACGAGATGAAGGGAAGAGTTATCACTGGCTTATGCATGTCAACAGATATACTAAGAGCCGCGCTAGCGTAGTGGTTACAACACCGCTCTGGCGACCGGGTGATACAGGATCAAACCCGGGCGACGGCATTTGAGGATTTTTCGTCGACGGGGAATTGGACTGGATTAACTCGAGACTTGGCGAGTACATTTGAAGGAGTGTCGCTAAAGAAGACAGGGGTCATGACACTTAATTTGGGCAGTCCTGAGCCCATAATAATAAGGAACCAGAAGCTGGAACAGACAGACACATTTACTTACCTTGGATGCAAAGTAACACCAGACGGCAGAACAAGCAAAGACATCAACATCAGACTGGATAAAGCGAGAACAGCCTTTACCAGTCTATACAACAGCTGGAAGGCCTCTCAGTACAGCACAAACACCAAATTAAGATTATATGAGAGCTGAGTACTTTCTGTGGTTCTCTATGGTGCGGAATGTTGGAGAGTAACAGAGAAGGGATGTCGAAATTGTCCTCCTTCCACACAATCTGCCTAAGGAAAATTCTCCGAATCTATGGGCCGAATACCATCACAAACCAAGAACTACTTACTCGGAGTAACCAAGAGGACATGCACACCATCAAAGCTGGCAGACGCTGGAGTTGGTCACGTCCTCAGAAGAGACCTCAATGCCATCACGAGAACAGCTATGCTTTAGACTCCTGAAGGAAAGCGAGAGGCCGACCAAAAACAACTTGGGGGAGAACTGTGGAAGCCGAGATGCAAAGAATGAACCAGATCTGGGGCACTGTACGAAGGATGGATGCCGACCGAATAAAGTAGAAGCAGTTTGTTGCTGTCCTACAAAACGCCACCAGGCGTGATGGTCACTGACTGTTTTAATAGTCGGCGGCTGATGATCAAAGAAGAAGACGCATGTTAAGAAGTCAAGGGCATTGACTGAGGGAACAACCATTGGCCGTTGTTTTCCATAAACCGAGACGTTCATCATGGAAACACTGACAGCCAACTCATGAGGTTATAAGTACCTTGTACAATCAACAAGAAACGAACAAATAAAGAAAGAAACGAATGAGCAAGATCAAATTTATTCAGTGTAAATAATGTGGACTTAAACAAAACAATAGAAAAGCTTAACATATTTAAGGAAATCATAATCGCGGGAAACTGCGAAGGCAGATGGTCATGAGAACAAAAGCACTCTATAAGCGCGAAGACATTATTAATAGATAAACAGTAAGTGGTCTCTTATTGTGCTCCATCAAGTCAAATGATAGAAATTGCTGGAGAATCGTTAAAGAAAAACTTTAATTCGAGGATTACACATGGTCTCATCTGTTAAGATTATACTCATACTGTGTCATTCACCCATTTCTGGTCTATTCACAAACAAACACTTGTCACAAAATAAAACACTGTGATCAAATCCTGTTTCTATCAAAATGAAAGGAATGATTTTGGAAGAAAGGGATCAGAGGCGATCATGCTGGGAAAGCTAAAAGTACATGTTTATGACAGACTGTCTTAAGTTAACTTTCAAAACTGTTATCGTTTCATTGCTTCAAAATAAGCTTGTTGTTCTAATGCATGCTTCCTATCAAAAGCAGTCTTCCTTCTCTAGTGCACGTAGTAACGTAACTTAAATACAAAGAGCACGAAAGAGATGTTTATTTCATTCGCAGATTTTTTTACGTGTAAATACGAGAACTACTTTTGACCTAATTGCTTATTTTTTACTAACTGCCATGGATACAAGGTTTATTTAAATCTCTCCAGTTTATTTTGATAATATGTTACAAAATAAATGTAACATCTTGCAAACAAATTAGTTGAAATTTAATACAATAGAGTAGAATAACAGGATTGAAATGGTCTGACAAGTTCACCAGTGTGGAACTGATGCAAGAAACAAAGACAAGTGCCTGATGATCCAGAGGTGAGAAGAATTTACTGGCGTTTGATAGGTCACGCATTTCACACAAATAATATGTTTCTGAACGATATGAAGAATTATTGATTAATGATAACTCACCACCTACTTTTAATCTATGCAATAGAATGTATGGAAAATGTATTTTCTGCCTTTAAGTGTATTGGTAACAAAACATAAAAGTGGTCCCTGAAACTTGTTGCTTTTTTTTCTCTTTACTTGTTTTATCATTTTTAAACCATAACTGAATATTTTTTTGTGTAAATTGTTGTCACCAACGTCGTCGAGGGAAATTCATATTAGAATAACATATATTGTACATTATGTAGTTTAAGTGCCAAATGTAAAGCTCACAAGAAAGGTGGTCTTTACTGCAGCTGTAGTTAAAGGTAAAGACTCGCTGACAAATTTGTTTGGAGAAACACACTGATTTAATCGGCACATCACCGTTCACCATCCGGCGCACGCCCCTTCAAGTACGAAACACAATCTGTATTCGCCGTTCATTGTTGCACTTACTTTAAAGCGCTTACTTTAATGGCGTTATCTCGACTATATTTTCCATTATTTTAGATACAGAAAATCAGCTGGGTTAGTCAAACTTGACAGATTAAAATATACTACTCGTCAAAAGTCAAGGGCCACTTAGAAAAACCTTGGTAGAAACCATAAAATAAATCTGATATAAACGTAGTTGGTATCAGTCAAAACGGCATTTATTAAATACCAAATTGACATGTCACGTAAAGAAATGGAAACACACATTCAAACGCAATGAAGCTGTGAAGTGTGTCACCCACCTTTTCATAAGTCACACAATAGATATTGGACAAATAGACATTTCAAAATCGGGTATGACCACCGTTTGCAGCAAGGCATTCACGACAGCGTAGACGCATCGAGTCCACAAGGGTCCGAAGAGTATCCCGAGGAACAGCTTCTCATTCCTGAAGCAGAAATGCAGTCAGCTGTGCAACATCCGTTGACAGGGGGTGATTTGTTGACAGTCTTCGACCAAGGACATCCCAGAGGTGCTCAATCGGAGAAAGGTCAGGTGAATGAGCTGGCCCCGCCATCCTGATGATCCCAAGTTGCTGAATAAACTCATTCACCACAAGAGCTCGATGGGGTCGAGCGTTATCATATTGGAGGATGGCATTACCAGAGCAGGCTGAACAATTGGTCTCAAGATTTCGTTCTGGTATCTTGGGCCGGTCAAGTTGCCTTGGATGATGTAGAGTGGGGTCCTGCCGTGTCTGTAGAAGCCTCCCCAGGCCATGACAGAACCCCTACCATAATGATCCACCTCTCGAATTGTTGTGGTGAAACATTCTAATCCACATATATAAATTCGAAAGTAAATGTAAAGCCTAACGAAGTAAATTCAATAAAAGGAAAGAAGAATGGTGAAAGACCAGTGCTTTTCCCACTAGCGTACACCTGCGTTGTAGAACGCCATAATGACTGAACCCGAGATCCCCCTTTTCTACTTCGTCTGCATATTGTAACGCTTTCACGTTTGCTAGTAAAGCCTACTGTATCAACTACACGCGTTTCCAAAAATAAAACTGGTACTGTGTTTCTTAGAAAACCTTGAGATACGCACACTGCTTAATGACCCAGATTTAATATTGCATTAATGTCATTATATACACTACACAACTAAAAGACAGACGGGCTTAGAGAGAGAGAGAGAGAGAGAGAGAGAGAGAGAGAGAGAGAGAGAGAGAGAGATGTACGGAGAAACGCATGCAATGCTACCACGTCGTCTCGCGATTGAAAAGTAATGCCACCCCACGCGAAAGGCACGCAGGCTTGATTTTTTTTCAAATAAACAGTGAAAAAAAAAACACTACCAATACACGGTTAGGTTTTGAAAACATGTTTAATGCTTATTGGGAAACATGACACAATACTGTTTTACGTCTGAAATCCTGACTTTATACTGACAGAACAGTCGAAAAGGCAGAACAGGTGGCGGTTCTAAGACAATAAATAAAAAAACAATTACACGACTATCCTAGATTAATACATATTTGTAACGAAGCCACTTGGCCCCATTAAACTTATATATTTGGGTGCCTTAGGACTTGCTGACAAAGAATATGTTAGGTGTTATGCAAATAGTCTAGTAATTAACAAATTATAGTCAAAATACTATAGTGGTTTTGTCTGACAACACACGATCATATTTGCTCATAATGGCGTGTTTGAACACTGCTTTAGGAGAAATGAGGCCAACACGTTAGATACGATTTGTGAAGTATTAGAGTAGCACCTGGTCTGAGTTTTGCTGAATCCAGAGGCTGGTAGCATACTCCTTGCTCAAGATATCGACCAGTGTTGTTTCTCAAGATAACTGAGAAGCAAGCGAGCAGAGGAGACAGTTTTCCTGCCGCCCATACAGAAGATAAGATTCCGTTGGCCAGAGCAGCTCAATCTTGTGTACCCCCCTCTAAAATTGACTGTACATAAAATCAAGAGGGACAGTTATTTGTTTTCAAATAAAAGAAACTGTGAACCTTTCCAATATTATTTCCACCAGTAACAAACACATGAAGTCATGATGACAAACAACAACCTAGCTTTAAAAGCCAGTATTACCTCCTAGTACTACATCACAACTTACACACATATTGTAATAATATTATATGTCAGGACAAAGATCCTATGTATAAATTGTGTACATACAACTTGTGATTACATTTGATTGTGATTCCTGATTCACTCTGTAGTTGAATCAGGATATCTAATATTGAAAGGAATTAATACATATTTTTAAAAGTTAACACTTGACTCATAGTCTTATAGTCTTATAGAGTGTTATATGTATGTGCTTGTCACAGTGTTGTAAGGTGTTGTAGATTTTAATTAAAGTATTTATCTGTCTGTTGTTGTTGTGACTTACACTTCTTCATTATCATAACCCTAGACATTCAACGTAGTCATCACAATAGCCCAGAATAAGTCTGACTGAGGTCTAAATGTGGTAGCAAAGTAAGGTCATCTGTAACACACTACACCTATTAGATACAGATACCTTCACAGCTGATCTCAGTCAGTACACTAAGTCCCCTATAAATATTTGTAATATCCCACTTTACCACATATATTGGGGTCCTGTCCGGGATTTGGAATCCTCTCCTAATATATATATTGGGGGTAATTCACTTCTGGGAATAATAAAAATTTAAAAGGTATCCTTGGGTGGAAAATAAATAAGGGCTAGCTCTCAGTGCCTGTGGTTGTCCCTGGATAATTAGTTATAGATTTAATTGTTTAGTTAGATATTGTAAACATTTGCCTGTTAGAAAATGGCGGACCTGGAAAATTTCGATCTGCTGCTATGCAGGCTGCTAAAGAGTTAGGAATGGACGGGCAAGTTATGATTGCTTATGTCACTACTGAATGTGACAAATTTATTGAACGCGAAGAAAAAAGATTAGAAAAAGAAGCTGAAAGAAAGTTAGAGGCTGAAAAAGAAATTAAGAGGTTGCAGATTGAGGCTGACAAAGAGGCTAGGGCATTAGAGGAATGAGCAGAGGTGATCAGGAAAATTATGACATGCTAAAGCAGGCTCTTTTGTTAAGATATGAAAAGAATGCAGAATTTTATAGAAAAAAATTTAGGAATGCTAAACTACTGTCAGGTGAAACATATCACCAGTTCTCTGCACGGTTAGAGACATACTTGGAGAAATGGACGGCTCTGGGGAAAACCCAAGATCTTACGGAAATGATCCTTATAGAACAATTAAGAGAGTCCATGGCTCCAGACCTGAGAAAGTTTCTCATGGAACAAGGTGCAGAGAGGCTGGGTGAGTTACTAAATGTCGCTGAAAGGTATCAGGCAGCTCAGGCAGAGGTAACAGGTAATAAAAAGAAACAGGTAGATAATTTTAAGGCACCAGAGAACTTTAATAAATTTGATCATAGAGATCAGAACAAAGGTAAGCACCAGTTTGATAGGCCACGGTATGACAATAAAAATAAAACCCCACAATTCGATGAAAGGAAATTTGATGAAAGAAAATCTTTCAACCAAGGAAGGAAGTGGTGTAAAACGTGTAAGATGAACAATCATACCACTGAAAATTGTAGGAATAAAACTCCTAATTTTGCTGCTATGAAATCTGGGAAGAAGGGAACAAAGGTCAAACCTGAGGAACTACAGGAACCGTACCACCCCCCAGTGTGTGAAGATGTAATCTGTAATGGTGTCACCATAAGGTGCTTATATGATACAGGTTTAGATTATGATTCGGTTGTGAGTTCTCACCTGGTGCAAGCAGATCAATACACCACAGAAACAGTGGAGATTCAAGCTGCAACCAAGGAAGTAGCGACCATGACACTCCCTATAGCTAAGATACTTGTGAAAACGCGATATGTGGAGGGAATAATCAAAGCAGCAGTGATAAATGAACCAATCTACCCTCTGATATTGGGGTGTAGATATGTCTTCCTGGGGAATCCCGAGAGACCTGTGATATTGGCAATGGTGCAGACCAGATCACAGTCTAAACAGGAGGAGGAAAATCCAATAAATACTCATCCAGATGAGATGAGGAAGGCACAGGCGGAGGACAAAACACTCAAGCCGTGTTTCAAGAAGTTGCCCAAATGTCATACACCTCCAGGCAAGGGAGAATTTTATATGAAGAACAAGTTGATTTATAGGAAGGCTGGATCTGAATCCAATGGTCACGGACAGCTGGTCCTTCCCACTTCATATAGGACAAAAGTGTTGGAACTAGGGCATGCGATTCCCTTCAGTGGTCATATGGGGATCAGCGCAACAGGACAGCGTATAGCTTGTCACTATTTCTGGCCAGAGATAACTGAAGATATCAAACGATATGTAAAATCTTGTCCAGAGTGCCAACGAGTAGCACCTAAGCATTGGACTGCACCAGCAACTCTAGGGGAAATGCCCATAGTGGGAACACATTTTGAGAGAGTTGCCGTGGACATTGTGGGACCTCTCACTCGAACCAAGAGGAGGAACAGCTACATTCTGACTCTGGTGGACACCTGTTCTATGTGGGGAGAGGCGGTAGCCCTGTCATCCATTGACTCTAAACATGTGGCAGAGGCATAACTCACAATTTTCACAAGGTTAGGCTTTCCTAACAAAATCTTGACTGATAATGGCTCTCAGTTCAAGGGGAAACTAACAGAAGAAGTTTTCAGGATCTTTCAGGCCAAACACTTCCATTGTAGTCTGTACCATGCCCAAGGGAACGGCCAAGTGGAAAGATTTAATGGTACGTTGATGTCGATCCTGAGAAAGTTGGCACATGAAAAACCAGATACATGGGACCAGTACCATCACGCCGCCCTCTTTGCTTATCGGGAGGTACCCCATAGTTCAACCGGTATGGCCCCGGCAACATTATTATTTGGAAGGCCAATAAAAGGTCCACTCGAAGCTCTGTTAAGAACGTGGACTGATGAAAAGGCAGAGGAAATTATTACATCCTCATACCAATATGTGAATGAGCTGACCACTCGTTTAAAAACTGGCTGGAAACTTGCCAATGAAAATTTGAGACAAGCCAGACAAAAACATGTTGCCTATTACAACAAGAAAGCTAAAGACAGAGATTTGGCTGTGGGAGAGAAGGTACTGCTTCTTCTACCCGGTAGTCAGAATAAGTTACAAATTGGATGGCAAGGTCCATATACAGTTCTAGAGAAGGTATCTAGAACAAATTATAAGATAGATAAGAAGGGGAAAGAAAAAATCTATCATGTGAATCTCCTGAAGAAATATTTGGAAAGAGAAAATCAGGAAGAGACACACTTGTTGACCTTGTCCATTGCAATGGAGATGAAAAAGGAACCACTTTCATCATTTGAATATCCATTACACCCCTGTGAGACAGCGGCACAGGTGAAAATCAGTACACATTTAACGAAAAATCAGAAGGAGAGTGTGCAACAGGTTCTAGATGATCATACAGAGGTGTTAACGGACCGACCGGGGCATACAAACTTATTGGAATATGATATGAAACTGATAGACCCCACACCTGTCTGTATGAAAGCCTATTCGATTCCTTTTGCTAAGGAGAAAGCCTTGAAGGAAGAGATAGACTATTTGTTGAAGGAAGGAATAATTTCACACAGTGAATCTTCGTATAGTTCCAGTGTGGTGCTCTTAAGGAAACCCTCTGGAGAACATAGACTCTGTATAGATTACAGGAGACTGAATGCTATCACAGAAGGTCAGGTGGATCCATTGCCGGATACAAATCAGTTGTTTGCCAGGCTAAATAAAGCTAAATATTTCTCAAAAGTGGATCTGAGCAAAGGATACTATCAGATTCCAGTAAAGCCTGAAGTTAGACCGTACCTAGCTTTTAGTACCTCAGAGGGACACTATGAGTTTAACAGATTGCCATTTGGATTGAAGAATGCGCCTAGTGTCTTCTCTAGAATGATGAGAAAATTGTTGGATCCTCTGAATAATCCATGCATCACAAACTTCATGGATGATATCCTTATAGCAACAGAAACATTTGAGGAACACATTGACTCTCTGAACATGCTGTTTACTCGACTTAGAGAAGCGAATTTAACAGCCCGACCAACCAAATGTTGCGTTGAATGTAAAGAATTAGAATTCTTGGGACACACAGTCCATCAGGGAAACATGTCCCCTGACCCCAAGAATTTAGAGAAACTAAAGAAAGCCCCGAGGCCACAAACCAAGAAAGACGTGAGATCCTTTGTCTCATTATGTGGTTTCTACCAAAAGTATATCAAAAACTTTAATTCCATATGTGCACCGTTAACTGATTTGACACGCAAAGGAAATCCAGATCGAATTACATGGACAGCACAGTGTGAATTGGCATACCAGGAATTGAAGGAAAAGCTCACAAGCAGACCTATTTTGAAATTACCTGACTTAAGTCAAGAATTCATTGTGAGAACGGATGCAAGTAATATCGGTTTGGGCGCGACCCTGTTACAGAAGTCAGATGCACTGGATGGGGAATTAACCCCAGTGGCATATGCTAGCAGAAAGTTGAATAAAGCTGAACAAAATTATTCAACTAGCGAAAAAGAATGTCTTGCAGTAATATGGGCGATCAAGAAATTCAATATTTATCTGTATGGGAAGGCATTCAAGTTGCAAACGGATCACAAACCCTTGTCGTTTCTAGCGCAGGCTAGGCATGAAAATTCAATGTTACTCAAATGGTCATTACTTTTGCAGCCATTCCAGTTCAGCATAGAGTATATTTCTGGAAAAACTAACCTGGGTGCGGATTTTCTAAGCCGCCATCCGTGTGATGAGAATCACCGTAAGCACCAGGAATAATATTAAATTTCTCTATGTGTATATAGAATTATAGACTGACATGTGATGTCTGTTTTAAGTGGGGAGAATTTGTCGTGAAATATTCTAATCCACATATATAAATTCGAAAGTAAATGTAAAGCCTAACGAAGTAAATTCAATAAAAGGAAAGAAGAATGGTGAAAGACCAGTGCTTTTCCCACTAGCGTACACCTGCGTTGTAGAACGCCATAATGACTGAACCCGAGATCCTCCTTTTCTACTTCGTCTGCATATTGTAACGCTTTCACGTTTGCTAGTAAAGCCTACTGTATCAACTACACGCGTTTCCAAAAATAAAACTGGTACTGTGTTTCTTAGAAAACCTTGAGATACGCACACTGCTTAATGACCCAGATTTAATATTGCATTAATGTCATTATATACACTACACAACTAAAAGACAGACGGGCTTAGAGAGAGAGAGAGAGAGAGAGAGAGAGAGAGAGATATGTACGGAGGAACGCATGCAATGCTACCACGTCGTCTCGCGATTGAAAAATAATGCCACCCCACGCGAAAGGCACGCAGGCTTGATTTTTTTTCTTCAAATAAACAGTGAAAAAAAAAAAACCTGTTTTACGTCTGAAATCCTGACTTTATACTGACAAGAACAGTCGAAAAGGCAGAACAGGTGGCGGTTCTAAGACAATAAATAAAAAAACAATTACACGACTATCCTAGATTAATACATATTTGTAACGAAGCCACTTGGCCCCATTAAACTTATATATTTGGGTGCCTTAGGACTTGCTGACAAAGAATATGTTAGGTGTTATGCAAATAGTCTAGTAATTAACAAATTATAGCCAAAATACTATAGTGGTTTTGTCTGACAACACACGATCATATTTGCTCATAATGGCGTGTTTGAACACTGCTTTAGGAGAAATGAGGCCAACACGTTAGATACGATTTGATTGGCTAGAGTGATATGTAAGGCGAAACATGATTAGTCGATTGCAGATACTATTTTTGGTTGTTAATAGAAACGGTAGGAAGGGTAAATTTTTTCAAAGGCTTTTGTAAACATGGTCTCATTGGCTAGACCACTTGATATAGTCAATTAGAAGCGTCTGTTCAGGGCCACCTTTAAAAATAAACTTACTAAAAAGCAAGTGCGTTGAGAACCAGCTCATATATTTCTAATAAAAGCCTGGGACAGAGGCAGATCGGAATTGTGCCATAACTCATCGCCAGTCAACGTACTTGTTTAATATTTCCATGAATTGTGGGACCGTGGTACTGAAGTAATAGAGTAGCACCTGGTCTGAGTTTTGCTGAATCCAGAGGCTGGTAGCATACTCCTTGTTCAAGATATCGACCAGTGTTGTTTCTCAAGATAACTGAGAAGCTAGCGAGCAGAGGAGACAGTTTTCCTGCCGCCCATACAGAAGATAAGATTCCGTTGGCCAGAGCAGCTCAATCTTGTACCCCCCCCCCCCCTCTAAAATTGACTGTACATAAAATCAAGAGGGACAGTTATTTGTTTTCAAATAAAAGAAACTGTGAACCTTTCCAATATTATTTCCACCAGTAACAAACACATGAAGTCATGATGACAAACAACAACCTAGCTTTAAAAGCCAGTATTACCTCCTAGTACTACATTACAACTTACACACATATTGTAATAATATTATATGTCAGGACAAAGATCCTATGTATAAATTGTGTACATACAACTTGTGATTACATTTGATTGTGATTCCTGATTCACTCTGTAGTTGAATCAGGATATCTAATATTGAAAGGAATTAATACATATTTTTAAAAGTTAACACTTGACTCATTTAAGATGGTTTTATAGAGTGTTATATGTATGTGCTTGTCACAGTGTTGTAAGGTGTTGTGGATTTTAATTAAAGTATTTATCTGTCTGTTGTTGTTGTGACTTACACTTCTTCATTATCATAACCCTAGACATTCAACGTAGTCATCACAATAGCCCAGAATAAGTCTGACTGAGGTCTAAATGTGGTAGCAAAGTAAGGTCATCTGTAACACACTACACCTACTAGATACAGATACCTTCACAGCTGATCTCAGTCAGTACACTAAGTCCCCTATAAATATTTATAATATCCCACTTTACCACATATATTGGGGTCCTGTCCGCGATTTGGAATCTTCTCCTAATATATATATTGGGGGTAATTCACTTCTGGGAATAATAAAAATTTAAAAGGTATCCTTGGGTGGAAAATAAATAAGGGCTAGCTCTCAGTGCCTGTGGTTGTCCCTGGATAATTAGTTATAGATTGAATTGTTTAGTTAGATATTGTATACATTTGCCTGTTAGAAAATGGCGGACCTGGAAAATTTCGATCTGCTGCTATGCAGGCTGCTAAAGAGTTAGGAATGGACGGGCAAGTTATGATTGCTTATGTCACTACTGAATGTGACAAATTTATTGAACGCGAAGAAAAAAGATTAGAAAAAGAAGCTGAAAGATAGTTAGAGGCTGAAAAAGAAATTAAAAGGTTGCAGATTGAGGCTGACAAAGAGGCTAGGGCATTAGAGGCTGAGGCTAAGAAGTTCCAATTGGAGGCAGAAGAAAGAAGGTAGGCTGCAGAGAGGGAAGTAGAAGATAAGAGATTACAGAGGGAAGCAGAAGATAAGAGATTACAAAGGGAACACGAGTTACGACTAAGGGAGTTGGAATTTCAAGGCCATGCTCCTGAAAATGGTGCCAGTCCCTTTACCTCTGATGCCTCTGCTAGTCAGGGAGCCTCAACCTCAGCTATGAACTTTCATTTAGATCATTTTGTTCAGAAAGAAGATGATATCGAGAGCTATCTAAATAGATATGAACTATTAGCTACCACGTATGGGTTAGAGAGAGAAAGGTGGAGCTTAAAGTTATCACAAGGGCTTCGTGGTACAGCTTATGAAGTTTTTGCCAAAATGAGCAGAGGAGGTGATCAAGAAAATTATGACATGCTAAAGCAGGCTCTTTTGTTAAGATATGAAAAGAATGGAGAATTTTATAGAAAACAATTTAGGAATGCTAAACTACTGTCAGGTGAAACATATCACCAGTTCTCTGCACGGTTAGAGACATACTTGGAGAAATGGACGGCTCTGGGGAAAACCCAAGATCTTACGGAAATGATCCTTATAGAACAATTAAGAGAGTCCATGGCTCCAGACCTGAGAAAGTTTCTCATGGAACAAGGTGCAGAGAGGCTGGGTGAGTTACTAAATGTCGCTGAAAGGTATCAGGCAGCTCAGGCAGAGGTAACAGGTAATAAAAAGAAACAGGTAGATAATTTTAAGGCACCAGAGAACTTTAATAAATTTGATCATAGAGATCAGAACAAAGGTAAGCACCAGTTTGATAGGCCACGGTATGACAATAAAAATAAAACCCCACAATTCGATGAAATGAAATTTGATGAAAGAAAATCTTTCAACCAAGGAAGGAAGTGGTGTAAAACGTGTAAGATGAACAATCATACCACTGAAAATTGTAGGAATAAAACTCCTAATTTTGCTGCTATGAAATCTGGGAAGAAGGGAACAAAGGTCAAACCTGAGGAACTACAGGAACCGTACCACCCCCCCAGTGTGTGAAGATGTAATCTGTAATGGTGTCACCATAAGGTGCTTATATGATACAGGTTTAGATTATGATTCGGTTGTGAGTTCTCACCTGGTGCAAGCAGATCAATACACCACAGAAACGGTGGAGATTCAAGCTGCAACCAAGGAAGTAGCGACCATAACACTCCCTGTAGCTAAGATACTTGTGAAAACGCGATATGTGGAGGGAATAATCAAAGCAGCAGTGATAAATGAACCAATCTACCCTCTGATATTGGGGTGTAGATATGTCTTCCTTGGGAATCCCGAGAGACCTGTGATATTGGCAATGGTGCAGACCAGATCACAGTCTAAACAGGAGGAGGAAAATCCAATAAATACTCATCCAGATGAGATGAGGAAGGCACAGGCGGAGGACAAAACACTCAAGCCGTGTTTCAAGAAGTTGCCCAAATGTCATACACCTCCAGGCAAGGGAGAATTTTATATGAAGAACAAGTTGATTTATAGGAAGGCTGGATCTGAATCCAATGGTCACGGACAGCTGGTCCTTCCCACTTCATATAGGACTAAAGTGTTGGAACTAGGGCATGCGATTCCCTTCAGTGGTCATATGAGGATCAGCGCAACAGGACAGCGTAAAGCTTGTCACTATTTCTGGCCAGGGATAACTGAAGATATCAAACGATATGTAAAATCTTGTCCAGAGTGCCAACGAGTAGCACCTAAGCATTGGACTGCACCAGCAACTCTAGGGGAAATGCCCATAGTGGGAAACCCTTTGAGAGAGTTGCCGTGGACATTGTGGGACCTCTCACTCGAACCAAGAGGAGGAACAGCTACATTCTGACTCTGGTGGACACCTGTTCTATGTGGGGAGAGGCGGTAGCCCTGTCATTCATTGACTCTAAACATGTGGCAGAGGCATTACTCACAATTTTCACAAGGTTAGGCTTTCCCAACAAAATCTTGACTGATAATGGCTCTCAGTTCAAGGGGAAACTAACAGAAGAAGTTTTCAGGATCTTTCAGGCCAAACACTTCCATTGTAGTCTGTACCATCCCCAAGGGAACGGCCAAGTGGAAAGATTTAATGGTACGTTGATGTCGATCCTGAGAAAGTTGGCACATGAAAAACCAGATACATGGTACCAGTACCTTCACGCCGCCCTCTTTGCTTATCGGGAGGTACCCCATAGTTCAACCGGTATGGCCCCGGCAACATTATTATTTCTTCTTTCTTCTTCCGTCCTTAGCCACAAACCGTCAAAGCAGTCAGTGGCCATTACGCCTAGTGGCGTCTTAGGGCAACAGCAGACAGGTTTTCTCTGCCGCTGTTTCCCATCACGCCTAGTGGCGTCTTTAGGGCAACGACAAATCAGCCCATTTGCTGTTGTTTCCGTAATCAAAGTGACTTGCAAACGGGTGATCAGCCCGTTGCATAACATTATTATTTGGAAGGCCAATAAAAGGTCCACTCGAAGCTCTGTTAAGAACGTGGACTGATTAAAAGGCAGAGGAAAATATTACATCCTCATACCAATATGTGAATGAGCTGACCACTCGTTTAAAAACTGGCTGGAAACTTGCCAATGAAAATTTGAGACAAGCCAGAAAAAAACATGCTGCCTATTACAACAAGAAAGCTAAAGACAGAGATTTGGCTGTGGGAGAGAAGGTACTGCTTCTTCTACCCGGTAGTCAGAATAAGTTACAAATTGGATGGCAAGGTCCATATACAGTTCTAGAGAAGGTATCTAGAACAAATTATAAGATAGATAAGAAGGGGAAAGAAAAAATCTATCATGTGAATCTCCTGAAGAAATATTTGGAAAGAGAAAATCAGGAAGAGACACACTTGTTGACCTTGTCCATTGCAATGGAGATGAAAAAGAACCACTTTCATCATTTGAATATCCATTACACCCCTGTGAGACAGCGGCACAGGTGAAAATCAGTACACATTTAACGAAAAATCAGAAGGAGAGTGTGCAACAGGTTCTAGATGATCATACAGAGGTGTTAACGGACCGACCGGGGCATACAAACTTATTGGAATATGATATGAAACTGATAGACCCCACACCTGTCTGTATGAAAGCCTATTCGATTCCTTTTGCTAAGGAGAAAGCCTTGAAGGAAGAGATAGACTATTTGTTGAAGGAAGGAATAATTTCACACAGTGAATCTTCGTATAGTTCCAGTGTGGTGCTCTTAAGGAAATCCTCTGGAGAACATAGACTCTGTATAGATTACAGGAGACTGAATGCTATCACAGAAGGTCAGGTGGATCCATTGCCGGATACAAATCAGTTGTTTGCCAGGCTAAATAAAGCTAAATATTTCTCAAAAGTGGATCTGAGCAAAGGATACTATCAGATTCCAGTAAAGCCTGAAGTTAGACCGTACCTAGCTTTTAGTACCTCAGAGGGACACTATGAGTTTAACAGATTGCCATTTGGATTGAAGAATGCGCCTAGTGTCTTCTCTAGAATGATGAGAAAATTGTTGGATCCTCTGAATAATCCATGCATCACAAACTTCATGGATGATATCCTTATAGCAACAGAAACATTTGAAGAACACATTGACTCTCTGAACATGCTGTTTACTCGACTTAGAGAAGCGAATTTAACAGCCCGATCAACCAAATGTTGCGTTGAATGTAAAGAATTAGAATTCTTGGGACACACAGTCCATCAGGGAAACATGACCCCTGACCCCAAGAATTTAGAGAAACTAAAGAAAGACCCGAGGCCACAAACCAAGAAAGACGTGAGATCCTTTGTCTCATTATGTGGTTTCTACCAAAAGTATATCAAAAACTTTAATTCCATATGTGCACCGTTAACTGATTTGACACGCAAAGGAAATCCAGATCGAATTACATGGACAGCACAGTGTGAATTGGCATACCAGGAATTGAAGGAAAAGCTCACAAGCAGACCTATTTTGAAATTACCTGACTTAAGTCAAGAATTCATTGTGAGAACGGATGCAAGTAATATCGGTTTGGGCGCGACCCTGTTACAGAAGTCAGATGCACTGGATGGGGAATTAACCCCAGTGGCATATGCTAGCAGAAAGTTGAATAAAGCTGAACAAAATTATTCAACTAGCGAAAAAGAATGTCTTGCAGTAATATGGGCGATCAAGAAATTCAATATTTATCTGTATGGGAAGGCATTCAAGTTGCAAACGGATCACAAACCCTTGTCGTTTCTAGCGCAGGCTAGGCATGAAAATTCGAGGTTACTCAGATGGTCCTTACTTTTGCAGCCATTCCAGTTCAGCATAGAGTATATTTCTGGAAAAACTAACCTGGGTGCGGATTTTCCAAGCCGCCATCCGTGTGATGTGAATCACCGTAAGCACCAGGAATAATATTAAATTTCTCTGTGTATATAGAATTATAGACTGACATGTGATGACTGTTTTAAGTGGGGAGAATTTGTCGTGAAACATTCTAATTCTTACTTACTTAGTCGTTCCCCTTCTACCGTGAGGTGTAGAGGTTTGGAAGAGAGAGCGCCAGACCATTCTATCAGCTGTCTTCTTCCTGGCCTGGTTCTATTCTAGTCCTCGGTCCTTCAAAGATTGTCTAATGTTGTCCTCCCAGCGGACTCTGGGTCGTCCTGGAGGTCTGGATCCCTGGCTCTTTGTTTCCCATGCTTGTCGTGGTAGCCGATCTTCTCCCATTCTGCAGACATGGCCAAACCATCTTAGTTGGGACTGTTCTATTTGGGTCTGCAGCGGATGGGATTTTAGGCCTCAGTACTAATCCACATATATAAATTCGAAAGTAAATGTAAAGCCTAACGAAGTAAATTCAATAAACGGAAAGAAGAATGGTGAAAGACCAGTGCTTTTCCCACTAGCGTACACCTGCGTTGTAGAACGCCATAATGACTGAACCCGAGATCCCCTTTTTCTACTGCGTCTGCATATTGTAACGCTTTCACGTTTGCTAGTAAAGCCTACTGTATCAACTACACGCGTTTCCAAAAATAAAACTGGTACTGTGTTTCTTAGAAAACCTTGAGATACGCACACTGCTTAATGACCCAGATTTAATATTGCATTAATGTCATTATATACACTACACAACTAAAAGACAGACGGGCTTAGAGAGAGAGAGAGAGAGAGAGAGAGAGAGAGAGAGAGAGATGTACGGAGGAACGCATGCAATGCTACCACGTCGTCTCGCGATTGAAAAGTAATGCCACCCCACGCGAAAGGCACGCAGGCTTGATTTTTTTTTTCAAATAAACAGTGAAAAAAAAACACTACCAATACACGGTTAGGTTTTGAAAACATGTTTAATGCTTATTAGGAAACATGACACACTACTGTTTTACGTCTGAAATCCTGACTTTATACTGACAGAACAGTCGAAAAGGCAGAACAGGTGGCGGTTCTAAGACAATAAATAAAAAACAATTACACGACTATCCTAGATTAATACATATTTGTAACGAAGCCACTTGGCCCCATTAAACTTATATATTTGGGTGCCTTAGGACTTGCTGACAAAGAATATGTTAGGTGTTATGCAAATAGTCTAGTAATTAACAAATTATAGCCAAAATACTATAGTGGTGTTGTCTGACAACACACGATCATATTTGCTCATAATGGCGTATTTGAACACTGCTTTAGGGGAAATGAGGCCAACACGTTAGATACGATTTGATTAGCTAGAGTGATATGTAAGGCGAAACATGATGAGTCGGTTGCAGATACTATTTTTGGTTGTTAATAGAAACGGTAGGAAGGGTAAATTTTTTCAAAGGCTTTTGTAAACATGGTCTCATTGGCTAGACCACTTGATATAGTCAATTAGAAGCGTCTGTTCAGGGCCACCTTTTGAAAAAAAAACTTACTAAGAAGCAAGTGCGTTGAGAACCAGCTCATATATTTCTAATAAAAGCCTGGGACAGAGGCAGATCGGAATTGTGCCATAACTCATCGCCAGTCAACGTACTTGTTTAATATTTCCATGAATTGTGGGACCGTGGTACTGAAGTAATAGAGTAGCACCTGGTCTGAGTTTTGCTGAATCCAGAGGCTGGTAGCATACTCCTTGTTCAAGATATCGACCAGTGTTGTTTCTCAAGATAACTGAGAAGCTAGCGAGCAGAGGAGACAGTTTTCCTGCCGCCCATACAGAAGATAAGATTCCGTTGGCCAGAGCAGCTCAATCTTGTACCCCCCCCCCCCTCTAAAATTGACTGTACATAAAATCAAGAGGGACTGTTATTTGTTTTCAAATAAAAGAAACTGTGAACCTTTCCAATATTATTTCCACCAGTAACAAACACATGAAGTCATGATGACAAACAACAACCTAGCTTTAAAAGCCAGTATTACCTCCTAGTACTACATCACAACTTACACACATATTGTAATAATATTATATGTCAGGACAAAGATCCTATGTATAAATTGTGTACATACAACTTGTGATTACATTTGATTGTGATTCCTGATTCACTCTGTAGTTGAATCAGGATATCTAATATTGAAAGGAATTAATACATATTTTTAAAAGTTAACACTTGACTCATTTAAGATGGTCTTATAGAGTGTTATATGTATGTGCTTGTCACAGTGTTGTAAGGTGTGGATTTTAATTAAAGTATTTATCTGTCTGTTGTTGTTGTGACTTACACTTCTTCATTATCATAACCCTAGACATTCAACGTAGTCATCACAATAGCCCAGAATAAGTCTGACTGAGGTCTAAATGTGGTAGCAAAGTAAGGTCATCTGCAACACACTACACCTATTAGATACAGATACCTTCACAGCTGATCTCAGTCAGTACACTAAGTCCCCTATAAATATTTATAATATCCCACTTTACCACAATTGTGTCATAAGTAAATCGCTCTCCTGGTCGTCTCCAAACTCGAATCCTGCCATCATTGAATGACACAGTGAAGCGAGATTCATCAGTGAAGAGAACTTGACTCCATTGTTGCCTTGTCCATCGGATGTGCTCGCAACACCAAGCAACACGGGCTCTGCAATGAGCAGGAGTAAGAGGGATTCTGGCTGCAGGACGTCGAGCAGCCAGTCCAAATTCATCTAAACGTCTGCGAATGGTGCTTTGACTGACATTAACGTTTAGTTTGTGTCAGCTGACATCTTAGAGTGGAACAAGTCACTGTTCGATGGCGCAGGGCTGACAACAAGAGGTACCGGTCATCATGTCTATTGGTTCATCTAGGGCGACCTGGCCGGTGGCGATCCTCCACACTTCCTGTGGCCTGAAATCTCTGCAAAATTATTTGGATAGTAGAGTGTGACACTGCAAGCCGTCTAGCAACCTCACGGACAGATAAACCACTTTCAACCCACGCTATAGCCCTCATTCTTTGTAAGGTGTCAAGACTTCATCTCGGTGGCATGGTTTTTGCAAGTGATGAAACTACCCTAAGTCTGCTGATTGTAAAACAAATTAAGAGTGAACTCTGTTCACGAAAAGTGGCCATTGCACGTGGAATGTCAATCAGCACGATTACTTCACCTGTTTGGTTGTACGGAAGTTTGAAAAAACCGATTACAATTGTGAATTTATGGTCAGCAAACCAAATTGCACGTGATCACCATGGTTGTCGGTGAGTTGTTTTTATGCTAAACGTGCATAGAGGACTGTCAGAGGAAGATATTGCACCCATTTTTACTAAAAACTTCCTTCATTTAATCATTCTATGCGCTTATATAAAAGTGTATTGAAAATAATAGGATGGCCCTTGACTTTTGACGAGTAGTATATATTAAGAAAAGAAGATGAATCCAAGGTTTCAGCTTTCTACGATTAGTGAACATAGAAATTTTGAACGTCAAAGATTTGTAACAATCTATATAAATAAATAGCTAAATAAATAGATACATTTACAATAGCTCAGAATATTTTAAAGAGAAGTGATTTTTAAAAATCTGTTTGATAGCATAACAAGGCCGACTTTGATCTGAAATCCAGTCGATTCTCCATTCAAAAGAGCATTTACACATTTTTAGTGGATTGTTGTATTGACAACATACTGAACCACGCAAAGGTTCCATGAACTATAGATTTAATAACTGTTATGCAGAGGTTCCATGGGGCCAGAAAATTATTTAAAGGGTCTCTCAATGAAGGGGGCTAATAAGACAGGTAGGAGGAAACCAAATAACACATGAAGATGAAACTGAAGACATAGGCTACATAAATTGTATAAATAAGATGTGAAAAGATTCTGAACGGATGACACGAGACACGGAGACTTGGCATGAATTTTTGAGACCTTATGATCTTTAGGAAGCTAAAAGGTAATGAATGAAATAGAAAATATTTATTTTTATTTTTTTCATGTGCATATTAAACACATTCGGGCAGAGGCGGATCTACTATGAAGCTAATGAACTTTGAGTCCAATTCTTTTTGTCCCATTCCCCAACACTTTTTTTTTAAATAAAAGGGGCCCCCTCCAAGAGTTCGAGCTTTAAAACACCCTCCCCCCCCTCCCCACATGTTGATCTACCACTGCATTCGGGTATAAGAGCTCGCCGGTGTTTACGAAGAGAGAGAGAGAGAGAGAGAGAGAGAGAGAGAGAGAGAAAGAGGGGGTGGGGGGGGGTCATTATTGATATGTAACAACCTTTCTAAACTTTTTTATCAATAAACATTTTAATTGTTTTTTGAGCAGAGAACGATTTTTTCTTTGGATCTGTTTAATCTGGTTGTAACCGAGCTGGTTAAGGCATCAATTTGAAGATATGTGCCAGCGTCAGTTGTAGGTTATACGGCACTAGTAGTTATATTGATTTTATTTAGTCAGAGTTAATCCTTCATATGTTGTTGTGGTTCAAGTGCTAACTGGCCTTCCACCAGAGATGGTAATACTTGACCTTTTGTTATTTTTTCAACCCAGTAATGTTTTTCCCTTTAAGTTTGGTGATAAGCAAAACAGTTTCAGCATAACAACGTATATCCAAAAGAAATTACTGTAAAGTTCCACAAACAGCAATGTAAAAAAATTCAATTAGAGTTTATTGATGTCATTAGACAAACACTGTAAATTTCACAGTGATGATTGGTTATCCAAAATGAAAAATATGTAATCCAACTGAATAATATATGTATATCCAAATAGAATAATATACTGATTTGTCTACTCAAAAACTTGTCTTGGTATCCTCAAAGACGAAGTTCACCAAACGCTATCTGTAAAAAAAAATCCTCTCGTCTAAAATCATAGTATCATTGGAATCATAAATCCTGAAATCTCTCTCCCTATCGCCCACAACTCTTCTATTTATACTATTTCTTCTTTTTTTCCCGCCTTTATCCACACGACCCGTCCTTTTTTCACATGGTACAATTTCTGCACACGACTCTCTGTTTTCGACTTTTTGCACACGACTTTCTGTTATTTCGACTTTTTTCACATTTGTGATCTTTTCCAACTTAACAATTGGATAAAAAAATCCAGATCACAAAAACATTCATTTCCCGATTTTTGCGCATAAAACCCATTCATTATTAACTGGGACTGACCTACGTTTGCCCTGTCAGAGCAGTAACTGCCAACTGAACTTTGAATGATACTGCATTTTTGTAAAAACGTCTTATTTGCTTTTGAGGTGTTTCATTATTATATGTAGCATATTATAGCACGTATAAATGCTTAGCGTGGAAGTAGTAGGGATAATGCTAGCGTGGAAAGCCAAGCGGTCACATACGACGCTGGCCACACAAATGTATCAACTAACTACATCATGCTAGTGACTGTTATAAACGACTAACCTATTGGTAGAGTCTCTCAGAGAGGAAAAAAAATTAAAAAATTAAAAAAAAAAAAAAAGTTTGTAAAACGAGGGATCCCAGTATATTTATAATGCGTAAAATGGGGGATACGTAACATTTGTTAATACACTTCGCTATTGAACAGTATTGATGTACACTACTTCTTAACAATATCAATATAAACAACACTGTATATTAGTCATCATCATTATGATAACATACTTAATGATAACATTTAAAAAAAGAAATATAATCGCATACGATTTTCATCGGTTGTGCAAACAACACAAATAAAAACAAAACAAAAAAAATACTTTTGCAATATTTAACAGAAGTGACTAATATTCATTAAGTATTTAACAATCTTAAATGTAGTAGCTGCAACGAACATCAGCCTAACAGCATAGAACTAATGGTCAAACATCAGACTATGGGACGCAAAATAATGTAATATTTGAGGTCGTATATATATAAATATATATAAATGTATATATATATATATATATATATATATAATATATATATATATATATATATATATATATATATATATATATATATATATATATATATATATATATAGATATATATATATATATATATATATATATATATAGATATATATATATATATATATATATATATATATATATATATATATATATATATATATATATATATATATATATATATATATATATATATATATACATGGCAATGTTAATCTTTAAATTTTTTTTTTTTTAAATATGAATTGGAGCTGTACGCTCTTGTAACTGTCAGTATAGAACGAACGTGGTAAATATAATACAATCATATGATACAGGCGACCCCAATCCTGCCACTGCGGTCAGTAATTTACCAGGATGTATATGGGTCTTAAACACCCAAAATCTGGACAAGTTATGGTAAACTGTCTATGTGTTCGTCGTAAAATATAAATATAGCATTATTAATCTGGTTACATGGAGTTACAAAGTATTTATTTAAAAATGTCTCTAATCTCCAACTTATGTAATGGCATTACTATGAGGGAGGACAACTATACGATACAAATAACTATCGGGTGTTGGAGTATGAACTATCTCAGTTACCATGAACCAAGTACCAAACTGTTTATAGGTTCGTCATCAAATAAAATCTGCCTACAAATCCGAGTTCACAATAATGGACAACAATTTGTCAACAAAATATACTGTAGCGTTCCGCTTACAACGTGACAAATGGTCAGGAAAATACAGGTACATCAATATGTGATGTTTATTTCTCAATACAAGGTATAATGGAGAACAATTTGTCAAGAAAATATACTATAGCGTTCCGCTTACAACGTGACAAATGGTCAGAAAAATACAGGTACATCAATATGTGATGTTTATTTCTCAATACAAGGTATAATGGACAACAATTTATCAAGAAAATATACTGTAGCGTTCCGCTTACAACGTGACAAATGGTCAGAAAAATACAGGTACATCAATATGTGATGTTTATTTCTCAATACAAGGTATAATGGACAACAATTTGTTAAAAAAATATACAGTAGCGTTCCGCTTACAACGTGACAAAATGGTCAGAAAAATACAGGTACATCAATATGTGATGTTTATTTCTCAATTCAAGGTTTATCAACATTTGAACATATCCGCTACCATGTTAGCGATTTCGCATGGAATCGTCATGTTGTGCATGTAACAATGTAGTATTTCGCCAATCCGCGAACTGTGTTGATTAGCATATAAGTTTTACCCAACTTGCAAAATATATCACCATGGGAGGGGAACGAATGTCAGTTATGGGAATGTACTCGGGGTCTTAAGGGCGTTAGCTGTGTCAGTGGCGGTAACAATATCCTCATTATCTTTTACCGATGTCCGCTGTGGACATCTCATCTTCTTGTACACATGGTATTTATACACTAAACAGCTTAAAATTCAAAACAGCAATTATGCTAGGTAAAATCAATAGTCCTGACACTCTAGTGTGTCAGGTCATGACCTCTGGTGTGTCTCACTGGACTCCTGAATGCGAAGAAGTATTTATAGAATTTGATAGACACGTTAACATAGGTAAATTCCTGTTGAATAGTGGGGAATGCTCGGAACGGGGCGTCGATTTAGAAACGCTCCATCTGTGATGGAGCATGTCGGACAAGGTGACAGGAGATGGACAGGCGTTTAGATGTGTAGGGAAGAATAAATTTGACGTCTGATTCGTCATATGTCTGTGAGAAAGGGTCGTCGGCTTGAATAATGTGAGTAGCCAGATATGATCATTGAGGCTGTAAACAGCATCATTAAGAAAAATCGCCAAAATACATTCTCGATGCTATTGAACATTATAAAACGGTCTTTCCATAACACAAAAGGAAAACTGTGAGTTAACACATTAAAAAAAAAAAACTCTGTGTCACAAAGAAAAAATATGTGTGTGCGTACAGTGTGTTTGCTTTTGTCACAAAATTCATCAAGAATGGGAAAAAAACTGTTGTAAAGCATAAGTCCTATTATAAAGATTTTCAAAGGCAAAAGTGGTGTCATTTGTAGAAATGAGATAATTTAAAGTTCTGTTTAACCTGGATAACATAGTGTTGTAGATCTTCGAATGTTTGCGAAAGTTCTAAATATCATGACGTAGCGGTGCAAAATATGTAATCATCATGACAGTCCATGTTGACGAAGAATCTGAAATAATTGTATACAACTCAAACACAGTGGCGTCACGCCATAATTAATTTGTAAGTATATCTGGGTGTTATAGACGTCGTAACTGTCACTATCATCAGCAGGATCTTGACTGAGGCTGACATCTTTCTGAAAAAAAAAAATTTCCTACCAAAAAAAAAATGGATACTAGTGATTTTAGATGATGGGGAACGAGGGACAGTACTATTGTAGAGAAAGTACTCGTTGGGTACTATAGCTGGGTGAGTACCTTTTTGTTATTAGAGAAGATTGATTCTCCAATAAACCAATAATCGTTGAACTGGACGTTTACGAATTTGACATGAGGAAGTTGGCGATTTCCAGCAAGATAACTTTTTTTCTTCGTCAATCGTTGATCACAAGAGGATGGCGTATTTCGCACTGTTGAGTGGGTGGTGGCTGCAGTTGTCAAGGGTAAGGATGAAATAGTGTGGAAATGGTGCACCTCATGCTGCGTGTTGTGGGGCTGTCTGCGTTTTCTTCGCAATTTCATACGTACTTGCTCTAGAGGTAACCGGACAAATTTTGCTAACGGTGGAGAGTCATTAGTTAATCCAGAATGTGTGCGCTTCGTTGCTGTGGGAAATTCAGTGTTGTCTGGACTGTTCATACTTTCGGGGTCACTCTCGGGATCTGCTGTATCTAGGTCAGATTTGTGTCTCAACGGAGGTGAAGGAAGAATAATATCTTCCGCAAGTGTGCATGTAGCGCTGTCTGCGTTTTCGTCATTATCTTCAGTATACTAGATGTTGTAAATTGCTCCACTGTGAATCACTTGCAGGGGCGTCTCGTCTTCACTATCCCACTGTTCATCAGAATGGTAGTTGCTTGTTGAAGGTTGTTCATTTCTATTGTATGTTTGTTGTCTAATAGGCTGGCAGGAATCTATCGTTATGTCAGTGTGTTCTGGAGTAACCTGCTCGGCCCGTAACCTCGTATTTCGATATTCCAGTCTTTCGCGTAACTCAGCGAGGGGAATATCGTCTTCACTGTCGGTTGTGCGTGGTTCAGTGACTGTGCTATCTTGGGAATTTGTCTGCCTGGCCGACTGTCTTACTGCTGTTGGAATGTGTCTAGACGATGTGTGGGTGTTAATTGGGTCATGTACCTGACTTGACCTATCAACATCTGTTTGTGTTGCGACAGAAATCATCTTTATTTTATTCACTTGCAGTTTGTGCATTTCTCTAGGTTGACTATTGAACATGGGGGCCCATTGCGTCTCATTTGATTTCATAAAACCGACCTGGTGATGTCTGTTAAGTGGTTTTCTCCATTGTTTTAGAGGTCTGATATGTGCCGTTAGTCCATCTTCTGTTGTTATCATACATGTTTGTTAGTCAGTCATTGTAACATTATTTACTTCCCATATCTTTCGTTGTTTTATTCCATTGAAAAATTTCTGACTGCAATGCGACAATCTCTTTTATTGAGACTGTTCCAGTGGCTGCCGACAGTGGCTATGCAACCCGTGTTGTTGCTGTTGTCTCGATACTTGATCTGGTATCTTCTATTGTAGTTTTGTGGTGTGCTCTCTGATTCTCTCCGGCAAAATATATTGTTGCTCTCTGATTCTCTCAGGCAATATTTATTGTTGATCTGTGGTTCTCTCCGGTAATATGTATTCTTGATCTCTGGTTCTCTCCGGTAATATGTATTGTTGGTGTCTGGTTCTCTCTGGCAATATGTATGTTGCTCGCATATTTGTGTCTGTTTATTAGCCATCTCCGAAATGTGTTAGAATCGCCCGTGAAGGGAGTTATAACCGAGCGAATTTGGTTATATTTATTATAGTGATCTACATTGGATAGCGTGTCTGTTATCCGTTGCAACGCGGTCATTGTGGGTTCGGCCTTACAGGTAAGGGTATGTTAGCAGGAAGGACGTTTGTCTGTTGCATTTCCTGTAGCTGTTGTAGCTGTTGTGCATATAATGCATGTTGTTGTTGCTGTTGTTGCTGTAGTGTATACAACGCCTGTTGTAGCTGCTGTTGTTCTTGACTTTGATCCATTATAGTGATTATGCCTGTCTGCTTTCACCAAGAAAAAAGGGCAGGTCACGGCGCCAATTTGAAGATATGTGCCAGCGTCAGTTACTTGTGCGCAGGTCACGGCATCAATTTGAACATATAACCGAGCTGGTTACGGCATCAATTTGAAGATATGTGCCAGCGTCAGTTGTAGGTTATACGGCACTGGTAGTTATATTAATTTTATTTAGACAGAGTTAATTCTTCATATGTTGTTGTGGTTCAAGTGCTAACTGGCCTTCCGCCAGAGATGGTAATACTTGATCTTTTGTTATTTTTTCAACCCAGGAATGTTCTTCCCTTTAAGTTTGGTGATAAGCAAAACAGTTTCAGCATAACAACGTATATCCAAAAGAAATTACTGTAAAGTTCCACAAACAGCAATGTAAAAAAATTCAATTAGAGTTTATTGATGTCATTAGACAAACACTGTAAATTTCACAGTGATGATTGGTTATCCAAGATGAAAAATATGTAATCCAACTGAATAATATATGTATATCCAAATAGAATAATATACTGATTTGTCTACTCAAAAACTTGTCTTGGTATCCTCAAAGACGAAGTTCACCTAACGCTATCTGTAAAAAAATTCTCTAGTCTAAAATCATAGTATCATTGGAATCATAAATCCTGAAATCTCTCTCCCTATCGCCCACAACTCTTCTATTTATACTATTTCTTCTTTTTTTCCCGCCTTTTTCCACACGACCCATCCTTTTTTCACGCGGTACAATTTCTGCACACGACTCTCTGTTTTCGACTTTTTGCACACGACTTTCTGTTATTTCGACTTTTTTCACATGTGTGATCTTTTCCAACTTAACAATTGGATTTTAAAAAAAACCAGATCACACAAACATTCATTTCCCACTTTCCGCGCATAAAACCCATTCATTATTATCTGGGACTGACCTACGTTTGCCCTATCAGAGCAGTAACTGCCAACTGAACTTTGAATGATACTGCATTTTGTGTAAAAACATCTTATTTGCTTTTGAGGTCTGTCATTATTATATGTAGCATATTATAGCACGTATAAATGCTTAGCGTGGAAGTAGTAGGGATAATGCTAGCGCGGAAGGCCAAACGGTCACATGGCTAATTTATTAGTTTACCCTTTTTGTGTAGTTCCCCCTCCCCATAAAAGATATCAACTGTAATGCACGTCAGAAGCGTAGGTAGAAAAAACTGAAGTTTTTCCTTTTTATAATTTCTTACTTCTTTTTTTTTTAACTTTATCCAAGTAGGCCTAAAGGTCTTGCCTAAAAGTCTTGCCACTAATTTCTACTCTAAAAGATGATAAAGAAAAATGGTATATGCAAGAGAGAACATTGTCCTATTGCGCACTGCCATACTGGGCTGCCCGGTCACTGCCCACCACTGCGAGCGCTAACTTCGCCCGGCGCGCAGAGTTGTTGTTGTTTGTTTGAGGTTTTGCCTTCTTGTGGCGAGGCGCGTTCCTTTCAACCTAACTGGTTATAATTAGAGCGCATTTTGCCAGTCAAAGATAAGTGAACTCTGTTAACTGAAGCTATTTGTTGATAGACTCTAAGTCCTAAAAAGGACTACTAGCTTTTATCAGCTAGTATGAAGAAGTCCTGAAAAGGACTGATATTCCGGTCAGCGTTGATAGATACTAAGTCCTGAAAAGGACTAACATTATCCACCTGCTAGCATAAAGCCCTGAAAAGGACTCGCCAGCTACGCCAACGCTGCCCGTACTTCCTCAGGGTCCAGCGAAACACCGGTTGTGTGTGAACTCTTGTGCAATCCAACCAGATTGCTAGCCCGGTTAGCATCGATAGATACTAAGTCCTAAAAAGGACTAACATTATCTATCTGCTAGCATGAAGCCCTGAAAAGGAATCGCCAGCTAGACCAACGCTGGACCACGACTCATTGGAGCCCCGTTGGAAAAAACGGAAAAGAAAGGAGGAAGGGGGGGGGGGGGGGCCTTGTGCGCAAAGGTAAAAAATACGGTACGACGTTTATTTATTAATTTATATTTCCAATCACGATTTCTCGCGGAACCTCTAGCGACCTCTGGCGGAACCTCTAGCGACCTCTGGCGGAACCTCTAGCGACCTCTGGCGGAACCCCGACTGAGAAACACTGGTACAGATGACTAAAAAAAAAGTCTTATCTTTGGTTCCCCCCCCCCCCCCCCCTTTTTTTTGAGGTGTTTGTCTTCATGAGGCAAGAAAAGCCTCTTTCAACCTAAACAAAAGTCCTTTGGTTACATCAGAAAGCAATTACCATTTAAAAACGAATGCAGTTTGTTGGAAGCCACTAAAATGTGGTTTCTTGGACGAGTGGTGAAAATATCATGAGTTTTTAGTAGTATAATAATGAAACCTTGAGGGAAGCTTCGGAAAAGGAACATGTCAACAAAGATAAGGAGGCAATGAACATTGGTGCACATTATAACGGCAACAAGTGGGAAGAGAGGGAAACAGAGGTAAACATACTTGACTGACAGCGTGATATAAGAGCAAGTCACCAACATAACTCATATGCAACACCCGAGACACGGGGTTGTGGGGAAAAAATGGTCGCCTACGCCATTCAATGCGGTACTTGATGATGTTGATCATAATCTTCGTTCTTCTTCATGAAACCTGTAGTTTCTATTTCATTTCTAAAGAGCATTCCTTTCTTCCTGCCCTCTCTCTCTCTCTCTCTCTCACTCTCTCTCTCCTCCCTCCCTCTCCCTCCCTCCATGTTATTGTTCATATTATTAGCGTACAGAGGGCACAGAAACATACACTATTACATCCGTGCACAGCTTTCGCGTCTTCTGTCTCCCTCTCTCGTCATAAAAAACAAAAGTTTATCGCCTACTCTGTACTCTCTTGTCATCAAAAACGACCAGTTTTCTTTCCATGAACGTCTTGGCTCTATCGTGAACGACTAGTCTCTCTCATGAATTTCTAGACTCCCGAATGAACGTCTAGACTCTTACGTGAATGAATAGACTCTTTTGCAAACGTCGGGACCAGCGTTTCTCAAACTGTGTTCCGCGGAACAATGTTGAACAGGTTGCCAACAACTAATTTCAAAAATTATTTTTAAAATGGATACGAAATCTATTTGCAATAGCAGCCAAACCAGCGTGCTTATCATCTCATGATTATAAGAGTTTGATTGATTTGACCTCAGACTCACGAATAAAACAGAGATATAATGAACTTTCCCTAAATGATTTTTGGAGCAGTGTTTTGCAAGAATGCCCCCAACATTGCCAAACTGGCAATTCGAGAGCTTCTTCCATTTGACACTACATACTCATTTGAAGCAGGATTTTCATATTATGCAGCTAGGAAGACGAAATATAGGAACAGGCTTGACACTGCCCCACACATGAGAATTCAAATTTCAAACATTGTACCAAACATTAAGTGAACAAAAACATTCTTCTCACTGATGTAAAATGTACAATTACTGGTGCGTGTACTTTATTTTTATTAGTAATAAAACATACACATGATTAACCTACCGATGGTTCTAATTATTATTATTGTAGCTGTATTAATAACTTTCTTTATTCACACAGCTTCAACTTAATTTTAATTAATAAAATATAATATAAACTTGTAAAATACTACCTCAACCCCAATTTCTAGGATCACTGTTCCGCCATTTCATTTCAAATGAATAAGTGTTCCGTGAACAAAAAAGTTTGAAAAACGTTGGTCTAGACTGTTTCATGAGCAACTAGAATCTCTACGAATGATTCTTTCATGAACGAATACTCTTTTAAGAACTTCTAGACTTCCTCATGAACGAATAGGCTCCCTCATGAACATCTGGACACTTTCATGAACGCCTAGACACTCATAAACATACCAGTTCCCTCAAGAACGTCTAGACTTGCATTAGCGCCGAGACTCTCTCCTTCTGTTTCTCTCTCTCTCTCGTCTCCTGTCTGTCTGTCTGTCTCTGTCTGTCTGTCTGTCTGTCTCTCTCTCTCTCTCTCTCTCTCTCTCTCTCTCTCTCTCATAAATATCATGTGTCTATTCTTATCTCAAACATGAGGATAGAATTAATGCATGAATGCCCGTGTGTGTTAAACTAATGCTCTGATCAAAAACAGGATGACGAATCATCGTGGCTTAATTTACCTTTTACCTTTCTTATGGAGTTTTACAAACGCCAGAAACACGAGTGTTATCATGCATTACTGAAGCAAAGGTTCTCAACTTTCCTTTACTTATTTATTTTTTTCTTTAATGACGTTTTGTCAAACTAACGGGAGATTTAACATAACACAGCTGTTAGAGTTTTACTCACCACAATACAGGAGTTATTGTAACCACGCAGCAGTTAGAGCAATATTCATCGCACAGCAGTTATAGATATATTCATCACACAGCAGTAAGAGCTATATTCATTACACAGCTGTTATAGCTATATTCATCACACATCCGTTAGAGCTATGGGCATCACATAGCCGTTAGATCTATGGTCATCACACAGCCGTTAGATCTATATTCATTAAACAGCCGTTAGAGCTATATTCATCACACAGCAGTTAGAGCTATATTCATCACACAGCAGTTAGAGCTATATTCATCACACAACAGTTAAAACTATGGTCATCACACAGCCGTTAGAGCTATATTCATCACACAGCCGTTATAGCTATATTCATCACACAGCCGCTAGAGCTATGGGCATCACACAGCCCATATAGCTATATTCATCACACAACAGTGAGAGCTATATTCATCATACTATAGTAAGAGCTTTATTCATCACACAACAGTTAGAGCTATATTCATCACACACCAGTTAGAGCTATAATGATCATACAACAGTAGAGCTATATTCATTACACAGCCGTTAGAGCTATATTAATTACACAACAGTTAAAACTATGGTCATCTCACAGCCGTTAGAGCTATATTCATCATACAACATAGCTATATTAATTACACAGCAGTTAGAGCTATATTCATCACACAGCCGTTAGAGCTATATTCATCATACAACAGTTAGAGCTATATTCACCACACATAGCCGTTAGAGCTATATTCATTATACAACAGTTAGAGCTATATTCATCATACAACAATTAGAGCTATCTTCATCATACAACAATTAGAGCTATATTCATTACACAGCAGTAATAGCTATACTCACATACAACCGCTAGAGTTAAATTCATCATACAACAATTAGAGCTATATTCATCATACAACAGTTAGAGCTATATTCATCACACAGCACACGGCTGTTTGCCAGCGACGCTTTAGTTTTTTCATTTTTTTCCTTGACCACGCTATTTATAGCTATCGTGACAGAGGTCACGTGGTCAACTTCCTAACGGGAAAAAAATGTGGCAGTGTTTACTTTTGATAGGGCTTAATTAATGCGTTTATGCTACTTTATTATTATAAATACCGGCTTTAATTTTGCGTAAAGCTAGACTAGAAATGTTAGAGTAAATTTCAGACAAGAACAAACATTTTATTACAATTAGAACAGAAGATATAATAGTCTGAAATAGTGTAAAATTTACGTTTTTTTAATATTTTGTTATGGTTTGTTTCTAATGCAATTTACACTAAAACCGTCACAATCAACATGCATAACAAATTACAGAAATCAAAAGTAGAAAACCTGCAGAAAATGTATATCATAGTTTTGTTTTGGTTTTATGCGTCAAACATTAATTATTGAAACATTAAATTGCAAGTCCACATTTATTACCTTAAAATAACACTCCCAATTGTCACCAAAACATGAGAGCTAACAATTATCTCAATCATAAATCACGATGATCATGTAAAAAAGAGTATGGTCATGAGTAAAACGAAATGTTCAATTTAATAAATAAAACATACACCTATTAAATGATTTCCACACTCTGTTAAGTCTGTCACTCACGCAACAACTGCCATAATTTGCTCTAGCCCCAAAATTTCGCTCAATTATCATTCACACTTCCTTTTTTTTTATAGGAGGATTCTGTACATTCACAGATGGAAAAATGTGTAACAAATGAGTTTCCATTATAAATTTTAATTGTGAAGTTATATTTTTAATACCGCTGGCGCGTCTTTCAATTTTGGAAATAGTAGAATGTATAAATTCTCTTCCTTGCTCTCCATGCATGCCCATTCCAAAACCATTAGTTCTGATCCAGTCTACACAATGTTTTTCTAATATGTGCTGTTTAGGGATTGTCTTACTGGGGAATAGCTTTCTGAACAAAGACATATATGTCTCTATTGATGATGTTATCGATTCTTTACTAATTGGTTTACTGTGTGATATTTTGTTGTGTACTTTCTCAAATACTTCGTTCAGTGAGTTGAATTGTTCTTGGGCAATAAAAGCTATGTCAGTTATATCTTGTTTGTCTGTAATTTTCAGTGTTTGTGTAATGATTGCTCTTGTCGCAAAATTCTTCACCCAACAATCTTCTCTGTCTTTCTCTCTCTCTCTCTCTCTCTCTCTCTCTCTCTCTCTCTCTCTCTCTCTCTCTCTCTCTCTCTCTCTCTCTCTCTCTCTCTCTCTCTCTCTCATGATTCTGAATGCCTCATCGGACAATGACCTTCCTCGGGATTTTCCAGTTCATTGTCGCTTTATTTACCTGAGAGGCTAATGACCCAGATAAGCCGGGGATTTCCAAGTGACCGGGAGGGGAACGCCCAGTGACCTAGAATATCAAGGATTTCCCCGGGTATGACAACTTCAGGACATTCACTCATGACCCAAGAGGTTAGGAATTTCCTGACTTGGCTGAGGTGAGTGACCGCTGTTAACTGTATATACGGAAGATTAGATCGTGTATATTTTACTCACATTTTGCAAGCCCCTGCGGAAACTTCTAGCATATAATCTGTCAGACCAGAGGACCAAAGAAGTACTTATATAGTATATGCCGTCTTTGTAGCCAAACTCAATATTGGAATCAAAGCGGCTCCCTGGTGGTGACGAACGCAGGTGAAACTCGCAGTCGTGTAGTGAAACCTTGCAGTACTTGCTACGAACTATTCCAGCAACTTGGCCAGGGGGAGAAAACTTGCAGTGATATTGTGACGTCATACAGCAGCAACACCATTCATGATAAGTGTTTTTTTTTAGAAAGGACCAAACATTCAAAGATCTTAGGTCGTACCAGTCAGTGATTAAAATTAGGACATAAACCTCAGCCATCGTGAAAGGGTACCCTAATAATAAACATAACTTTTGTGTAGACTATTTTTATCTCCATTTACCCAGTGCTGTATACATATAACCATATATATAAATATTTATATTTTTCTCTTTCGTTTATCTGTAACCAATTTAGCTTGGTCTAATATATATAAATTCATAGAAACGAATTTCACTGGTGTTTCTTTCTTTCACTATATGTACTGTATTGCTTGGTAGTTAACTGTTTTTGTTAATCATTATCTTAATTACCAGCTGGGGGTCTCATGAGCCATATCAGTACCTCAGGGGAAGTGTGGCTAAAGACCTAACATACTCTCAGGATCCTTGATGGGATTTGCTTATTTGCTTAACTGAGAAGAGTTTAAATTTCAGTCTCCTGAAACATTTCTTCTTACAAGTGTCGGACTACCACTTACAGCGAGCCAAAAGACACTGTGGAAGAGATTGGTACTCTCTTTTATTTCTTCATCTATCCTTTCTTCTACCCTGTCGCCACAGCTCTTGTAAGATCTTTATAAACTTTTTGTGTGAGATATCTGTGGCAGTGATTCCCTATGAATGCTCTGCTAAGATAAGCCTGTGGTATGATTTTGTGTTGGGCTAGTACTTTGTCCAAGTGTGAGCAAACTGGACCAGACCTAGCACACAGATCTTGAAACTGAAGTTTGGCCAGCGCATCTTGTGCATTTTCAAGTTTAACTTTAAAACTATCTGTCTCCTCCTTATCCTCACAAAGTTCAATACCTGCCTGAAAAAATTCAATTTTAGCTTCTAATTCTTCTGCCTGTTTCCATTTCCTACCAAATCTCTTCAAGTTCTTATTAGTACTAATGTTTGCATGTATCTCTTGCGGATTCTCAAATATCTTTGCGTCTATTGTATCGGCTACCTGTTCTAGAAGTCTGTGGTGTTTCAAAACAATGCCTAATAAAATATGAAGGTATGGAGGAGCTACATTTTCAATTTCAATCTCTAACATTGGTTTGTGTAAACAATTATTTTAACGTGCCACTTGCCTTTTATTCCCTTTCCCATATTTCATATATCTATTGTAATCTCTTGTCAACATGGCCAAACTTCTTGGTTTGCAAGTTGTATGCTCTCTGGATGTCTTTATTTCCTTGTTTTGCTGGAGACACCACAAACATGGGTATGTTCCTTGAGCTCTAGACAAACCAAACATTTTCATCAAAAAGTCATAATCCCCGAATAAGAAAACAACAACTTTTTTACCATCCCGCTCTAAATCATTTAGTGACTCTATCTGAGCTTTCATGATATTCATAAATATTTCTAAATTATCATATGTATCTCCGACTCTAGCCATTGATAAAAGGATGGTATTAGATTTAGAATTTGGTTTCTCTAAATTTACTACTACCTGCATTGTAACTTTGAACTGTGAATGAAAGAAGATATACAAACAGTTACTTAGAATTCTTTGGCAGCTGTCGTGTGCACAGGATTGTCTACCAAAGAACACTAATGGAACAGTCCTTATCTCCCACAGAATAAAAAAAAGACATTCATATTATAAATACAAGATTAACAAGACTTGAAAGATAGATCAAAGTATGTGGAAGTAATATATCTATAGCTTTGCATGTTTTCTGACGCTTATATACGCAGCTAAATATCATTATAAATGAATGAAAATACAAAAACAGATGGTGCTTTACAAAAAGTTATTGTTTTACAACCTTATTTAAGATTTGCGAGTATCGGGAATGCGTTTACAGTGATTTAAATGTTATAAAATCTGGTGACAAAATGCTTGTTCTTATTATGCCAAACTCACAAAACTGACTACCACACATTCTCAAGATATGAAACCAAAAAAAAAGTATGTGGAAATAATCTTTAGCTTCCCTTCGAGAAGTCTTTATAATTATAAACTCAAACGAATGGGCCGATTTTTAGATATTAAATTAATAAAAAGATTACTTATTTTATGAATTTCCTCAAATGATGACGCTGTTTTCAAAAGTCTGTAACTCCGTCAAAAATATAATTTCAAACAAATAAAAATGCAATAAAAAATAGAACACAGAACAAAGTTATAGTACACAAAATAATTTTTGCGCTGTGTTTATCCAGAACGAGTGTGTAATAATTTATATAATTACTGATTTTACAAACACACCAGCTGATTTTCCCCGCCAAAACCCCTAGTAATCATTTACGGTGAACATGAAGATTATTACCCGGTGTCAGAAATCCGGTCACCGAAACTATAAGAGCGCTCTGGTATAGTGCACAAACAGCCGTGAGAAGTCAGGGCGATTTTCATCATACAGCAGAGTTAATATTCATCACACAGCAGTGAAAGCTAAATTCATCACACAAGTTAGAGCTATATTCATCACACAGCAGTTAGACCTATATTCATCCCACAGCAGTTAAAGCGATATTCATCATACCGCAGAGGTAATATTCATCACAGAGCAGTTAAGAGTTAAATTATCATACATCCTTCATTGTTATATTACTGGTGCAGGTATAGTATTTCACAAAACAAAGAGAAATGTAAATTTCGCTACAAAAATTAGCGTCCCTGTTGACACATCTGTTTGTTGCGGCACCAGTGGCAAGATCATCATTTTGGGGGCTCTGAAGCTTGAACTCTTGGAGGGGCCCCTTTTATTTAAAAAAAATATATCCGGGGATGGGAAAGAAACGTATTGAACTTGGGGGCCCCAGAAGCTGAAGCTTCATAGTAGATCCGCCTCTGTGCGGCACGCAGCTTGGGAATCCCCTGAATGAGGAAAAATTTTGCTTTTCTCTTTGTCAATTATTAATATTTTGTTTTCATGTTATGTATCGGTTAGATCAGTCTGTTAGCTCGTGATACTACAGAGAGATAGGGGGACACGGATGGAGGATTAACATAGTGCACTTTCTTAAGTGGTAAAGTTTTGTTGTTATCGCTTTTTTTTTTTTTTTTAAATAACACTTAATGTGTACAACACGAAAAGTGTTGAAAACCTTTCAAGTTAATGTGACGGTGGCCAGAAAGGTGTAATTTTAGACTGAGTAATTAATTGTCGATCTCGTCTACGGTGTGCATTTGTGCTCATGTTGGCAATCTCACCCGGTAATGGGCGATTTAAACGAAACACACCTTCTCCATCCGTGAAGAAGACAGACATGTGAGACGTGGGAGACAGCCATCGGTTGTTAGACACCTGGCGCTGTCTGCCACCAGAGGAAAACACCTTTTTTTGAGCACAAAACCGTAAAAGGTGTGAGTAAGGCAACGAATATCGTGGGATGTAACAGCCCATTAGTGGGCGGACTTTGAGCTGTGTCGATTAGGGAGATACTTGACTTAGATGTGATCTCATGTCATCCATACTGAGCATAGGACTCCTGATTTGCTCCCTAGAGGGATGGGTGGAGCTTTCCCTGACATTTTGACGTAGCGCCTATCATGTGGTACAGGGATGGAAACGAAGATTTAAACTGAAACAGTGATAGGCTTCAGTCAGAGAGCTGAGAAGTAGCCAGATCGTTCTTGTGCAAAACGCGCCTCGCACGTAACCAACTGAGGTTTGGGTTTTTGCATAGTTGCGTCTGTTCTAAGAGAACTAACGACATAGAGGTATGCTTGCATATAAGTACATTTTTATAATACTTTAGATTTAGTAATATTAGACTTTCAGGTTTAGAAGTTAAAGCTTTGTAGCGTTTATCTATCTATAGCTTGATAGAAGCTGACTGGCGATGTATGTGTACTTAAGTGTAATTTGACGTATATCTCATCGCTATTTTCAACTGTGAGACTGTGTTAAATGTGTTAAGTATCTAAGTGCATTTATAGGAGGAATTCTAGTGTTGCATTGCGCTGTATACAAGTGTGTACTTATTACCATTATTATTATTATTATTTGTGTAGTGTTAAGTAATGGTTCTGTATGAGAGCTGTGTACTTTCTGTGCTTCTCTATGGTGCGGAATGTTGGAGAGTAACAGAGAAGGAAATGTCGAAAATCCTCCTTCCACACAATCTGCCGAAGGAAAATTCTCCGAATCTTTTGGCCAAACACCATCAGCAACCAAGAACTACTTATTCGGAGTAACCAGGAGGACATGCACACCATCATAGCTGGCAGACGCTGGAGTTGGGTTGGCCACGTCCTCAGAAGAGACCCTGATACCATCACAAGAACAGCTATGCTATGGACCCCCGAGGAAAAGCGAAAGAGAGGCCGAGAAAAAACAACTTGGCGGAGAACTGTGGAAGCTGAGATGCAAAGAATGAACCACAGTTGGGGCACTGTACGAAGGATGGCCGCCGACCGAGCAAAGTGGAATCAATTTGTTGCTGCCCTACAAGACGCCACCAGGCGTGATGGCCGCTGACTGCTTTGACGGTTGGTGGTTATGGATCAAAGAAGAAGAAAGAAGAAGAAGAAGTAATGGTTATATTGCATTCTTGTGAGCCGTAAGTGTCGTTAATTTTACATCAGTGGTTATTGTGAGAGAAAGGTTAGCGTACCCTCTAGCTCTGTGAGTAGCCTATGCCTAGTACATTTAGTATAGAGCTGTAAGAATAGAATATATGTCTGCTTGTTCTTTAGAGTAGCAAGGCCTCTAAGATACTGATGAATTGATGCCATTTAGACCAGTGCGTTGTGTATAATATTTCATCTGTTGTGTCGTCCGTCATAACAGCAAGGAATTTTGCTTTGCTTATGTCGCTAGCAATTTGAGCTCTGCACACTTCTAGGATACATTGTAGAAGCTCGTTTTAAATTGTTTTTGAATGCCCTTTGAAAACAGTGGCAGTTTCAAAATGAGTTCGCAATGTATCATCCAGTTTAGAAGCAAAGTCTAGTAATCCTCTAAAGACGCCCTGATTAGCAGACTCCAAACTTTCATCATGACCACGCAGTGGAAGTTCAAATTTCCCACAAAACTTTATGCAGTCAATTATTTTTGAAAGAATGTTTCTGTTTTTTTTTCACCTTTTCATTGTGTTTATTAATATTTAATTTGTATGCCTCGCTTAATTGTGAAGAAATATCCACTGTCCCCAGCATCCCCAATGCTACAACGTTTCTAAAGTGGACTGTGCTATTTTCGTGTTTCTGAAGCTTGCTATGCAAATGTATCAGATCCGTTACGCCTGTCTTTGTCCATGTAGTATCACCGTTAAAAAGTAAACAAGGAAAACAAAATAATGCATTCTTTACATTACAGCCACACAACCAGTCGTAAATTTCTATGTTAAATCTTCTCTGGTATGTACTGTTCCTGCTAGTCGAGGTCTGGATAATTTTTAGATTCGGAAGAGGCCGACCTAGTGTTTTTACACGACATTTTTCAGCCAACGACAATCGCGAAAAAACAATTTCTTGTAAATATGTAACAGTTACTTCAGTCATTTCTATAATTATTCAGCGCACAAGAAAATATCAGCATGAAATTAATCTCAAAACAATGCAATTGACCAACGTTTTACGGTATTGTGGTGAACGCGCACGTAAACAGTCGCTGTGAGCGGTGTTCCGTTGCAGCACTTGTTAACTCTTTGACTCCGCAATTATTTTTCACCCTGTGCCGTAATTTTCATTCGTGATAGTCTAAAAACCACGCTCAGAGCGTTGTTCCGGAGTCAAAGAGTTTCAACACAAACGCAGCTGACCTCTTGCTGTGTATAACAAGCATTCGCTTATAAGAGGTCAAGGTCACTTGAACTGTAATCGTTTGCAGCACTTCACAATACGGTCTTAGATAATTTTTTTTTGTTTTGTATTCAACCCTTCCGGTGTAACCTCAATTTTTTGGTCTGTCCGGATCACGCATTATAGTAGAGACAGTATGCAGTCCCTTTTTTACAGGGAGTGCTGCAGCTCAACAGCACATTAAAGAAAGCCGCCACTGCACTTATGTCTGTGTACTTTCATCACTTGTGATTGAAGACCCTGTAATATCGTCGAGCTGGCCTCTGGTTAATCTCATTTTCAGCTCTGGTGAGTAATGTGTCGTGCCGATACTACTACTGATTAACTGTCATCATCATCATCATCAGTTGCCATCTCCACAACGAAGGTTGGCTGTAATGGATCTCCAACGTCTTCTGTCTCTTGTCTTGGTGGTGCACTCTGATAGACTCTTTCCTGTCCATCTCTTGATGTTATCTTCCCACTTATAGCGCTGTCTTTCCCTTGCACGTTTGCCTTCATCTCTCCCTTCTGTTATGGTCTTCTGCAAGGTGTTATGCCTTTTTATGTGGCCAAAGTATTTTAGCTGCCGAACTTTGACCTCCCTCATTAGTTCTCTTTTCATACCTAGATTTTCTAGGACCTCCTTATTTTTTTTCATCTCTTTCCATAAGATACGCCCCATTCTTCTATATATCCACATTTCAAGAGCCTCAATTCTTTCTTCCAAATGCTTATTCATCGTCCATGTTTCTGCACCATACAGAAATGCAGAATATATATAACACTTTATGATTCTCAGTTTTAATTTGTGAGATAACTGTTTGGAAGTCAGTATATGTTTCATGTTGTTGAATGTAGCTTTGGCCATTCCTATTCTCTTCTTGATTTCTGTTTCACATCTGTCATCTTCTGTTATTATATGACCAAGATATACGTAGCTCTTGACTTGTTCCAGGATTTTCCCATTTACGCTTATCTTTAATGTGGGTTTATCGTCTGTTTTGCTAATTCATAAATTTTGTTTTCTCAATATTAATGTCGAGTCCATATTCATGACTTATACAGTTCACTTGCTTCACTAGTTCTTGTAACTCCTGTTCGCTTTCAGCTAACAACACGGTATCATCTGCATATCTAAGGTTGTTTATTGACCTTCCACTGATGTTCAGTCCCAGTATTTCCTGTATCTGTTTGAAAATTTGTTCGGTGTATAAATTAAATAGGCAGGGGGACAGCACACAACCTTGTCTGACACCTCTTTTTATGTCTATGTATGATTAACTGTCACAGGCACACAAATATTAATTAGTATACACCGTTATTTTGAATTCTGATAAGTAATTTATCTTGTCCATACTAACACTGATTCTTTTCACGCTAATATTAATTAGTATTCAGCAGTTTATTTTCTGCATATCAATGACCGTGGTTTAAATCAAGTTTTAATTTTTTTTTGTTTTGTATTCAACCCTTCCGGTTGAACCTCAATTTTTTGGTCTGTCCGGATTACGTATTATAGTAGAGACAGTATGCAGTCCTTTTTTTACAGGGAGTGCTGCAGCTCAACAGCACATTAAAGAAAGCCGCCACTGCACTTATGTCTGTGTACTTTCATCACTTGTGATTGAAGACCTGTAATATCGTCGAGCTTGCCTCTGGCTAATCTCATTTTCAGCCCTGGTGAGTAATGTGTCATGCCGATACTACTACTGATTAACTGTCATCATCATCATCATCAGTTGCCATCTCCACAACGAAGGTTGGCTGTAATGGATCTCCAACGTCTTCTGTCTCTTGTCTTGGTGGTGCACTCTGATAGACTCTTTCCTGTCCATCTCTTGATGTTATCTTCCCACTTATAGCGCTGTGTTCCCCTTGCACTTTTGCCTTCAACTCTCCCTTCTGTTATGGTCTTCTGCAAGGTGTTATGCCTTTTTATGTGGCCAAAGTATTTTAGCTGCCGAACTTTGACCTCCCTCATTAGTTCTCTTTTCATACCTAGATTTTCTGGGACCTCCTTATTTGTTTTCATCTCTTTCCATGAGATACGCCCCATTCTTCTATATATCCACATTTCAAGAGCCTCAATTCTTTCTTCCAAATGCTTATTCATCGTCCATGTTTCTGCACCATACAGAAATGCAGAATATATATAACACTTTATGATTCTCAGTTTTAATTTGTGAGATAACTGTTTGGATGTCAGTATATGTTTCATGTTGTTGAATGTAGCTTTGGCCATTCCTATTCTCTTCTTGATTTCTGTTTCACATCTGTCATCTTCTGTTATTATATGACCAAGATATACGTAGCTCTTGACTTGTTCCAGGATTTTCCCATTTACGCTTATCTTTAATGTGGGTTTATCGTCTGTTTTGCTAATTCATAGTTTTTGTTTTCTCAATATTAATGTCGAGTCCATATTCATGACTTATACTGTTCACTTGCTTCACTGGTTCTTGTAACTCCTGTTCGCTTTCAGCTAACAACACGGTATCATCTGCATATCTAAGGTTGTTTATTGACCTTCCACTGATGTTCAGTCCCGGTATTTCCTGTATCTGTTTGAAAATTTGTTCGGTGTATAAATTAAATAGGCAGGGGGACAGCACACAACCTTGTCTGACACCTCTTTTTATGTCTATGTATGATTAACTGTCACAGGCACACAAATATTAATTAGTATACACCGTTATTTTGAATTCTGATAAGTAATTTATCTTGTCCATACTAACACTGATTCTTTTCACGCTAATATTAATTAGTATTCAGCAGTTTATTTTCTGCATATCAATGACCGTGGTTTAAATCAAGTTTTAATTTTTGTTTTGTTTTGTATTCAACCCTTCCGGTGTAACCTCAATTTTTTGGTCTGTCCGGATTACGTATTACAGTAGAGACAGTATGCAGTCCTTTTTTTTACAGGGAGTGCTGCAGCTCAACAGCACATTAAAGAAAGCCGCCACTGCACTTATGTCTGTGTACTTTCATCACTTGTGATTAAAGACCCTGTAATATCGTCGAGCTGGCCTCTGGTTAATCTCATTTTCAGCTCTGGTGAGTAATGTGTCGTGCCGATACTACTACTGATTAACTGTCATCATCATCATCATCAGTTGCCATCTCCACAGCGAAGGTTGGCTGTAATGGATCTCCAACGTCTTCTGTCTCTTGTCTTGGTGGTGCACTCTGATAGACTCTTTCCTTTCCATCTCTTGATGTTATCTTCCCACTTATAGCGCTGTCTTCCCCTTGCACGTTTGCCTTCAACTCTCCCTTCTGTTATGGTCTTCTGCAAGGTGTTATGCCTTTTTATGTGGCCAAAGTATTTTAGCTGCCGAACTTTGACCTCCCTCATTAGTTCTCTTTTCATACCTAGATTTTCTAGGACCTCCTTATTTGTTTTCATCTCTTTCCATGAGATACGCCCCATTCTTCTATATATCCACATTTCAAGAGCCTCAATTCTTTCTTCCAAATGCTTATTCATCGTCCATGTTTCTGCACCATACAGAAATGCAGAATATATATAACACTTTATGATTCTCAGTTTTAATTTGTGAGATAACTGTTTGGATGTCAGTATATGTTTCATGTTGTTGAATGTAGCTTTGGCCATTCCTATTCTCTTCTTGATTTCTGTTTCACATCTGTCATCTTCTGTTATTATATGACCAAGATATACGTAGCTCTTGACTTGTTCCAGGATTTTCCCATTTACGCTTATCTTTAATGTGGGTTTATCGTCTGTTTTGCTAATTCATAGTTTTTGTTTTCTCAATATTAATGTCGAGTCCATATTCATGACTTATACTGTTCACTTGCTTCACTGGTTCTTGTAACTCCTGTTCGCTTTCAGCTAACAACACGGTATCATCTGCATATCTAAGGTTGTTTATTGACCTTCCACTGATGTTCAGTCCCGGTATTTCCTGTATCTGTTTGAAAATTTGTTCGGTGTATAAATTAAATAGGCACGGGGACAGCACACAACCTTGTCTGACACCTCTTTTTATGTCTATGTATGATTAACTGTCACAGGCACACAAATATTAATTAGTATGCACCGTTTTTTTGAATTCTGATAAGTAATTTATCTTGTCCATACTAACACTGATTCTTTTCACGCTAATATTAATTAGTATTCAGCAGTTTATTTTCTGCATATCAATGACCGTGGTTTAAATCAAGTTTTAATTTTTGTTTTGTTTTGTATTCAACCCTTCCGGTGTAACCTCAATTTTTTGGTCTGTCCGGATTACGTATTACAGTAGAGACAGTATGCAGTCCTTTTTTTTACAGGGAGTGCTGCAGCTCAACAGCACATTAAAGAAAGCCGCCACTGCACTTATGTCTGTGTACTTTCATCACTTGTGATTAAAGACCCTGTAATATCGTCGAGCTGGCCTCTGGTTAATCTCATTTTCAGCTCTGGTGAGTAATGTGTCGTGCCGATACTACTACTGATTAACTGTCATCATCATCATCATCATCAGTTGCCATCTCCACAGCGAAGGTTGGCTGTAATGGATCTCCAACGTCTTCTGTCTCTTGTCTTGGTGGTGCACTCTGATAGACTCTTTCCTTTCCATCTCTTGATGTTATCTTCCCACTTATAGCGCTGTCTTCCCCTTGCACTTTTGCCTTCAACTCTCCCTTCTGTTATGGTCTTCTGCAAGGTGTTATGCCTTTTTATGTGGCCAAAGTATTTTAGCTGCCGAACTTTGACCTCCCTCATTAGTTCTCTTTTCATACCTAGATTTTCTAGGACCTCCTTATTTGTTTTCATCTCTTTCCATGAGATACGCCCCATTCTTCTATATATCCACATTTCAAGAGCCTCAATTCTTTCTTCCAAATGCTTATTCATCGTCCATGTTTCTGCACCATACAGAAATGCAGAATATATATAACACTTTATGATTCTCAGTTTTAATTTGTGAGATAACTGTTTGGATGTCAGTATATGTTTCATGTTGTTGAATGTAGCTTTGGCCATTCCTATTCTCTTCTTGATTTCTGTTTCACATCTGTCATCTTCTGTTATTATATGACCAAGATATACGTAGCTCTTGACTTGTTCCAGGATTTTCCCATTTACGCTTATCTTTAATGTGGGTTTATCGTCTGTTTTGCTAATTCATAGTTTTTGTTTTCTCAATATTAATGTCGAGTCCATATTCATGACTTATACTGTTCACTTGCTTCACTGGTTCTTGTAACTCCTGTTCGCTTTCAGCTAACAACACGGTATCATCTGCATATCTAAGGTTGTTTATTGACCTTCCACTGATGTTCAGTCCCGGTATTTCCTGTATCTGTTTGAAAATTTGTTCGGTGTATAAATTAAATAGGCACGGGGACAGCACACAACCTTGTCTGACACCTCTTTTTATGTCTATGTATGATTAACTGTCACAGGCACACAAATATTAATTAGTATACACCGTTATTTTGAATTCTGATAAGTAATTTATCTTGTCCATACTAACACTGATTCTTTTCACGCTAATATTAATTAGTATTCAGCAGTTTATTTTCTGCATATCAATGACCGTGGTTTAAATCAAGTTTTAATTTTTGTTTTGTTTTGTATTCAACCCTTCCGGTGTAACCTCAATTTTTTGGTCTTTCCGGATTACGTATTATAGTAGAGACAGTATGCAGTCCTTTTTTTTTACAGGGAGTGCTGCAGCTCAACAGCACATTAAAGAAAGCCGCCACTGCACTTATGTCTGTGTACTTTCATCACTTGTGATTAAAGACCCTGTAATATCGTCGAGCTGGCCTCTGGTTAATCTCATTTTCAGCTCTGGTGAGTAATGTGTCGTGCCGATACTACTACTGATTAACTGTCATCATCATCATCATCAGTTGCCATCTCCACAACGAAGGTTGGCTGTAATGGATCTCCAACGTCTTCTGTCTCTTGTCTTGGTGGTGCACTCTGATAGACTCTTTCCTTTCCATCTCTTGATGTTATCTTCCCACTTATAGCGCTGTCTTCCCCTTGCACTTTTGCCTTCAACTCTCCCTTCTGTTATGGTCTTCTGCAAGGTGTTATGCCTTTTTATGTGGCCAAAGTATTTTAGCTGCCGAACTTTGACCTCTCTCATTAGTTCTCTTTTCATACCTAGATTTTCTAGGACCTCCTTATTTGTTTTCTTCTCTTTCCATGAGATACGCCCCATTCTTCTATATATCCACATTTCAAGAGCCTCAATTCTTTCTTCCAAATGCTTATTCATCGTCCATGTTTCTGCACCATACAGAAATGCAGAATATATATATAACACTTTATGATTCTCAGTTTTAATTTGTGAGATAACTGTTTGGATGTCAGTATATGTTTCATGTTGTTGAATGTAGCTTTGGCCATTCCTATTCTCTTCTTGATTTCTGTTTCACATCTGTCATCTTCTGTTATTATATGACCAAGATATACGTAGCTCTTGACTTGTTCCAGGATTTTCCCATTTACGCTTATCTTTAATGTGGGTTTATCGTCTGTTTTGCTAATTCATAGTTTTTGTTTTCTCAATATTAATGTCGAGTCCATATTCATGACTTATACTGTTCACTTGCTTCACTGGTTCTTGTAACTCCTGTTCGCTTTCAGCTAACAACACGGTATCATCTGCATATCTAAGGTTGTTTATTGACCTTCCACTGATGTTCAGTCCCGGTATTTCCTGTATCTGTTTGAAAATTTGTTCGGTGTATAAATTAAATAGGCACGGGGACAGCACACAACCTTGTCTGACACCTCTTTTTATGTCTATGTATGATTAACTGTCACAGGCACACAAATATTAATTAATATACACCGTTATTTTGAATTCTGATAAGTAATTTGTCTTGTCCATACTAACACTGATTCTTTTCACGCTAATATAAATTAGTATTCAGCAGTTTATTTTCTGCATATCAATGACCGTGGTTTAAATCAAGTTTTAATTTTTGTTTTGTTTTGTATGCAACCCTTCCGGTGTAACCTCAATTTTTTGGTCTTTCCGGATTACGTATTATAGTAGAGACAGTATGCAGTCCTTTTTTTTTACAGGGAGTGCTGCAGCTCAACAGCACATTAAAGAAAGCCGCCACCGCACTTATGTCTGTGTACTTTCATCACTTGTGATTAAAGACCCTGTAATATCGTCGAGCTGGCCTCTGGTTAATCTCATTTTCAGCTCTGGTGAGTAATGTGTCGTGCCGATACTACTACTGATTAACTGTCATCATCATCATCATCAGTTGCCATCTCCACAACGAAGGTTGGCTGTAATGGATCTCCAACGTCTTCTGTCTCTTGTCTTGGTGGTGCACTCTGATAGACTCTTTCCTGTCCATCTCTTGATGTTATCTTCCCACTTATAGCGCTGTCTTCCCCTTGCACTTTTGCCTTCAACTCTCCCTTCTGTTATGGTCTTCTGCAAGGTGTTATGCCTTTTTATGTGGCCAAAGTATTTTAGCTGCCGAACTTTGACCTCCCTCATTAGTTCTCTTTTCATACCTAGATTTTCTGGGACCTCCTTATTTGTTTTCATCTCTTTCCATGAGATACGCCCCATTCTTCTATATATCCACATTTCAAGAGCCTCAATTCTTTCTTCCAAATGCTTATTCATCGTCCATGTTTCTGCACCATACAGAAATGCAGAATATATATAACACTTTATGATTCTCAGTTTTAATTTGTGAGATAACTGTTTGGATGTCAGTATATGTTTCATGTTGTTGAATGTAGCTTTGGCCATTCCTATTCTCTTCTTGATTTCTGTTTCACATCTGTCATCTTCTGTTATTATATGACCAAGATATACGTAGCTCTTGACTTGTTCCAGGATTTTCCCATTTACGCTTATCTTTAATGTGGGTTTATCGTCTGTTTTGCTAATTCATAGTTTTTTGTTTTCTCAATATTAATGTCGAGTCCATATTCATGACTTATACTGTTCACTTGCTTCACTGGTTCTTGTAACTCCTGTTCGCTTTCAGCTAACAACACGGTATCATCTGCATATCTAAGGTTGTTTATTGACCTTCCACTGATGTTCAGTCCCGGTATTTCCTGTATCTGTTTGAAAATTTGTTCGGTGTATAAATTAAATAGGCAGGGGGACAGCACACAACCTTGTCTGACACCTCTTTTTATGTCTATGTATGATTAACTGTCACAGGCACACAAATATTAATTAGTATACACCGTTATTTTGAATTCTGATAAGTAATTTATCTTGTCCATACTAACACTGATTCTTTTCACGCTAATATTAATTAGTATTCAGCAGTTTATTTTCTGCATATCAATGACCGTGGTTTAAATCAAGTTTTAATTTTTGTTTTGTTTTGTATTCAACCCTTCCGGTGTAACCTCAATTTTTTGGTCTGTCCGGATTACGTATTATAGTAGAGACAGTATGCAGTCCTTTTTTTTACAGGGAGTGCTGCAGCTCAACAGCACATTAAAGAAAGCCGCCACTGCACTTATGTCTGTGTACTTTCATCACTTGTGATTGAAGATCCTGTAATATCGTCGAGCTGGCCTCTGGTTAATCTCATTTTCAGCTCTGGTGAGTAATGTGTCGTGCCGATACTACTACTGATTAACTGTCATCATCATCATCATCAGTTGCCATCTCCACAACGAAGGTTGGCTGTAATGGATCTCCAACGTCTTCTGTCTCTTGTCTTGGTGGTGCACTCTGATAGACTCTTTCCTGTCCATCTCTTGATGTTATCTTCCCACTTATAGCGCTGTCTTCCCCTTGCACGTTTGCCTTCAACTCTCCCTTCTGTTATGGTCTTCTGCAAGGTGTTATGCCTTTTTATGTGGCCAAAGTATTTTAGCTGCCGAACTTTGACCTCCCTCATTAGTTCTCTTTTCATACCTAGATTTTCTAGGACCTCCTTATTTGTTTTCATCTTTTTCCATGAGATACGCCCCATTCTTCTATATATCCACATTTCAAGAGCCTCAATTCTTTCTTCCAAATGCTTATTCATCGTCCATGTTTCTGCACCATACAGAAATGCAGAATATATATAACACTTTATGATTCTCAGTTTTAATTTGTGAGATAACTGTTTGGATGTCAGTATATGTTTCATGTTGTTGAATGTAGCTTTGGCCATTCCTATTCTCTTCTTGATTTCTGTTTCACATCTGTCATCTTCTGTTATTATATGACCAAGATATACGTAGCTCTTGACTTGTTCCAGGATTTTCCCATTTACGCTTATCTTTAATGTGGGTTTATCGTCTGTTTTGCTAATTCATAGTTTTTGTTTTCTCAATATTAATGTCGAGTCCATATTCATGACTTATACTGTTCACTTGCTTCACTGGTTCTTGTAACTCCTGTTCGCTTTCAGCTAACAACACGGTATCATCTGCATATCTAAGGTTGTTTATTGACCTTCCACTGATGTTCAGTCCCGGTATTTCCTGTATCTGTTTGAAAATTTGTTCGGTGTATAAATTAAATAGGCAGGGGGACAGCACACAACCTTGTCTGACACCTCTTTTTATGTCTATGTATGATTAACTGTCACAGGCACACAAATATTAATTAATATACACCGTTATTTTGAATTCTGATAAGTAATTTGTCTTGTCCATACTAACACTGATTCTTTTCACGCTAATATAAATTAGTATTCAGCAGTTTATTTTCTGCATATCAATGACCGTGGTTTAAATCAAGTTTTAATTTTTTTTTGTTTTGTATTCAACCCTTCTGGTGTAACCTCAATTTTTTGGTCTGTCCGGATTACGTATTATAGTAGAGACAGTATGCAGTCCTTTTTTTACAGGGAGTGCTGCAGCTCAACAGCACATTAAAGAAAGCCGCCACTGCACTTATGTCTGTGTACTTTCATCACTTGTGATTGAAGATCCTGTAATATCGTCGAGCTGGCCTCTGGTTAATCTCATTTTCAGCTCTGGTGAGTAATGTGTCGTGCCGATACTACTACTGATTAACTGTCATCATCATCATCATCAGTTGCCATCTCCACAACGAAGGTTGGCTGTAATGAATCTCCAACGTCTTCTGTCTCTTGTCTTGGTGGTGCACTCTGATAGACTCTTTTCTGTCCATCTCTTGATGTTATCTTCCCACTTATAGCGCTGTCTTCCCCTTGCACTTTTGCCTTCAACTCTCCCTTCTGTTATGGTCTTCTGCAAGGTGTTATGCCTTTTTATGTGGCCAAAGTATTTTAGCTGCCGAATTTTGACCTCCCTCATTAGTTCTCTTTTCATACCTAGATTTTCTAGGACCTCCTTATTTGTTTTCATCTCTTTCCATGAGATACGCCCCATTCTTCTATATATCCACATTTCAAGAGCCTCAATTCTTTCTTCCAAATGCTTATTCATCGTCCATGTTTCTGCACCATACAGAAATGCAGAATATATATAACACTTTATGATTCTCAGTTTTAATTTGTGAGATAACTGTTTGGATGTCAGTATATGTTTCATGTTGTTGAATGTAGCTTTGGCCATTCCTATTCTCTTATTGATTTCTGTTTCACATCTGTCATCTTCTGTTATTATATGACCAAGATATACGTAGCTCTTGACTTGTTCCAGGATTTTCCCATTTACGCTTATCTTTAATGTGGGTTTATCGTCTGTTTTGCTAATTCATAGTTTTTGTTTTCTCAATATTAATGTCGAGTCCATATTCATGACTTATACTGTTCACTTGCTTCACTAGTTCTTGTAACTCCTGTTCGCTTTCAGCTAACAACACGGTATCATCTGCATATCTAAGGTTGTTTATTGACCTTCCACTGATGTTCAGTCCCGGTATTTCCTGTATCTGTTTGAAAATTTGTTCGGTGTATAAATTAAATAGGCAGGGGGACAGCACACAACCTTGTCTGACACCTCTTTTTATGTCTATATATGATTAACTGTCACAGGCACACAAATATTAATTAGTATACACCGTTATTTTGAATTCTGATAAGTAATTTATCTTGTCCATACTAACACTGATTCTTTTCACGCTAATATTAATTAGTATTCAGCAGTTTATTTTCTGCATATCAATGACCGTGGTTTAAATCAAGTTTTAATTTTTGTTTTGTTTTGTATTCAACCCTTCTGGTGTAACCTCAATTTTTTGGTCTGTCCGGATTACGTATTATAGTAGAGACAGTATGCAGTCCTTTTTTTACAGGGAGTGCTGCAGCTCAACAGCACATTAAAGAAAGCCGCCACTGCACTTATGTCTGTGTACTTTCATCACTTGTGATTGAAGATCCTGTAATATCGTCGAGCTGGCCTCTGGTTAATCTCATTTTCAGCTCTGGTGAGTAATGTGTCGTGCCGATACTACGACTGATTAACTGTCATCATCATCATCATCAGTTGCCATCTCCACAACGAAGGTTGGCTGTAATGAATCTCCAACGTCTTCTGTCTCTTGTCTTGGTGGTGCACTCTGATAGATTCTTTTCTGTCCATCTCGTGATGTTATCTTCCCACTTATAGCGCTGTCTTCCCCTTGCACTTTTGCCTTCAACTCTCCCTTCTGTTATGGTCTTCTGCAAGGTGTTATGCCTTTTTATGTGGCCAAAGTATTTTAGCTGCCGAATTTTGACCTCCCTCATTAGTTCTCTTTTCATACCTAGATTTTCTAGGACCTCCTTATTTGTTTTCATCTCTTTCCATGAGATACGCCCCATTCTTCTATATATCCACATTTCAAGAGCCTCAATTCTTTCTTCCAAATGCTTATTTATCGTCCATGTTTCTGCACCATGCAGAAATGCAGAATATATATAACACTTTATGATTCTCAGTTTTAATTTGTGAGATAACTGTTTGGATGTCAGTATATGTTTCATGTTGTTTGATGTTCAGTCCCGGTATTTCCTGTATCTGTTTGAAAATTTGTTCGGTGTATAAATTAAATAGGCAGGGGGACAGCACACAACCTTGTCTGACACCTCTTTTTATGTCTATGTATGATTAACTGTCACAGGCACACAAATATTAATTAGTATACACCGTTATTTTGAATTCTGATAAGTAATTTTTCTTGTCCATACTAACACTGATTCTTTTCACGCTAATATTAATTAGTATTCAGCAGTTTATTTTCTGCATATCAATGACCGTGGTTTAAGTCAAGTTTTAATTTTTGTTTTGTTTTGTATTCAACCCTTCTGGTGTAACCTCAATTTTTTGGTCTGTCCGGATTACGTATTATAGTAGAGACAGTATGCAGTCCTTTTTTTTTTACAGGGAGTGCTGCAGCTCAACAGCACATTAAAGAAAGCCGCCACTGCACTTATGTTTGTGTACTTTCATCACTTGTGATTGAAGATCCTGTAATATCGTCGAGCTGGCCTCTGGTTAATCTCATTTTCAGCTCTGGTGAGTAATGTGTCGTGCCGATACTACTACTGATTAACTGTCATCATCATCATCATCAGTTGCCATCTCCACATCAAAGGTTGGCTGTAATGGATCTCCAACGTCTTCTGTCTCTTGTCTTGGTGGTGCACTCTAATAGACTCTTTCCTGTCCATCTCTTGATGTTATCTTCCCACTTATAGCGCTGTCTTCCCCTTGCACGTTTGCCTTCAACTCTCCCTTCTGTTATTGTCTTCTGCAAGGTGTTATGCCTTTTTATGTGGCCAAAGTATTTTAGCTGCCGAACTTTGACCTCCCTCATTAGTTCTCTTTTCATACCTAGATTTTCTAGGACCTCCTTATTTGTTTTCATCTCTTTCCATGAGATACGCCCCATTCTTCTATATATCCACATTTCAAGAGCCTCAATTCTTTCTTCCAAATGCTTATTCATCGTCCATGTTTCTGCACCATACAGAAATGCAGAATATATATAACACTTTATGATTCTCAGTTTTAATTTGTGAGATAACTGTTTGGATGTCAGTATATGTTTCATGTTGTTGAATGTAGCTTTGGCCATTCCTATTCTCTTCTTGATTTCTGTTTCACATCTGTCATCTTCTGTTATTATATGACCAAGATATACGTAGCTCTTGACTTGTTCCAGGATTTTCCCATTTACGCTTATCTTTAATGTGGGTTTATCGTCTGTTTTGCTAATTCATAGTTTTTGTTTTCTCAATATTAATGTCGAGTCCATATTCATGACTTATACTGTTCACTTGCTTCACTAGTTCTTGTAACTCCTGTTCGCGTTCAGCTAACAACACGATATCATCTGCATATCTAAGGTTGTTTATTGACCTTCCACTGATGTTCAGTCCCGGTATTTTCTGTATCTATTTGAAAATTTGTTCGGTGTATAAATTAAATAGGCAGGGGGACAGCACACAACCTTGTCTGACACCTCTTTTTATGTCTATGTATGATTAACTGTCACAGGCACACAAATATTAATTAGTATACACCGTTATTTTGAATTCTGATAAGTAATTTGTCTTGTCCATACTAACACTGATTCTTTTCACGCTAATATTAATTAGTATTCAGCAGTTTATTTTCTGCATATCAATGACCGTGGTTTAAATCAAGTTTTTTTTTCTTCGTTCAAGCTCATATATTAATATCTGTCTCTCAGACAATATGCAGTTTATCACCAGCTTCTGTCATGATCACAAAAATGTTTTACTCAAGAGTGTTTGTGAATTCATTCTGTCAACCAGTTTCTCCCGTGGAGCTGACATTCCTGTAGAACTTGCCCTACTACCTGTTTATTCGTCCCCTGAAAGGATAAATAGTTAAGATGTTAAGTAAACGGTGCTTATGTTTGTAGGGGCTAATTCTCAGTCTGAAAATTACCGCCTCGTCTGTTCTCGGTACAGGATAGTACATGTATACATATTTTGTATTTTTATTCTTTTTATTTTTTTTTTTAAATTATCTTTTTCAATGATTATAGGAAACTATATAGAGCGTGACAACATAAGGTAATCTGATCATGAGAACCGCCCACCCCGTCACCACAGGGTTTTGGGCCTTCCGATTCTAAAGGCTGGGGGCGGGAGGGCGGTGAGGGCGTGTCCAACTGGGGCACGAGTCCCGATTGTCTGCCTTATGTTGTTTTTTTCTTCGCCTGCTTTCTGAGACGTGAACCCACTTCCACCGTATTTGCAACTTCCAAATTCACTCCTAGTTTTGTCTATTCTGCCGACTTTGGGCAATTATGTTTGTAAATTACTGTCCTGAATTTCCACTGTGGTTGTTCCAGTCAGCACGAAAACACAGGCTGAAAACACGTGACCATCATCTCTCGTAGATATTGTGTTACTAGTACCTTATGCATTTGACATTTTCATCATCATCAGAGCCGGATCTAGGGATTGGTATGGAAGTCAGACATTGTGACTGTATATATTTGACCCATGTTGTGGGTATATTTCATGTGATTACTATGTGACACGGCCTTCTAAGTAGAAGCTATCGCCGTTGGTTCTCACCGTAAGTCTCTTTTCGTTGAAGTAAATGGAAGATATAAATATTTATGCCGTTTTAGATCACACTGGTATCTAGTCAGCGCCTTCAGTTAGATTGTACTGAAATGGATCAACGATGAAGTAAAGTCATTGAAAGCCAGCCTATACATATATATTTGAAGGAATTGTTTTTACATGAACTTAACTACAAAGATAAATTATTTTGTTCGCAGTCCCTACGGATCACGGCATATATGGAGAGGTCAATCAAAGGTCAGCACTTAGATATTTATATGCGCAAGGATGCCTCAATCATAATGTTCAGTGGTTCCAGACTTATTATTGACGAGGCCATTTAAAAGATGAAATATTGATAATGTATGTTACATTATGGATCATAATAATTGTCTCTGCCCTTGAGAGGTCAACGGTTAAAGGATAAACCTCATGATCCAAACTGCCGATCATTCATGAACAATGTTACATTAACTAGGATGCCTAGCTATAAGTTACTTAATAGGACTTTCATAGGACTATCTGATTTGATCATTGTGAATATATTTTACTTCTCTTCATGTTGATTGAAATGTCAAACGTCAAGGTCGGACGTCTTGTCTCGTCCAACGTATTCGTAAATAAACTGTCTTAATTTTTTACCCAAGAGTTCCTGAATGCTTCAGTTGGCACTGATGTTGATTGACGTGCCGTATTATTACTACTGTTGCCTGTTTGCCACTTAATGCATTCACATTCGCGTATCAGTTCGAAGTAGTAGTGCTCCAATCATACAGCAATCCAAAGAAAAGAAAAGTTTGGTTGGCCAGTGTGCTATGAAAATAACAAGTTTCAAGGGAGCGAATTTCCATGAAATAATCGATTGAATTTACGAGAGTCTTTCAAGGCGACATCATCTCACTGGAATTCAAGGTCAACTCATGGACTACAACCGTCAACGCTGACCTTCATTATTAAACTCAACGTGGAATGGCATCATGTTTCTTCTTCTACCGATCTATAATGGCTCAGTAATACAGCCCCCGATTGCCAAATTCGACAACCATGTCAAGGCCGGAAAATATTTTCTTATAACAAGATAAGTAAAAACGCTGTATGTTCATTTTCACCGTGTTACGTGTAGCTGAGCTCTTTGGTTAATATGTCCACTCTAATACTATTTGTACTGCACGTTTTGTGTTCCATGTTTTATGTGGGCGATAGGGAGGTCGATCTCACAAACGAGGTTCATCTCGAAGCTAATTCGGGCTCTTGTCAGACGTTCTATAGGATTTAGTTTGTAAGTTTCAATTGAGCGGTAATTCCAGTTCAAGGCTAGAAACCTTGCTGAAGTTCTGATCGCTACTTGTTTCTTATAATAGTAACTGTTTAGTTGTTTCGTCAGGTTTTTACTGTTGTTTTTGTAATAATTTCTTATACGTACCTTATTTTTATGATGTATATTGTTTGTAACCGACGTCCATCTCAATCTTGCTATCGTTCAGTTTTTTACACCATTTGTGTTTATACCTTGTGTTGTTACTTGTCTTGTAACCTCTGTTCGCAGTTGTCATTGCATTCTTTGCAAAATTCTCTTTTTAGTTCTACTTTGTGGTACGTTTGATTTCTGCGAACGTTTTCATTTGTCATTTTTATCTTGTCTCTGTTGCTATTGTCACATTGCTTACTCCTATGTACTCTGATAATATTTTTATGCATGATTTGATTCTTTGATTTATAATATTATTGATCTTTAGCAAGTAATTGTGTAAGTTCTCTGGACAGGAACTTGTTACACAGTAATTAAGTGGTAATTTGAATTTCTTGAATAAATATTTAACTGAACTAGAACATTTAATGGATAACTCATATAAATTAGACAGGATGGCTATAGTAGAACATTTAATGGATTTTGGAAGATCGCAGAGTTTGAAGGGTGAAGCTTTAGTAGTATATGCAGTCTGGGCATCGAAAGAGAGGAGAAGAATTACTCCAGAGTAGTATGAATTGAAGAGTAAAGAAGAGTTATCTAAAGATAGTCAGGCAGTATTGCAGTTGGTGGATATGAAGCGTGTTAATAAATTGGCTGAGATAATGAGAATAGAAAATTTACCTCCTCATGAGAAAGAATTAATGCAATCTAAACTGGAGAAAGGGAAAAAGGAGCTAGAAGATATGGACTCGTTACAGTCCAGACTTGATGAGCTCAAACTTGAACTTGTACAGGAGTGTCGTAGATTTTTGATAGGGGGATTAAGACTTGGGTTGTCCCTTCTGAATGGTTTAGAATAAGTGATGGTCACAGTGAGATATGTAATAGAAATAGATTTCCACGAGTGAGATGGTAGAAATTTATAGAGGCTGTCCCGGAAATCGAGAATCTCTCTTTCCGCCTATCTTCTATAACAGATCCAGAGGAGTCAGACAGTCTATTAAAAAATATATATATTAATATATATTTTACCACTCACGTGCACACACACACACAATTGACAATATGTAGACGTACACACGTGGGAGAACTATAACAATGATTATATAGATATTATGGAACGAAACTGACCGACACGCTGAAATAATTTCAAGAGAAATTTTAATTATCATCTAAAATTTCATCACAACACATAGAAATCACATCAAAGCATATACAAATAGTCATAAAGTCAATAAAAATGCTACCAAAATGATAGACCCACAGTATGATCTTATACCTCCAGATATGCCCACAGTCCGGTTGGAAGAAACTGATAGCCCCAAGAAATCAAGGATACATATGATTAGGTCTAAGATTTCCCCTTTTTACGATATGGACAGACTTGATATCTCTGCTCTATTTTAAGGGAAATATGATTAGCAATACTGGCATACTGAAAGTTAAGACAGCAAAATGGGTGCCCAATTTCCACAATAAAGAGATCACTCCGTCCTGCATTAACTCTATTCATTCAGTCTTGATCAAGTGCATTTTCATACTCACAGCTTTGATAGCCGGTTCTGGAAACACAATTTTTAGGACCTTCACACACAGAATCGTCAATGGCAGTCTTTGACCAAGAAATCCCCAGTTCCAAAAAGACGGGGTGAATTCTCTGCTTCCGGGAACGATTCCTTGGGTGTTCTTTTTTTCGGATGTCTGTTTAGGTCACATTAAAATTGTCCCGGCACGAACATTAACAACGAGCACAGGGTCAATAGCTTAGGTTTCTAGAATTTGAGGAATGTCAGATCGGTGTCTACTTTCAGGAAAGGACTATATTTGGTCACCACACCACTAGTCAAAACTCCGTCGGAATGTTACTGACGTTAATATGTTACTTGCCACAACGGCTAAAAATGTACAGAGTTTGTGCAGAAATCTGATCTGGCTCAAAGGCCCAGTATAAACATTTAGTCTTTAATAAAACCCGTTAGTGAGAGTTGTACTCTGTCTATTTATGGAGACACACGCACTGTCAGACAGGTATTAACTTGTAAACCCACGTGGTTAAAAGATAAAAAATGTTTATGTTTCTCACAGGTATGTCTCTGTACTAAACGCCGAAAAGTTGGGTTACCCAGTATTCACTCAACACAGGACAACAGGTAGTCGCACAACTTTAGAATCATACGCTGATATATTTATTGAAGTCTAGAAGTTCGACAAATTGTCGAAACAAAGTGAGAAACTTCGCTACACAGCTTATTCTATTCACGAGCAACCTGTCTACTGCGAATTTAGAGGAGTGAAAGAAAATGAAGTTTAACGTTCTGGTTATATCTATTACCAGACAAAGGATACCAACTATTTCGCAAAACGAAATAATCTCCCCCTTCCGTCTTAAACACCTTACATTTAACACTTCCCATTACTAGACGTTTGCTATAACTGACACTACTAGTTTTCACACCTCACGCTGACCAGCGCCCACAGTGAGTGCCGTGTCAGATGGGATTTCCAAACAAATGTCTCAAACTGCGCCTAGGAGATGTCGGTTATCGCGCCTTACCTAAGCGCTCAGCCGAAGAAAACCGCGCGTGTCAGCTGAATGTGCAGACAGAAGTCTGCTCGTGTGTCTGAGGTAAGCGAAAGTCACAGTTTCGTCTACTGACATCTAATGCAATAGAATGCATTTTAACGCTCTCCCGTCTCGTGTAGAGACTGACACGTTATTTCATACATGCGTTTACCAGTATGAGAAAGAAAACGGTAAAGTTGAGACTTGAAAGAAAATATTTTTCGCAAACGAATGGATGCGAAAAATACAGGATAAGAGTAAAGAGTGATAATAGAATAGAGGACACGGGTGAAGAAAGAAGAGGAAAATATAGAAAATTTAATGATCATAAACTCTCTGTGACAGAACGTCCCCCCTTTAAGATATGGAAGCACTCCATGTCTACGTTATGGAAATAAATTTCATATATCCGTAGCTTCAGGGTGTCTGTCCTCTTCCCTCTCATCTCCCCCCTCCGTCTCTGTGCAAGTCCTACTCATGAAGTCTGCCCCAACGTTTTGTTTACCTGGAATGTATTTGACTTTAAAGGAATATACACTTAGCAGCAATGCCCAGCGCATTATTTTCGCATTAAATTCCTTATTAGCCCCGAGAAACCCCAGTGGGGCATGGTCGGTCTGCACCGTGAATGTCGCTCCGTAAAGGTATTCATGGTGCCTCCTTATACCATGAACTAATGCGAGACATTCTCTTTCCACTGTGGAGTAGTTTTGCTCTGCCTTATTCAATTTACGACTGCCGTATGCCACTGGGAATAGCTGGTTCGGATCGTCGTCGCCTGCCTGAAGCAGAGTTGACCCGATGCCTTGCCCTGATGCGTCGACGCGCAATACGAAGGGTTTGGTAATATCAGGCAGTCGCAGAATTGGATATTCAGACAACTGTTTCTTGAGCGTGACGTAAGCGTCTTCGCACTTAGGATCCCAGATAATTTTCTCCGGTCGCCCCTTTTTCGTAAGGTCCGTAAGGGGTGCTGTTAAACCATTGAAGTTTTTGATGAATTTCTGGTAGTAAGCACATAGCGATAGGAACGATCGCGTTTCTTTCTTCGTCCTTGGCCTCTTTGCTGCACGTATCTTCTCTACGTTCTTAGCAACTGGCCACATAGCACCATGAGCGATGGTGTGCCCCAGGAAGTCAAGTTTTTCTAAGCCGATTAAACATTTGCTAGATCTAGCTGTAAGTCCAGTTTCTTGTAGTCTCCTGAGGCGCATCTCAACCGCAGCAATGTGTTCTTCGTATGTGTCAGTTGCAATTAGTATATCGTCCATAAAATTGTGGATATGTGGACTGTGCAATGGCTCTAACAGCTTTCTCATCATCCTTGTGAACACTCCTGGTGCGTTGTAAAATCCGAATGGCATCACGTTAAACGTATAATGTCCTTCGCTGGTGCTGAAAGCTAGCAATGGCTTAGTTTCCTCTTTGACTGGTATCTGATAGTAGCCCTTACTCAGGTCAATCTTTGAGAAAATCCGTGCCTTGCTTAGCTTGCTAAACAGCTCAGAAGCGCTTTGAAGTGGTTCCGGCTAAAATTCCGTTACTGTGTTAAGTAGCCGGTAATCGATGCACAGCCGAACTTCCTTATTGGGCTTCTGCAACAGCACTACGCTCATACTATAAGGAGACGTGGACTCACTAATAATTCCTGTTTTACGTAGCTTGTCTATCTCTGCCCGTAGCGTATCAGCTTTCGCATACGGAATAGGGTAAACTCTGGTTCGAACAGGTGTCTCGTTTGTAAGTTTCATCTCGAACTCTACGAGATGTGTTCGTCCAGGTACATCCGTTAGCACCGCTGAGTACTGGTTCAGTAAAGCCCTCGTTTCTGTCTGTTGTGCTTCAGAGAGAGTGTCACCAAATTTTACATCATCGACAGATTCAGTTTGTTGTAATGGATATTCCATGCAACTATCGTCATCTTCAACATCCTCTGTAGCTATGGCGATCGCCAGGAGATGTTCGGGGGATGGCACCGGTCTTTCCAAGTATTTCTTTAATAGATTCACATGGTAAACCTTCTCCTTTCCTTTGATAGAGATCTGATAATTGGTTCTCGAGATCTTTTTCAAGACGTTGAACGGCCCTTGCCACCCGATGCGTAGTTTGTTGCTTCCTGTTGGCAGTAACAACAAAACTTTATCTCCTGGTTGTAATTCTCTCTCTTTTGCTGCTTGATTGTATCGTTTAGCGTGCTTTGCGCGAGCTTTCTTAAAGTTTGCTGTTGCTAGATCCCATCTTAGCTGTAGCCTTTCCTTCAATTCCGATACATATCTACTGGCTGAGACGACTGTCTCATCCGCCTTCTGGTCTGTCAGGGACCGAAGTAATGCTTCAAGCGGCCCCTTGATAGGTCTGCCGAATAAAAGCGTAGTTGGAGGGAAACCTGTAGAGGCCTGGGGAACTTCCCTGTAAGAGAATAGGGCTGCAGGAATGAAAAGATCCCAATCCTCCGGTTTTTCTTGTGCCAGCTTGCGTAACATAGTGGTGAGGCTGCCGTTGAAACGTTCCACGAGCCCATTTCCGGCCGGATGGTACGGGCTGGTGTGGATGTGTTTGGCCCTTAAGATCTTAAAGATCTCCTCCATTAACAGGCTACGGAATTGGGATCCATTATCCGTCAAAACTTGTTTAGGGAATCCCAACCGTGTAAAAATCTGCACTAGGGCTTCTGCAACATGCTTCGAATCTGTGCATGTTAGCGGCATAGCTTCGGCCCACATAGTACATGTGTCGACTAAAGTCAGGATAAACCTGTGCCTTCGTTTGGTCCTTTCTAGGGGTCCAACAATGTCGACAGCAACCCGTTCGAATGGAGTCCCCACAATTGGCGTTTGCCCCATGGGAACTGGGGCGGTCCAGTGCTTGGGTGCTACCCGTTGACACTGGGCACAGGATTTCACATATCGGAGTATATCAGTGTTTATCCCTGGCCACCAATAGTGAGTCTGTATTCGTTGCTGTGTGGCGTTCTGTCCCATATGTCCGCTAAAGGGAAGAAAGTGCCCGAATTCTAGGATTTGACTTCTGTACTTTTTCGGTACTAGGAGCTGATTAGAACCTTGTTCAGGCTTGCCCGTTCTCCGATAAAGCACGCCATCCTTAGAAAAGATGTCCCCGTGTTTTCTAAGGTCTTTGGCCATGGGCAGTTTCCTAAAGCAGGGTTCCAAAGTAGGGTCCTTTTGTTGCGCCTCATTAAGTTCCAGGGGTAACAAATTTGACGCAGGCTCCCGTTCCTTCTTGGCTTGCCCTCTTGTGGTTACTGTTGCCACTATTGGCTCTTCCGGTTTCCCAATAAACACATATCTACAGCCAAGTATGACTGGGTAGATGGGGTCATCCATAACAGCCGCTTTGATCACACCTCTGACAAAATCAGAGTGGATCTCCACCAATGCAATGGGAAGCGTTGTTGGTGCATCACTCCTAAGAACCCCACAAAGTTTAACGGTTTCTTCTGTCTCTTGACCGGGTTTGACCAGGTGCCTGGCAACAATGCAATCAAAAGAAAGCCCCGTGTCAAACAAACAATACGTTGAAGTCCCGTTTAAAACAACCGTACCTCGCGTAGAGGGCCTCTCTCCCTCAGGTTGAGAATCACTGACAATAATTCTTTCCTAATAGTCTGTTGTTTGTAAGAATCCGATGCGCTTCGGCTAGGTGTGCTTGTTCTGATCCTTAGTTCCGTGCTCAGGGGTTCTCCCTTTGCCACCTTGTCCTTTCTGGCTGCGCTGCCATGAAGGGCGGTCTGGTTGATCAGACTGTTTACTGTGGTTGGGGTACTTGTTTTTGTAGAACTTGGATTTTTCCGGAGGGGGGTTTGAGGTCCAGTTTCTCTGTGGTTATTCTGATTAGAAGCATGAGAAGATTGAGAAGATTGGTCTAGATTATTCTTTCGAAAATGCTCTTCTGTCGGTTTACGTTTTGTGGCCGGTAGTTCAGCCAGCGCATTGTGATAACGCTCAGACTTTTCTAAGATGTTTTCAAGCTTCTCTGCACCCGGCTCAGCTAGAAATCTCCGGGTATCAGCAGACAAAGTGTTCTTTATTTGTTCGGTTAGAACAAATTCCTCAAGACCTTCATAGGTAGAGGGGAGCTGCGAAAGCTCAAGGCACTTTGTCAAGTATCCCTTCAACCGAGACGAGAACTGCTGAAAAGTTTCAGAGCTCTCCTTCCTGCTGTTGCGAAACAGTTGCAAAAATTTGCGAGCATTCATTTCAAAGCGCACCCGTGTGTTACCGGGGCCCGAAAGGGGAGCAAAGAATAGTAACACTGTCCCCTGCCAAGCATGTCGTAGAAGGCGACTAAGGAGGGTTGGGCATGGGGCCGGTTACCCCATCCTGTAAAAAAAATTTAAACCACAAAAAACTTCAACAAATATGGACAAGTCAAATAAAGAAAATAAAACACAGCCATCCAAGACAGGGGAAGGTCCTCTCGCGGGGGGAGGCGTATGATGCAACACAGAGAAAGCCGAAAGGAGTCTGTGTTGCTGACTAACCTTCTTTCTTCTAGGAGAACTTCCAGATTTGGCACCTGGAATGTTCGGACATTGAACGAACAAGGGAAAGTGGCACAAGTAGCAGCAGAAATGAGGGAATACAAAATCGAGGTTCTGGGAATGTGTGAAACAAAGTGGAAGGGGGTAGACAGGAAGAAACTCATCACAGGTGAATTGGTGCTGTCCTCAGGACACGAAGACGAAAGTTCACACCACAGTGAAGGGGTAGCTCTTATGTTATCTAAAGAAGCACAGAAAGCACTCATTGAATGGGAAGCTGTGGGACCCAGAATAATAACAGCTATTTTCAAAACAGCTAAAAAGAAAATTCATGTCAATGTCATCCAATGTTATGCACCAACTAATGACAAAGAAGAGTCTGTGAAAGAAGCATTTTATACTAAACTACAGGAAATTATGGATAAAGTAAAAAGAAGAGACATCACAATTTTGATGGGTGACATGAATGCAAAGATAGGTACAGTCAATACCGGATTTGAAGAAGTCATGGGAAAACATGGGCTAGGAGTAATGAATGAAAATGGAGAACTATTCGCAAACTTCTGTGCTTCAAATCAACTGGCTATAGGAGGAAGCATGTTTCCACATAAGAGAATACACAAGGCAACATGGATATCACCAGACCATAGAACAGAAAATCAGATCGATCATATATGCATAAAGAAGAAGTTTAGATCATCATTGCAGGATGTAAAGGTATATAGAGGAGCAGATGTGGCATCAGATCACCATCTTCTGATAGCCAAAGTAAAAATGAAACTCAAGAGATATGCAACAATGCAAAATTATAGACAACAGTTTAATGTAGGACAGCTAAGAAATCAAGAAACAAGAGACAAATTTGCGGTCACAGTATCCAACAAATTCCAAGTGCTCCAACAGTTGGAAGATGTAGAGAATACAGAAGACTATTGGCAGCAGGTCAAAACGGTATGGAAGGAGACATGTGAAGAAATACTGGGGAAAAGGGAAAGACAACAAAAAGCATGGATAACAACAGAAACCATCAATAAGATAAAAAGATAGAAAAAACAAGAAAGCAGAGTTAAACACAAGCAAAACCAGAAGTTCCAAAGCCAAGGCTCAAGAAGTGTACACAGAAGCAAACAAAGAAGTAAAAAGAAGTATCAAAAGAGACAAGAGGAAGTATATTGAGGAGTTGGCAAGAGAGGCAGAAGATGCTGCAGCCAAAGGAAATATGAGAGAACTGTATAGCAGCACAAAGAAGCTAACAGGGAAATACAAGCAAACAAGTTGCCTCATAAAAGATAAGAATGGGAAACTGCTCAGCAATATACAAGAGCAAATGAAGAGGTGGACAGAATATTTTGGGGACCTTCTCAATAGACCAGCTCCACAAAACCCGCCGGACATCCAGCCAGCAGAAGAAGAGCTACAAATTAACGGTGAAAGACCAACGAAGGAAGAAATAAAGAAAGCCATAAAGCTTCTAAGAGATGGAAAAGCGTCTGGACCTGATGGCATTCCAGCAGAAGCCATCAAAGCAGATATCGACACGGCTACAGAGATGTTATATAAATTACTTGGTAAAGTCTGGGAAAAAGAAGAGATACCAGCAGAATGGAAGGAAGGATATCTGGTTAAGTTGCCTAAGAAGGGAAATCTACAAGAGTGCACAAATTATAGAGGAATAATGTTACTATCAGTGCCAGGAAAGGTATTGAACAGGATTATCCTTGAGAGATTAAAGGAGTCCATAGACAAGAAATTGAGAGATGAACAAGCAGGTTTTCGACAAAACAGATCATGTACAGACCAGATAGCCACTTTGAGAATAATAGTTGAACAAAGTCTGGAATGGAATTCACCACTATACATCGGATTTGTGGACTACGAAAAAGCATTTGACAGTGTGGACAGAGAATCACTTTGGAAATTGATGAGGCATTATGGAGTTCCCCTGAAGATCATTAATTTAATAAAGAAAACCTATGAAGACATGACGTGCAGAGTTCTTCATGAAGGACAGCTTACAGAACCATTTGGGATCAGAACAGGAGTGCGACAGGGATGCCTCTTGTCTCCATTTCTTTTCTTGCTGGCAATAGATTGGGTTATGAGATCATCGACAACACACAACAGAAATGGAATCCAGTGGACTCTGACTAAGCAGTTGGATGATCTGGATTTTGCTGATGATTTGGCTCTCCTGTCCCATAACCGTAATCAGATGCAGGACAAATTGGAAACACTCGATGAGAGGTCACAGCAATTGGGTCTGAAAATACACAGGGAAAAGACAAAAAATAATGCGAATAAATGCAGGTAATGAAAACAGGGTTGAACTTGAAGAAACACCAATACAAGATGTAGAATCATACACATATCTTGGCAGTAATATAGATAAAGTTGGAGGGACAGACAGCGATATCAAAATAAGAATACAAAAGGCAAGAGGAGCTTTCATTGCATTGGGAAATATATGGAGATCAAGAGAAATAGGATCCAACACGAAAATAAGAATCTTCAACTCAAATGTGAAGTCAGTCCTATTGTATGGCTCAGAGACATGGAGAACAACAAAGACAACAACCAAAAAGCTACAGACTTTCATAAATGGGTGCTTGCGTAGAATAGAGGGATTAAAATGGTATGACAAGGTTACAAATGTGGAACTGATGACAAGAACTGGACAAGTGCCAGTGGAACAAGAGATGAGAAGAAGACGATGGCGATGGATAGGACACACACTGAGGAAGGCTGTTGATAGCATTACAAGGCAGTCCTTGTTCTGGAACCCCCAGGGCAAGAGAGGCAGAGGAAGACCAAGAAGTACATGGAGAAGAGAGTTGGAAACAGAGGTGAAAATGATGAGGAGAACATGGAAAGAACTTGAGATGATGGCACGTGACAGGAGGACTTGGCATGTGTTTGTTGAAGGCCTATGCTCCTTTGGGAGTGGAGGGTTATGAATGAATTTCAAAGCGCTCCAGTAACGCTTTCTTCAACACATCATAGTTGTCTTGTTGGCTGCTTTCCAGTTTGGCGTAAACATCATACGCACTGCTTTTCAACGCATGAGAAAGCTTCATATTCCAACGCGACCTCTCTAAACCGTACAGAGTTGCAATTTTCTCAAATTTCTCTAGATACGTGTCAATCTTCTCATTAGGACAAGGGAAAGATTCTAGCGGAAAAGACATAGCCGTAAGGTGAGTAGATTGAGTATTAGAAGGATCAGTTAAGGAAGAATGAGGAGACGATTCTCCATTGCTGGAGTTAGAGGCAGCACCACGGCTTTGGAACTCTAGAGTCTTAAGCACCAACTCATGCTGTCTCTCCTTCTCTCTTTCCTCATGCTGCATCCTGCGAATTTCCATTTCCTCGTCCATCTTCCTCTGCTCTCTAGCTTCATCTGCCTCAATCTTCTTCTGCTGTAATAGACGGTCTTCCGCTTCTTTCCTCTCCGCTGCTTCTTCTTTCATCCTTAGTTCTTCTTTTTCCTCTTTAGCTTCAGCTGCTTTCCTCTCCGCGTCATATCTGTCAAGTTCGTCCCTGACAAAAGTTTTCGTTTCTTCACCTTCCAAACCCTCTTCTCTTGCCTCATCCCTGAGGATCTGCCTGAGCTTTGCCCTCTCGGCTATAGTAAATAGCTGCCTGGGACTAGTCGAGAAAGAAAGAAGAAAAGGATACACTGGTTCCTACCACTTGCGAGAAAATATCAAACAAAAGATGATATACTTTAACCTGGGATACCTCCTCCAAAATAATAAAGTATGTAACTATCGCTGCTATTAATCGGCAATAAAGCACCTAATGCAGACGACTACGCCAAATAAATGGTAGTTAAGATTACTCACTGAAAATAAGTTGCTACAGTGGAAAACAAAATAATTATTGCAAAAATTTTCGGAGAAAAAAAAATCCCCTTAATTTTTAATCCACTATAAGTTCACCCCTGAAGACAGGTAGGGTAAGGGAGGCAATTAATCTGGACAAATAGTCCGAAACGCACTCCTTAACTTAGTTCAAACACCTTTTTGCTTCAGAACCCTGTGAATGTTATACACTCCCAAAACTTTACCAGCGTTTAGTATTACAAAATTAGTAATTAACATATATTCCGACAAAATCAACCTGTAACGCAAATGTATAATGCTCAAAGTGCTGTGGAAAAACAGTTATTAATTGTGTGGTCAGCACGCCCATAAACAGATCGTTACGTCTAGGGAATATTATTTTTAAAAGATACCAAACTCACAAGACATCACACTCTTACTCTATATCAGAATACAGAATCCTACCGACGAGCTGATATTTGTCGTCTAGTCTTCCTATTCAAAGTTCAAAATCCCGATAGACGAGACCCATTCTGTCGTAGATTTTTGATAGGGGGATTAAGACTTCGGTTGATCCCTTCTGAATGGTTTAGAATAAATGATGGTCACAGTGAGGTATGTAATAGAAATAGATTTCCACGAGTGAGATGGTAGAAATTTATAGAGGCTGTCCCGGAAATCGAGAATCTCTCTTTCCGCCTATCTTCTACAACAGATCTAGAGGAGTCAGACAGTCTATTAAAATATATATATATTAATATATATTTTACCACTCACGTGCACACACACACACACACACACACACAATTGACAATATGTAGACGTACACACGTGGGAGAACTATAACAATGATTATATAGATATTATGGAACGAAACTGACCGACACGGTGAAATAATTTCAAGAGAAATTTTAATTATCATCTAAAATTTCATCACAACACATAGAAATCACATCAAAGCATATACAAATAGTCATAAAGTCAATAAAAATGCTACCAAAATGATAGACCCACAGTATGATCTTATCCCTCCAGATATGCCCACAGTCCGGTTGGAAGAAACTGATAGCCCCAAGAAATCAAGGATACATATGATTAGGTCTAAGATTTCCCCTTTTTACGATATGGACAGACTTGATATCTCTGCTCTATTTTAAGGGAAATATGATTAGCAATACTGGCATACTGAAAGTTAAGACAGCAAAATGGGTGCCCAATTTCCACAATAAAGAGATCACTCCGTCCTGCATTAACTCTATTCATTCAGTCTTGATCAAGTGCATTTTCATACTCACAGCTTTGATAGCCGGTTCTGGAAACACAATTTTTAGGACCTTCACACACAGAATCGTCAATGGCAGTCTTTGACCAAGAAATCCCCAGTTCCAAAAAGACGGGGTGAATTCTCTGCTTCCGGGAACGATTCCTTGGGTGTTCTTTTTTCGGATGTCTGTTTAGGTCACATTAAAATTGTCCAGGCACGAACATTAACAACGAGCACAGGGTTAATAGCTTAGGTTTCTAGAATTTGAGGAATGTCAGATCGGTGTCTACTTTCAGGAAAGGACTATATTTGGTCACCACACCACTAGTCAAAACTCCGTCGGAATGTTACTGACGTTAATATGTTACTTGCCACAACGGCTAAAAATGTACAGAGTTTGTGCAGAAATCTGATCTGGCTCAAAGGCCCAGTATAAACATTTAGTCTTTAATAAAACCCGTTAGTGAGAATTGTACTTTGTCTGTTTATGGAGACACACGCACTGTCAGACAGGTGTTAACTTGTAAACCCACGTGGTTAAAAGATAAAAAATGTTTATGTTTCTCACAGGTATGTCTCTGTACTAAACGTCGGAAAAGTTGGGTTACCCAGTATTCACTCAACACAGAACTACAGGTAGTCGCACAACTTTAGAATCATACGCTGATATATTTATTGAAGTCTAGAAGTTCGACAAATTGTCGAAACAAACTGAGAAACTTCGCTATACAGCTTATTCTATTCACGAGCAACCTGTCTACTGCGAATTTAGAGGAGTGAAAGAAAATAAAGTTTAACATTCTGGTTATATCTATTACCAGACAAACGATACCAACTATTTCGCAAAACGAAATAATCTCCCCCTTCCGTCTTAAACACCTTACATTTAACACTTCCCATTACTAGACGTTTGCTATAACTGACACTACTAGTTTTCACACCTCACGCTGACCAGCGCCCACAGTGAGTGCCGTGTCAGATGGGATTTCCAAACAAATGTCTCAAACTGCGCCTAGGAGATGTCGGCTATCGCGCTTTACGTAAGCGCTCAGCCGAAGAAAACCGCGCTTGTCAGCTGAATGTGCAGATAGAAGTCTGCTCGTGTGTCTGAGGTAAGCGAAAGTCACAGTTTCGTCTACTGACATCTAATGCAATAGAATGCATTTTAACGCTCTCCCGTCTCGTGTAGAGACTGACACGTTATGTCATACATGCGTTTACCAGTATGAGAAAGAAAACGGTAACGTTGAGACTGGGAAAGAAAATATTTTTCGCAAACGAATGGATGCGAAAAATACAGGATACGGGTAAAGAGTGATAATAGAATAGAGGACACGGGTGAAGAAAAGAAGAGGAAAATATAGAAAATTTAATGATCAAAAACTCTCTGTGACAAGCAGAAGGCTAAGTCTTTAGTAACTATCCAAAATCTCCAACAATAAATTGAGAGTCTTAAACTGGAGACCACATCTCAGACTGAAAAATTGAAAGTAGATCTCAATGATAGAATTGCTAACGAGAAAATTCTTAATTCTCAATTAAGTAATTTAAAGCGCGATTATGATAAACTGCAAGTTGAGACCCAAGTTAAAATACGCATGGCCCTGGCTAAGGAGAAAGAAATTGCGGATTTAACAATTACGAAACTTCGCAACAGAATTGATGGTCTGTTGGACGTTGTCATGAACAACAAGGTGTTGTCTGCTGTCAAGTTTGACAGAATTAGACATAATTTTGATGATCAACACCTTAAAACTAAGAGTCAGCACCAAGCACTCAATGCTGATAGTCAGCATGGTTTTACAAAAAAATCATTCCGGGGGAGATATACCTTCCCTCGACGAAATAATACTGCCAGTTCAGGGGATAAGTCTTGGCGACATGATCAGAGTCAAACTGATCATTAAAAAAATCGATGAGAACGTCAAAGGTGATAGGGTGCTTCCTAATCAGATTAACAGCATCAGAGTTAGTTCTAACTCAGTTAAGAAAATTAAAATCAATAGGTTCGTCAGCAAAATTGTCACTTTGCCTAGCAATCGTACTAAGGTCCATTATTATAATACACCAGTGAATAAAGATGATACATATATGAGAAGGGAAAAAGTAAATGTTCCTCATATAACTAGACATTCACATTATTCTCGTTCACATTTTAGTGACAGCGATACTACCTATATTGGTAAAGGTGCATATTCTCGCACCGTTCTAGTGCGCAATCTGCCATTAGGTACGACATGGCAGTCACTAGGAAATTTTCTTAACTATACTGCAGACGTTAAGTTTGTGCGTCTGTTGCCACCTACCAATAACAGGTATGGTGACTCTGTGGTTACATTTCGTAACAATAGAGATGCTCGTATGGTTACACTGACTAACAAAAAAAAACTTTTTTTTTCTTTCTCTAACATTTCTATGTTTTTCTGGTCAATTTTAATGCGCTGTTTTTAAATCTGCAAACCGTTTTTCTCTATCAGGTCGGGATCTCTAGAAATACGCAATTGAAGTTTTTTAACAACGCATACAGTATTACAACATCATTCGTGCAATAAGTATAACAGTTATGTAGGCTTGAATTTCTTTGCAATCGACTTTCATCGGTGAATCGCATGTGATACATCACGATGAAGCATCCAACAATAATCGGCAAGCATGTTCACACTCCACCGTCATAATTTTCTCGAAGATAAGTGAAAGCTTTGCTCGTTTTATCATGAGCCCCAACTTTATATGTAACAGTGGTAAAATGAAGCTGTCTTTGTTAACTAATGGCTCGTGTATTACATTTTTATGCCCGAGCTGCATACGATCCCGGATAGGCCACACCTTTCTTGCATAATGTTCCTGTCTGTTGCGACTGTCCCATTCACATCGGAAGCAACAAAATTTAGTATACCCAGTCTGCATGCCCGTGAGAATTGCAATGACCTTTAGGTCTCCACAAATCCGCCATTGGTAGTCATTGTACTTTATTTTTTTCCAAACGTATAGCCATATTGTCATAAGTTTCTTTCATATGAACAGAGTAGGCGACTGGAATTGATGAAAATAAATTTCTGTTATGCAATAACACGGCTTTTAGACTAGTCTTGGAAGAATCGATGAAAAATCGCCATTCGTTGACTGTACTCATGACCATTTACATCTTTGCAATAGCAAATGTCATCATCCATCTCAAAGTATTGAACAAGTTCTCTGTGTCTATGACAAAATTTAGATATCGGAGTATTGGGCGCTAAAAGATTCCATTCTTTGAGTCGCGAACCGAGTAATTCCGCGTGTCCTTTGGTAAGAGCGAGATCACGTATTAGATCTGAAAGTTCTGAATGGTTAATTAAGTAAACACCATCATTCAACGGTATGTAATCTGAGTAAGAATTAGTTTCTAAAGCAGGTAAACTATCACTTTCTGATGGTTCATTCACATCCAGCGGATATTGTTCTGGTGGTACTTGGATCAGACACGTGATTGGATCACGAGGCACTGGTTTCGAAACCGATTCAATATTTGGATAAACCACAGACTTTCTAGTTTTAAAAGTGAAACCATGGATATTTGTCAAGCAGAAGTAACAATCAGTAGTGTGATTTGTATGTTCACGCCATATTACTGGCACTCCAAAAGGCATCGACTTATGCTTCGGCGATTTTCGTAACCAACCTGCCAATGTATTTGCACAAGTCGAACAAACTGCATTTGGCTTCCAAGATTTATTTGCATCTTCAACTTTCGAATCGAAATAAAGTTCTTATGCTTTCTTTAGTAATGGTGTAAAGTTTTTTTCTGGTCAACACGATCGGTAAAATATCCGCACACGTAACAGAACAGATCAGCCGAATTTCTACAACTTCTAGAAGCCATATTTTGCTCAGAATTATTTCAAAATACAGTAACTATTTGAAAAAGTAGCGTAACATATGTCATGCATCTTTTAGCAGTATAAAAAGTAGAATTATGTTGCTTTTTATTAATTTTTAATAAGTTATATAGTAAAAATGAAACGGAGCAAATAACGGTTTCCCAAAAATATATTTATTCACAAATATCTTAAGAACCTGACGTGATAGAGATAAACGGATTTCAGATTTGAAATCAGTGCAAGAAACTGACCTAAGAACACTTATTCGTATATAAGAAAGAAAAATGTTGTTTGTCAGTGTTATCGAGCGTGACAAATGGTGCGTATTTTCACCACCATTCTCTCAGGTTACGATTGGTACCTGATTCTGCTTCACGCAGATAACAGGTTACATTTACACTTTTTGTCACATTCTTTGATGATTCAACTCGTTCAATCATCATTTCTTCTCTTCTGAGTCATATATTTCTTCATGACTTTGTTATTTTAGACTGTTTCTATAGAAAAGATTTTTTCTAACATTGCTATTTTATTCTATTGGTACATCATACAAGGAAAAATATAATATGTGCCTTCATTCTTCGTCACGCTTAGCACACGCGACACATAATAATTTGAATGATACTCGGGCTCAGTTGCGATCTGACCGAGATCATATGTCACTGTATCGCACTGTTCTGGTGCGCAACACTCCGTCTCATACCACTTGGTATGCACTGAAACATTTTTTTTTCCAGAAAATCAGTGATGTTAAATTTGTTCGCTTGTTCGAACTTCAAAATTCTTTTAAACAGCTTGCTTTTGTGCACTTTAATAACTTTCGCGACGCTCATAGAGCTATTAGTTTATACATGGTTCACCTTTTGCGCACCATCTTTTAGACGTGAGACTTGTACAAAACTCTGCATCACGCACTTAATGGTTGCATTTGTGGGGGCATTACTTTTCATTCTTCCGGATGTTTTGTCCCTATCTCTTCTGCCACTACAGATACTTTTTGGTACTTGACTTCATCTATGTCTTACCATATTAACATTGCTTTATTTTCATATATCCTGTCTGTTTAGACTCTTCACTTGTTCTATCTATATTTCGTTATTTTTTATTGGGCCGATTAGCTCAATATTTTCTTAGTCAACTACTTTTGTCACACTTCTGTACTTTTACACAGGCTATGAATTTTGTTCAGCCTTTGAGATCTATGCCTTTGTCAACTGCATTTCTTTTTATTATTTAATATCACTGCACCTTTCTCTACATTGTTAAAGAGGGGCGCAGCTAACGAGATACGGTGGTCGCAAGAACATCAAATCGCGTTGGATACCATAAAATCATTTTTTTCTAAAGCTCCTGTTTTAAGGTTACCTAATGCAAACCTACCTTTTATTCTGCGCAGTGACGCGTCGAATTACGGAATTGGAAGCTTATTGCTCCAGGAGTATTCGGGTACCTTGCACCCTGTTATGTATGTATCCAGAAAGTTAACGTCTACGGAGCAGAAGAATTCCGTCCTCGATAACGAGCTCCTTGCTTTGGTCTGGTCAATTACGAAACTACAACGATACTTACTTGGATCGCATTTCACAGTCGAGTCCGATCAAAAAACACTCACTGCTCTCAATAACAAAGATGTCAAATCTGCTAAATCGACGAGGTATGCTATAGCCTTACAGCCATACAGTTTCACGATCCGTGCCATACCTGGATCCCAAAACGTACTAGCTGACATGTTATCTCGTTGTCCTTATGAATCAAACGTGCTACTACGCCCTACAGAGAGTGAGGACTCTACACATTCGATTTCTAAATGATCACTTTCTGCTCAAGGAACTTTGATTCATGCATTGATTTACTTTTACGCAAGTCTATTATCTACATTGATTTTCGGAAAAATTTTGAACATTCAGTTTTCTATTGCTAGAATGCAAGAACTGGAACTTTTCAATACCAATGATGTGAATTTAACATTTTAAATTTATAACTTTGTATTTCGAATAACATTGCTTATATAATGACAGTCTTCTAAGTTGACATTACGAGTTCGTGATTTTCGTCGACAGTGAATTCTGTATGGGTTAAAACTTTTGCTTTAATTAATGACAATTAAACTTAACTTTTTTATGGGTAATATTTAATATATTTCATAGCAATGAGATTAGGGCTCATTCATTACGTTATTGATTTTCACTCAGAATATTTAGTATATCAGCACTCGTATTTAATTGATACCACTAATTATTTCTAGACAATTTTAGGAGTGTTGCTCAATTCGCGTTGTTCATTTGCATTCTTTTACTATAACTCATCGATTTGATGCATTCATATTTCATTTCATTTAATTTCATTTATTGACATATTGTTTGTTTCTTTTCACATTCTGTTTACTTCCTTCATCCCTAATACTTTATTTTCTTTAATTGTTGCCGCATTTATCCAAAGTTGGTTGACAGTGGTTGAATGTTTTCTTACTTTGTCTTTTGTTTGTTTGATTTGAGTTCAAATGCATATTCATTCTATCACTATTAATTAATATTTAGTCTAGTATATTTATATTACTTTTAATTGTAGATTTACCTCTCCGCGATTATTAAAGTAAAAAAAAAAAAAAAAAATTTTTTTTCGCGCGGGTCGTAAGGTAAATGTTGCGTCCTTTTTGGGTCCTTAACAGCCATAAAGTAGTCACAGGTCCTACTTCTGTTAAGAGGGTACGCATCAACTAATATCTTAATAATATATTTGTAATTTAATTCATCGCGCACCGTAGCGCACAATTTTGGTATTGGGAATTATGCGCGTTTTGTTGCTAAACATTAGATGACGTAGTGACCTCAAGAGAAAAGGCTGGTATGGAAGTCAGACATTGTGACTGTATATATTTGACCAATGTTGTGGGTAGACTTCATGTGATTACTATGTGACACGGCCTTCTAAGTAGAAGCTATCGCCGTTGGTTCTCACCGTAAGACTTTTCGTTGAAGTAAATGGAAGATATAACTATTTATGCCGTTTTTAGATCACGTTGGTATCTAGTCATTACCTTCAGTTAGATTGTACTGAAATGGATGAACGATGAAGTAAAGTCATTGAAAGCCAGCCTATACATATATTTGAAGGAATTGTTTTTACATGAACGTAACTACAGATAAATTATTTTGTTCGCCGTCTCTACGGATCACGGCATATACGGAGAGGTCAATCAAAGGCCAGCACTTAGATATTTATATGCGCAAGGATGCCTCAGAGGTTCCAGACTTATTATTGACGAGGCCATTTAAAAGATGAAATATTGATAATGTATGTTACATTATGGATCATAATAATTGTCTCTGCCCTTGAGAGGTCAACGGTTAAAGGATAAACCTCATGATCCAAACTGCCGATCATTCATGAACAATGTTACATTAACTAGGATGCCCAGCTATAAGTTGCTTAATAGGACTTTCATGGGACTATCTGATTTGATCATTGTGAATATATTTTACTTCTCATCATGTTGATTGAAATTTCAAACGTCAAGGTCGGACGTCTTGTCTCGTCCAACGTATTCGTAAATAAACTGTCTTAATTTTTTACTCAAGAGTTCCTGAATGCTTCAGTTGGCACTGATGTTGATTGACGTGCCATATTAGTACTACCGTTGCCTGTTTGCCACTTAAGACATTCACATTCGCGTATCAGTACGAAGTAGTAGTCCTCCATTCATACAGCAATCCAAAGAAAAGAAAAAGACTACTACATTCTCGCAATGCTTGCCTCCCACAGTCGAGTATAGTAGGTGCTCGTACGACGAAAAATTTCCCGCTACTGAGTTGGATAACACTATAATTACCGCAAGTGTTGTTCACTGAAGCGTTCTACAAAAACGTAATACATTTAATTTTGTCGCACCTTTTTGTAGGTAATTTTTTTTTATTCATTATGAATTACAGATGGGCGCTCAATGCGCTGGTTTTTTTTTTGGTTTTTTTTTTTTTGAAGAAAAAAAAAAAGAATAATTTACATATATATGAAAGCGATCAGTTTCATATAAGCAAATAATATTTTACTTTTTAATTTTTCTTCTTCTTTTAAAGTTCTGATGATTTCATTTATTTTGTAAAATTGCCTGCCCTGATCGCCATCATCATAATTTTCATTTGTGCTGCTAACGGAGCATGGAACCACAACTTCAGCTGATGGCCCTTTGCAGCAATTGAAAGTTAGTTGCTTATCCTTTACAGGACGTGGCAATCAACCCCAGCTTTTATTGGCTGTTTTTGATTTTTCTAGGCAATTTTTTCATTCAGTAGTAGCAATTGAAAGACCAAACTTAAATACAAATGTCAGTGACTTATGCGGGTGGAAACGTGTGCTTCTCACCTTCTGTTCAAAAGTCAGTGTTAAATTCTGCTTTTCGATGCTAAATTACCGGGTTCGAATCCTCGTAACGTCACGCTTCAGTCTACCCGGCTATAATTGGTACCTGACTCTGTTCTTGACTTGGAGCAGGCAACGGCAGCAAGGAAGGGAACCAATCACCCCCACCTCATAAAGCTGAGGCTTAGTCTAAGTGACATCTCAATCAATGCCCTCGCCGTCGGCAGCATCTGCTACGGAACTGCTTTTACATTTATTTAGATAGAAAATCCGACACGCCCAACTGTAAGTACAAATATCAACATCACCAACATCATCAACATCAACAGTAAACACAATAATTGCCAGCGCTTGACACAGGCGACCTACATACGAATAAGCTATTCCCCGATTTAGCCCAGATAAAATAAACTGACCAATCATAAAGCGAGGTTATAATAATATCAGGTCAAACAGCGAATGACCTGGAAACCGCGGAGATTGAGGAGATGAGGAAAACAGACGAATACATGGAGGACAGCGGCTGAGAAGGACCTGGTAAAATAGCGTTCGCGGCGAGACGGAACTCTCATGACGGAAGGTCATAACCGCTTGTACCAGCGGATGCAGCACTTGCCACGAGGGAAATCAGGCTATCCCATATTCCCTGTGACCAGGGCTGGATTAACCATTAAGCAAAATAAGCACGTGCTTAGGGCACCAAGGGAAAGGGGGGGGGGGACCACAGAATGTTCCTTCTAGCTATCATACCCTTAACTCTCACCTCTTTCACTGCCAGAGTCGTCTTTAGTCGATTTTTTTGTTGTAATTTTCAATATCTGCTGTGTTCGGCTTTAATCCGAATTGTTAATAAAAACAACAACAACAACAACAAAAAGTTTTCTTTGGTATGGTGAGTGACTGAAAGTGTCAGACATAGACCTAGAGTTCAGTATGTTTGCCTGTCTTACCAACGTTTTTCTGCATGCATTTCAGTGGAGTCTGGGCAGGAAGAACATTGAATTTTCAGTCTCTTGAGCATTTATTGAGTCTTAATGTCTTGTCAGTTAAGCAATGGAAGCGCCGGGGAAGAGGGGGGGGGGGGGGAGGGGGCTGTGCTTAGGGCATCAGTTGGCCTAAATCCGGCCCTACCTATGACGTACAGTAAGTTTTAAAATCTTACCTTTCTAAATAAGTAGCATTTTGAGGCATCTTGTTTAACTTCTATGACAAAGAAGTTACAGACGTTCACAAATGTGTGCTTGCGTGGAATAGAAAGATTGAAATGGTATGATAAGATAACCAATGTGGAACTGATGGCAAGAAAAAGACAAGTGCCAGTGGAACAACAAACTACAAGAAGACGTTGGTGATGGAAAGGATACACACTCTAATACATTCAAGAAGAGGCATTTCATGAGAATACATTTAATGAGAGATACCCCCAGATAAAACATCCAAGAAGAGATACTCTTAAAGAATACATTCAAGGAGAGAAACGTTCATACAATAAATTTTAGTTAGAGACACTTTCATAGAATACAGTAAGAATAAACACTTTAAGGGAATACATTCAAGGAAATACACTTCAAGGGAATACATTCAAGGAAAGACACTTTAAGGGAATACATTCAAGGAAATACACTTTAAGAGAATACATCCAAGAAGAGGCACTGTCAGAGAATACATTCAAGGAAAGACACATTAAGGGAATACATTCAAGAAAAGATACTTTTAGAGTTTACATTCAAGGGAATACATTTTAAGAGAATACAACCAAGGAGAGACATTTTCAGAGAATACATTCAAGGAAAGACACTTTAAGAGAATACATTCAAGGAAAGACACTTTTAGAGAATACATTCAAGGAAAGACACTTTTAGAGAACACAATCAAGAAGAGACGCCTACACAGAAAATATTCAAGGAGAGACGCTATCAGAGAGTACATTCAAGGACAGACGCACATCTCCGCGATTTTTACACCGAAGTGTACTCAATTCTCCGAAAGTGTTAAAGGGCACTCATGGATTTATTGACTCATCCACACACTTATCCGTCCAATCGATTCCATTTTATCCTTGTTTTAACAGTAGTTCTTCGAGTTCAAACGCCTTTTAAAACAGTATTATCATACGCAGATCGTGAATAATAAAACTACAGGTACTTAATAAACCTTGCTAAATTACGTGTTAATTTGTCATTGTAATAAGATATACGGGCACGAAGCTTATATTTACGATTAGACCAGAATGTCTTTTCGGTTTGGACATGCGCCATAATATAATCGACTAGGTTGAACGGGACGCGCCTTGTGTAGCGATGTTATTTTTATGTATATGTATGTTCTTGTTGTGTGAGGTACTGTTAAAGTTCATACGGGTATGGTCATCACAGGACATAACTGGCCGAAGAACATAAGACGTCTAGTAGTGGGTCCACGATACAATTCGTATACCATTTATTTAGTTCAGGCAATGGCAAAATTGGAGAACCTTGAAACATCAATCTTCTCAAAATACAAGTGCATGGTCAGTGTTACGTGCAGTCTTTGATATCTTACAATATTATACATAGGTAATTTTTTAGTGCTTAAGGGACAGTCATTATTGAGTTACTTCCCTTGAAAGTTGTGTCGGCTCTTTCGATCAAACTCCGCGGATAAATCTATTTTTACTGCGATTTATTCGTTGTTTGGGTAATAATAGATTGTTCTTGCTTCAGAATATCTATGGGCTGAATTTATGTGTATTGTTTGTCTGAGTAGGACGAGTCTGTCTTATATCTGTATATCTTTACATATCTAAGTCGAACTATATGTTCTGTTGTCTCTAGAGAGGTCGAAGGCTATTCGGCGGATGTGTCGCTAGAGTGTGGTGTGATTTGGCTTCGTCCTGATAGGGACTGTGTGTTTTCCATGTCGGCCTGTCGCCGGGGAAAAAGTGATCTCAGTATTTGTGGGGAAGGTGATAGTCGTCTAAACCTATCGTGTATGCTTTACCCCAGTGTTTAGTCGTATTGCCAAGGAATGGCAGTTTCATATTTCCTATACCAAGGTAATCAAAGATACTCTTATGAACTCTCGATCGAAGCCACCATTTTCGATAGTTACGATTTGAATGTCTAAGAGAATATATTTGACTCGATGAAAACGACTTCGATTCCTAGCAGCACTATATCCTGTAGATTGCAGTCAATTGTTCATGATCAAATCTACAGAGCAATGAAATGTTTTATGAATGACTAACTTTAGGACAGATTCATTATCTGTATCCAAACGTGAGTGACAGCTCACGAGTGAAGCCATCTTGGAACCAAAACATGTAGTGACTTTCAAGAAGAGAAAAGGGATGCCCGTATTATCGCTTGTTTAGTCCAGAGATCACTGCTACACATGAGAACCCGTTATTAGCGGTTCAATATTATTATATGGAAAAATATGTGCTGAACATTATGTTGAAGAATCGTCGCTAGACGAGATTAGGTTTAGAAGCCATCTGAAATATTGTTTATAAGCTGACGTGCTCAGTCAGTGAAGTCAGATGATATATGTATGGGCGATACTGAGTGCTTGGCTACTGACAGTCCATTATACACTTATTCTACATGAGTGCCCATGTAACATTGCAAGACCATTTATCCACTGTACTATGATGTATTATGGCAACCTGTGATTTGTCACTATCTGTGCTGTCGAGTGTGTACGTCCAATTAAACTTTAGAAAAGGTACACAGTCGTTGGTGTCGATGACTTCCAGCCATACATGAGTGTGAGAAAAGAACATTTTTTTGTCAACACCACGAACCTTTATCATCATTCGCACATTATACACTCAATCCATGTCTACACACCACTGCGTAGGTCAAGTTGACATTCCATACACTACAGTGGAGCAAACAACACCATAGAGATCTTATCAACTGATGATGATGATGATGTCTGCTTCCATCCACTTATATCTATCTTTTGGTGGATATCATTAACGGGAATAAAAATCCAACGTTATCAACCTTATCAACTGGTGGACCAGCTTTCTGGGTTTGACCTCGCAGAAGTTCAGAAGTCAACAGATTACCGATACCAGACCGTTTCCTGTGGCTGATACGACACACTTGCAGTATTGGTTTGCTCTTTGTCAACACTTCGTCACGTGACCTGTCAGGTGAATGCAGTATGTAGGTCAGCGTTGTTGACATTTTTTACATTAGACATTATAGAGTTTCACAGAACAGTTGGATCAATTCTTGTCAATGTTAACAGGAAGACAGTATGAGTGAACTAAGAAGTCCTATTTTCATCGATGGATCTTCTTGTTTTCCATATATGAACTTTAATATTTAAGGCCAGAATGTTTAATTGAATAAAGTGGCAGTTTGTTTGTTTTCATAAAAATAACTTTGCCATTACTGTAAGACTGAGCCTATTTTGCAACACATACTATCATACACATAATTTATATATATTTATGTTTACATGTTATTTGTTTGTATAGTATGTTAGTTTCTATGTCAGCGGGTTGTGTTTAAGGTTGGGCGGCGTCCTCACAACAGAATATCCCACGTCATAGAGGGTCCGTTGTGGGCGTTTTCTATAGGTGCAATTTTCTTGATTGAAAATTTGCTGCGACAACTGTTGCTTTTGTGTTAGCTGTGAAGTCTGTAATTATTGTTATTTTTGTAATATTTCTTTGTTCTTTAGTTTTGTTTTGATTTGTTTGTAATTTGTTGGTCTAACCTTTTCTATCTTTCAGTTCTATTCTCAATTTATATTCATATATTGTGACGTCATTTGTGTTGTTATTCTTTGCAGATTCAGTGATTATTTTCATTGATTTCCCTATTTGATTTATTTTGATTTCTGCAAACGTTCTTGTATTGTCAGTCCTATTTGTACTTTATGTATTCTGTTGGTTGACATATGTTTTATATAGGTATATTTCATAAGACACAATTGCCTGTGCACTGCACTTGGATTATGGTATAAACCAGTACCTGATTATTATTACTATTATACAAGACCTTATTAAAGGCTTGTGACCCACAGATATTGGGATAGTATACTGATTAATCAAGTCATTGAGAACTTGTGGTATTATTATTGATTCAGGTGATTAGTATTATTGTTAGACATCATGGCTACATTAGAATACTTCATTACACAAGGGAAAGCCCTTGATAAGACTGGTCAACAATTAGAACAATGGGCAGTTGCTCAATATGACAAAGCATTAGCTGCAGAAGAGAAAAGATTAGCTGCAGAAGAAAGAAAAGCTATGGCGGAAGAGAAAAGATTAGAAAGAGAAGCTGAGGCTGCTGCTGAACAAAAGAAATTGCAGATGCAGGTGGAGGAAAGGAGATTTGAAGCTGAACAAAAAAAATTAGAAAGAGAAGCTGCAGCTGAACAAAAAAAATTAGAAAGAGAAGCTGCTGCGGAACAAAAAAGATTAGACAGTGAAGCTGAACAAAAAAAATTAGAAAGAGAAGCTGCTGCGGAACAAAAAAGATTAGACAGTGAAGCTGAACAAAAAAGATTAGACAGGGAAGCTGAACAAAAAAGATTAGACAGGGAGGCTGAACAAAAAAGATTAGATGCTGAAGAGAAAAAAGCAATAAGAGAACATGAATTTGAGTTAGAGAAATTGAGATTGACAAGTATGAGTAATGTTAATCAGGCATCTAGTGGTAATGGTAAACCTTCTACTTACAAGGTTAAGGTTCCACCGTTCAATCAGTCCAGTGACGATATTACATTCTGGCTGGATAGATTTGAACGTTCTTGTCGTACACATAATGTGGATAAATCACAATACGCTAATCAATTATCAGAAAACTTGAAAGGTGAATCTTTGACTAGATTATGCCTTGTAGGAGAAGCAGATAAGGATAATTATGATGTCATTAGGGCGGCTTTGATAAAAAAAAAATATCAGCTAAGTGAGGAAGGCTATCGCCTTTTATTTAAAACGATGGTGCCTGAGACGGGTGTAGAATTCTCAGAATTCACTGCAAAGGCACGTCTCACAGTTGATCGTTGGATTGAGCTTTCCAAAACAGAAAAAACGTATGAAGGACTTATGGATTTGTTGCTCAGAGATAAGATTATGTCATGTGTGAACAAACCTTTCCTTGAATTTATACATGAGCGTAAACCCAAATCTCTAAAAGAAATGGAAGAATATTGTTCCCAATATGTCACTGCACACCCCGACGTGACTTTTGGCAACACTAAGATTAAGGAGAGTATGCCAGTTGCTTCAGCAACACCATACAATCCCAATTATTCACACAGATTTCAGGGACCTCAAAACAGATTTGATAAAAAAGGTAACCATAATAGTTATCAAAACCAAGGTAACCAATCATTTCAGGGTTCTTCTTCAAAGAACTGGAGACGAGCTGATAGCTCTCGACACAGGGGTGGTCATAATTATAGGAATTTCCGTAGAGGAAGTAATTATAGAAACTATCAGGGTTATCCGTCTTGGAGTCAACAAGATCATAATTACAGAGATACTCATTATAATGAATATGATAATGGTAACCAAGGGAACTATGACTCAAACCCAAATAGGGGTTACAATAGAGGTAACAATAACTACAGAGGTGATAATAACCGAGGTAGATCTCAATACAAAAGACATAAACCACATTTTCAGGCAAACTCTGCACAACAAGAGTCCAATGAAGCCTATAAACAGAGTAAAGATAATAATGATGCTAGTAATATGGCATGTGCCGCTTTTGATTTTGGGAGAGCATCTCAGTGCCCCCAATGCAAAACGTTATTTGAGCCAACCACAGTGTCTACTTTAAGCTGTGGCCATCCTCTTCCTGCTCTTCCGGCATCAGTCGCGCATGATGGAAGAGGTTCTCTTGTCTTACATAAGGGTTTAGTGAATAACAATCCAGTCTCTGTGCTATTTGATTCTGGATGCACCACAATTGGTGTTAGGCAGTCACTCGTAGATCCTTCCCGTGCCACTGGACAAGTAGTCAAATGTGTAACATTTGGCGGCACATTAGAGAAATACTCTACTGCTATCATTAGGATTGCTACTCCTTTCTTTACAGGAGATGTACACGCATGTCTTCTTCCGAATCCGATCGCTGACCTCATCATCGGTCGCATTCATGGAGTCAAAGAATGCACTCCGCAACAAATTTCCACGTGGGAAAGGCAAAACATGCAGATTGCTAACGCTGTTAGTCACTAGAGCTCAGGCTCTTAATATGCCTCAAACTTCATCTATTGAAAATAATGAAGTGCATAACCAAGATAATCCCTTGGTAATTTCTCGTGACTCGTTTATAAAACAGCAAGAAGATGATCCCACTCTGAAGAAATTCTTCATTCTTGCAACTAAAGGTGATCCGAATAAAGACACAAGTCGTAAATCGTGGATTACAAAGAAGAATGGCGTACTTGTACGTATGGTTCAAGACTCCATTACGTCAAGTCATTCTCAAATCCTGGTTCCCAAGAATTTGAGAGTTAAAATTTTGCAGCACGCTCACGACTCTCAGTGTGCTGGACACATGGGTTTTTCCCGTACTAAGTCAAGAGTCCTTGCGGCTTTCTTTTGGCCATTGGTAAACAAGGACATACGGATTTATTGTCGATCTTGTAAAGTATGTCAGGAAGTTAAATCCAAAGGTCCACGGCATGCTGCACCCATTCAGGCGGCGGACATTCCTATTCGGCCGTTCCAAAAAATGGCCATAGACATAATTGGTCCATTTAAGATCAAGTCTGCCAGAGGACATCAGTTTATCTTGACGTGTGTTGATATGTGCACACGTTGGCCAGAGGCTATTCCTCTGAAGAGCATTACTACTGCTGATATTGCAGATGCTCTTTGGCTTATATTTTCTCGTCTGGGGTTCCCCGGAGAGATATTGTCAGACCATGGCACCCAACTAATATCAGATACCATGTCTCAAGTAATGTCTACTCTGCAGATAGATAGATCTTTAAGTAGTATCTACCATCCAATGTCTAATGGTATGGTCGAACGCCTTAATAGAACACTTAAAAACTTACTGGGGAAGATAACTGAGGATCATCCTCAGGACTGGGACAGAGTTTTACCTGCGGCCCTCTTCGCTTACAGAGAGGTACCCAATGAACATACGGGATTTTCTCCCTTTGAACTCGTCTTTGGCGCGCGTCCGCGTGGCCCTATGTCGTTGCTTCACGATCTCATAACATCTGACAATATTGACGATGACACAAAGTCATCCTACGAATATGTCATCGCGTTGAGACAAAAGATTATCGAAGCATGCAAATTAGCAACTTCTTCTTCTGAATTTGCGAAACAGAAGGCAAGGCAATTTGCCAATAAGAAGAGATGCTTACGACAACTTTGTCCTGGTGACAAAGCATTTGTATTACTACCTTGTAGGGAAAACAGATTACTTATTTCTTGGAAAGGTCCGTACGATATAATATCGAAAATTTCCGATGTCGACTATATTGTCGATATTGATGGGAAGCATAAAACCTTCCACATCAATATGCTTACTGAATTCCATGAACGTCCGGATTATTTGCAACCCATTTTCCAAGCAACGGACAATTCTCCAGTACCACATGGTCATTACTCATCACTGTCCGTGATACAGGATGAGGAAACAAGTTTTTCAGATGTAAATCTTCCTCTTCCAATGATCCCACTTCATTCCAGTGAATCATGGAAGAACGTTACTGTCTCTCCTGATTTGTCTCTAGGAGAACAGCGACAAGTTTCAACTATGTTGCAAACATTTCAGGATGTACTCACTGACATCCCTGGACAAACGAATGTCATTCAACATGACATTGTTCTAACTGACCATACTCCTATTAGGATTAGACCTTATCCTATACCTATACATTTTCAAGCACAGGTCGAGAAAGAGTTGGATGAGATGATAGATTTGAAAATAATCGAACCATCCACCTCTGCATATTCTTCGCCGATGGTTATTGTGCGTAAAAAAGACAATAACATACGTCTTTGCGTTGACTATCGAAAATTGAATCAAGTAACTAAGTTCGATGCCGAACCTATGCCTTTACTGGAAGAGCTACTTACTCGACTCTCCAAATCTCATTTTTTCACTAAACTTGATTTGTCTAAAGGATATTGGCAAGTTCCTTTATCTGAACGCGCCAAACCTCTCACGGCTTTTTCAACACCTAGAGGTTTGTTCCAATGGAATTTTATGCCTTTCGGTCTTATGAACGCACCAGCTACATTCGTACGCATGATGCGCCGAATCCTATCTTATCGGTCAGATGTCATTGCATATCTAGACGACATCTGTCTTTTCAGCGATACTTGGGAAGATCACTATTCGGGGTTAGATGAATTGCTGTCTACTTTGCGTGAGCACAACCTGACAGCGAAACCCTCTAAAGCCTATATTGGTTTTAGCGAAATTTCTTTCCTAGGCCACCGAGTTGGTCATGGTTTCCTAAAGACAGAGGACCATAATACTAGTAAGATACTTAACATCTCAATCCCTAAGACTAAAAAAAACAGGTGAGAAGTCTGTTAGGTCTTATTCAATTTTATGGCAGATTCATTCAGAATCTATCCTCTATCATGGCACCTCTCTCAACACTTCTAAAGAAAGGTTCGCCTAATGTGGTCCACTGGTCTCAGGAATGCCAATGCTCTCTGGATAAGATTAAAACACTGTTTTCAACACCACCTATTTTAGTGCTACCCACTAAAGATAAGACATTCGTTCTTCGTAGTGACGCTTCATCCACTGGGATTGGAGCGGCACTAATGCAAGAGTACTCTGGAACTCTGCATCCTGTAATGTATATTTCCAGAAAACTTAATGCGGCAGAAAGGAATTATTCGGTTTTAGACCGTGAGCTATTAGCTATGGTTTGGTCGATCCTCAAACTACAGAGATTCCTTCTAGGCGCACATTTCATAGTAGAAACCGACCAAAAAGCTCTTACTGCTATACAGAGTAAGAATTTGAAGAGCTCGAGGTCTACTCGATATGCAATTGCTCTTCAACCTTTTCATTTCTCTGTGCGAGCTATTCGTGGATCAGATAATGTGATGGCAGACATTCTGTCAAGATGCCCACATGATTCCACATAACTATTAGGGCTTAGACTTCTTGATATGTCTAGTTCTATAGTAGTTCCTTTTCTATATCATGATAGATACACATTTGTAATTTAATAATATAATGATTGTATCACTACATAGCGGTTCATTGATGTTTATTCACCGCTGTGCTTTGATGATTTTTTTTCTTCATAAATCATAAATTTAAGATATCTAATGCGAAATGATGATATGAATTTTTTAGGCATTGTGTAATTGCCAGAATTGTATTATACTTTGATGACACCTTCCTGGAAAAATATACTTGTAGAGAAATAATTTCTCTCAGTTTATGAGACACATTCTCACCAGTCGCTCCATAAGTCGACTTAGCCTCATATTAGGCGTTATAGGTATTCCTGATATTTTCATCTGCGCATTATTCGTGCGTTGTGAGCCTATTGTACGTTGCTCCTAGATGTATTTCAAAAAAAAAAATGTTCCATTTTTTTTTTCCCGGGAGGTGTGGTAAGACTGTTACGTGCAGTCTTTGATATCTTACAATATTATACATAGGTAATTTTTTAGTGCTTAAGGGAAAGTCATTATTGAGTTACTTCCCTTGAAAGTTGTGTCGGCTCTTTCGATCAAACTCCGCGGATAAATCCATTTTACTGCGATTTATTCGTTGTTTGGGTAATAATAGATTGTTCTTGCTTCAGAATATCTATGGCCTGAATTTATGTGTATTGTTTGTCTGAGTAGGACGAGTCTGTCTTATATCTGTATATCTTTACATATCTAAGTCGAACTATATGTTCTGTTGTCTCTAGAGAGGTCGAAGGCTATTCGGCGGATGTGTCGCTAGAGTGTGGTGTGATTTGGCTTCGTCCTGATAGGGACTGTGTGTTTTCCATGTCGGCCTGTCGCCGGGGAAAAAGTGATCTCAGTATTTGTGGGGAAGGTGATAGTCGTCTAAACCTATCGTGTATGCTTTACCCCAGTGTTTAGTCGTATTGCCAAGGAATGGCAGTTTCATATTTCCTATACCAAGGTAATCAAAGATACTCTTATGAACTCTCGATCGAAGCCACCATTTTCGATAGTTACGATTTGAATGTCTAAGAGAATATATTTGACTCGATGAAAACGACTTCGATTCCTAGCAGCACTATATCCTGTAGATTGCAGTCAATTGTTCATGATCAAATCTACAGAGCAATGAAATGTTTTATGAATGACTAACTTTAGGACAGATTCATTATCTGTATCCAAACGTGAGTGACAGCTCACGAGTGAAGCCATCTTGGAACCAAAACATGTAGTGACTTTCAAGAAGAGAAAAGGGATGCCCGTATTATCGCTTGTTTAGTCCAGAGATCACTGCTACACATGAGAACCCGTTATTAGCGGTTCAATATTATTATATGGAAAAATATGTGCTGAACATTATGTTGAAGAATCGTCGCTAGACGAGATTAGGTTTAGAAGCCATCTGAAATATTGTTTATAAGCTGACGTGCTCAGTCAGTGAAGTCAGATGATATATGTATGGGCGATACTGAGTGCTTGGCTACTGACAGTCCATTATACACTTATTCTACATGAGTGCCCATGTAACATTGCAAGACCATTTATCCACTGTACTATGATGTATTATGGCAACCTGTGATTTGTCACTATCTGTGCTGTCGAGTGTGTACGTCCAATTAAACTTTAGAAAAGGTACACAGTCGTTGGTGTCGAAGACTTCCAGCCATACATGAGTGTGAGAAAAGAACATTTTTTGTCAACACCACGAACCTTTATCATCATTCGCACATTATACACTCAATCCATGTCTACACACCACTGCGTAGGTCAAGTTGACATTCCATACACTACAGTGGAGCAAACAACACCATAGAGATCTTATCAACTGATGATGATGATGATGTCTGCTTCCATCCACTTATATCTATCTTTTGGTGGATATCATTAACGGGAATAAAAATCCAACGTTATCAACCTTATCAGTCAGTCCATAGGTACATAAGTATTCATAGTGGTATAACATCAATGTATCGTCTCAACTATTCAGTTCTGGCCGCTGTACTAATAGGTGCTTGTCAGCCATCGACACCCAAGTAATGTGGACCGAAAACGTGAATATAAAATTCTTGGATAAATACTTCTCTACAAGGTGCGGAACTTCTTCACAAGTTCGGGACCATTTTAGAAACAAATGGCGGCCTTCGAAGTTAATTTAATGCCACATAAAATACAATATTCCTCCACGATTTTGGGAGCTTGAAAACACGTCTTGCTGTGACGACTTGAAGTATACGGACGGCCACGAATATTAGCCGTTAGAATAAATTAGCGGAAGCGCGTTACGTCATTGACAACCGGTGACATATTAAATACGCAGCGCTCAATACAAGTTAAAAAGTGTGTAAAAACATGAGTTACCACAAATAGACATATTTCATCAATAACAATGGCTATATGCCTGTATGTGGCAATATACCATGACATATTAACTTTTGTTCTTTAACACCTTGCCAAAACGAAGCAACACATTTTTTTTTTAAACCAAGCTTATAAAAATACGATCAAGTCACCCGTCAAAACACGACGAGAAATAATTAATGTTGGGCTCTTTCTGCTGCGTGTACTAATTATTCTTTAATTATTTTATTCCTGTCAATTACATTTCAACTTCACTAGATCTTTGTAGTCAAACTTATCATGCCTTATCTCCAATGGTCCAATTCATTCATTCTTCTTCTTCTTCTTCTCGTTCGCTGTTGTTTAGTAATGTCTACACAAGAAGTCCGATTCTCTGGATGTATGTTGCTGTGGTTGAAAGTTCTTGAAGATTCCCAAACAGCTTTGTGTGGATGTGCGTCTCTGTGGGCCAATGTTCAGTTCGCAATTGACTAAGCATGTGGCAGTCTTGCAGGATGTGTTCGGCTGTCTGTGCTGCCTGTCCACACGTACATAGGGGTGATGGGACCAATCTCAGTCTGTATAAGTGACTGTTTAGTCTGTTATGTCCTGTTCTAATACGGAACAGGATCACCTGTTTTGCTCGATCACGATAGTGATAGTTGTCTCTTTGTTGGTCAATTTTCCCGATGGCCTTGATAAGGGTCTTCTTTTTCTGGAATGTGATTGTTTGTTCTTTTTGTTCCTGTGTTGCTCCCTCTTTTGCTAACGTATCTGCTCTCTCATTTCCTGGTATGCCACAGTGTGATGGTATCTACTGTAGCACTACCCTTCTTTTGATATTTACTTCGCATAGGGCTTTATTTAACTCTGGCAGTTTATCACTGTTGAGGGCTTGCAGAACTGACATTGCATCGGTAAGGAATACAACCTGGTGACATTGGCTTATTGTGTTATTTGTTATTCCCGCAGCAATGCTTAAGGCCTGTACTTCAGCAGAGTAGTTTGAGCAGAATATTCCAGTAGGTGAAAAGGTGGATTCGTTTTCTGTGTCTGGATAGACCACATAAACTCCTGCGCCTCCGTTCTTCACTGCTCTGGTTGCAGATCCATCAGTATATACTTGGATCCATGCTTCTCTGGGGTATAGTTCTTCAATCATGTCACATGCTGCTATTTTCCTTTGGAGAGTATTTAGCTCTCCCATGGGGCAGGTGGTAGTTATGGAGGTCTTAATGCTGAAATTTTGATGTTGTTCCCATAGGGTTGGGAGGAGTGTGGGAATTATTTCCTTAGTGATGTCTGGTAGTTCATCCTTGTATGTTCTAATTAGTTTTTTTGACCGATGCACAAAACTGCTTCTCTTGAACCTCCCACTGGCTAAATCTCTAAATCTAGTTTTCATTGGATGTGCGGGCATGTTCTTGTACTTTTCTGCTTGTATCAGGGTCTTAGTGTCTCGTCTGTATAATAAAGGTGGAATGCTTGTGATTTTTTCCATTTCTTTTATTGATATTGTCTTCATGGCACCCGTGATCAACCGAAGCGCTTGATTTTGTACCTTATCCAAGGCTTGTGGATGTGATTTGGCTGCTGTAGACCATGCTGCTGATCCGTACTCTAATATAGATCTTATTGTACCTGTATAAACTTTCTTTAGTGTTGTTTCGTTAGCTCCCCAACTTGGTCCAGCTATTTTCCTCAGTATGGCAAGTTTTCTTCTCGCTTTGGCCTCAGTTCTCTTGATGTGGTGCCTCCATGTCATTCTCTTATCTAATGTAATGCCCAAGTACATCGGTTCCTCGTCTGTTTGGACATGTATATTTCCAAGTCGTATCTCTCCTGCTTTGTCTTTGTTTGAGAGCAAGAAAAGTGTTGTTGAGGATTTTTCAGCGTTGATCTGCACCATCCATTTTTTCTGCCCATGCTGCTATGTTGTCTGCTGCTCTTTGTATTCGCTTATTATTCATTCATTCATAACCCTCCACTCCCGAAGGAGCATAGGCCTTCAACAAACACATGCCAAGTCCTCCTGTCACGTGCAATCATCTCAAGTTCTTTCCATGTTTTCCTCATCATTTTCACATCTGTTTCCAGCTCTCTTCTCCGTGTGCTTCTTAGTCTACCTCTGCCTCTCTTGCCCTGGGGTTCCAGAACAAGGACTGCCTTGTAACGCTATCAACAGGTCTCCTCAATGTGTGTCCAATCCATCGCTATCGTCTTCTTCTCATCTCTTGTTCCACTGGCACTTGTCTAGTTCTTGTCCCCAGTTCCACGTTGGTAACCTTGTCATACCATTTTAATCCCTCTGTTCTACGCAAGCACCCATTTATGAAAGTCTGTAGCTTTTTTGGTTGTTGTCTTTGTTGTTCTCCATGTCTCAGAGCCATACAATAGGACTGACTTCACATTTAAGTTGAAGATTCTTATTTTCGTGTTGGATCCACTTTTTCTTGATCTTCATACATTTCCCAATGCAATGAAAGCTCCTCTTGCCTTTTGTATTCTTATTTTGATATCACTGTCTGTCCCTCCAACTTTGTCTATATTGCTGCCAAGATATATGTACAATTCTACATCTTGTATTGGTGTTTCTTCAAGTTCAACCCTGTTATCATTACCTGCATTTATTCTCATTATTTTTGTCTTTTCCCTGTGTATTTTCAGACCCAATTGCTGTGACCTCTCATCGAGTGATTTCAATTTGTCCTGCATCTGATTACGGTTATGGGACAGAAGAGTCAAGTCATCAGCAAAATCCAGATCATTCAACTGCTTAGTCAGAATCCACTGGATTCCATTTCTGTTGTGTGTTGTCGATGATCTCATAACCCAGTCTATTGCTAGTAAGAAAAGAAATGGAGAGAAGAGGCATCCCTGTCGCACTCCTGTTCTTATCCCAAACGCTTCTGTAAGCTGTCCTTCGTGAAGAACTCTGCATGTCATGTCTTCATATGTTTTCTTTATTAAATTAATGATCTTCAGGGGAACTCCATAATGCCTCATCAATTTCCAAAGTGATTCTCTGTCTACACTGTTAAATGTCTTTTCGTAGTCCACAAATCCGATGAATAGTGGTGAATTCCATTCCAGACTTTGTTCAACTATTATTCTCAAAGTGGCTATCTGGTCTGTACATGATCTGTTTTGTCGAAAACCTGCTTGTTCATCTCTCAGTTTCTTGTCTATGGACTCTTTTAATCTCTCAAGGATAATCCTACAACCAGACGATACGTCAAGGCCTTAAATCCTACCCCCTGCAGACCCAAGAGAACAGTCCCAATTAAGATGGTTTGGCCATGTCTGCAGAATGGGAGAAGATCGGCTACCACGGCAAGCATGGGAAAGAAAGAGCCAAGGATCCAGACCCCGAGGACGACCCAGAGTCCGCTGAGAGGACAACATTAGACAATCTTTGAAGGACCGAGGACTAGAATGGAACCAGGCCAGAAGGAAGGCAGCCGCTAGGATAGTCTGGCGCTCTCTCTTCCAAACCTCTACACCTCACGGTAGAAGGGGAACGACTAAGTAAGTAAGGATAATCCTGTTTAATACTTTTCCTGGCACTGATAGTAGCATTATTCCTCTATAATTTGTGCACTCTTGTAAATTTCCCTTCTTAGGCAACTTAACCATATATCCTTCCTTCCATTCTGCTAGTATCTCTTCCTTTTCCCAGACTTTACCAAGTAATTTGTATAACATCTCTGTAGCCGTGTCGATATCTGCTTTGATGGCCTCTGCTGGAATGCCATCAGGTCCAGACGGTTTACCATCTCTTAGAAGCTTTATGGCTTTCTTTATTTCTTCCTTCGTTGGTCTTTCACCGTTAATTTGTAGCTCTTCTTCTGCTGGCTGGATGTCCGGGGGGTTTTGTGGAGCTGGTCTATTGAGAAGGTCCTCAAAATATTCTGTCCACCTCTTCATTTGCTCTTGTATATTGCTGAGCAGTTTTCCATTCTTCTGTTGTTATCCACGCTTTTTGTAGTCGTTCCTTTTTCCCCAGTATTTCTTCACATGTCTCATTCTATACAGTTTTGACCTGCTGCCAATAGTCTTCTGTATTCTCTACATCTTCCAGCTGTTGGAGCACTTGGAATTTGTTGGATACTGTGACCGCAAATTTGTCTCTTGTTTCTTGATTTCTTAGATGTCCTACATTAAATTGTTGTCTATAATTTTGCATTGTTGCATATCTCTTGAGTTTCATTTTTACTTTGGCTATCAGAAGGTGGTGATCTGATGCCACATCTGCTCCTCTATATACATTTACATCCTGCAATGATGATCTAAACTTCTTGTTTATGCATATATGATCAATCTGATTTTCTGTTCTATGGTCTGGTGATATCATTGTTGCCTTGTGCATTCTCTTATGTGGAAACATGCTTCCTCCTATAGCCAGTTGATATGAAGCACAGAAGTTTGAGAATAGTTCCCCATTTTCATTCATTATTCCTAGCCCCTGTTTTCCCATGACTTCTTCAAAGCCGGTGTTGACTGTACCTATCTTTGCATTCATGTCCCCCATCAAAATTGTGATGTCTCTTCTTGTTACTTTATCCATAATTTCCTGTAGTCTAGTATAAAATGCTTCTTTCACAGACTCTGCTTTGTCATTAGTTGGTGCATAACATTGGATGACATTTACATTTATTTTCTTGTTAGCTGTTTTAAAAGTAGCTGTTATTATTCTGGGTTCAACAGCTTCCCATTCAATGAGTGCTTTCTGTGCTTCTTTAGACAACATAAGAGCTACCCCTTCACTGTGGTGTGAACTTTCGTCTTCATGTCCTGAGGACAGCACCAATTCACCTGTGATGAGTTTCTTCCTGTCTCCCCCCTTCCACTTTGTTTCACACAGTCCCAGAACCTCGATTTTATATTCCCCCATTTCTGCTGCTACTTGTGCCCCTTTCCCTTGTTCTTTTAATGTCCGAATATTCCAGGTGCCAAATCTGGAAGTTCTCCTAGAAGAAAGAAGGTTAGTCAGTAACACAGACTCCTTTAGGCTTTCTCTGTGTTGCATCATACGCCTCCCTGCGAGAGGACCTTCCCCTGTCTTGGATGGCTGTGTTTTATTTTGCTTAATTGACTTGTCCATATTTGTTGAAGTTTTTTTGTGGTTTAAATTTTTTTACAGGATGGGGTAAAGAGCCCCATGCCCAACCCTCCTTAGTCGCTTTCTACGACGTTCATGGCAGGGAACAGTGTTACTATTCTTTGCTCCTCTTTCGGGCCCCGGTAACACACGGGTGAATGGTCCAATGCAACATGAAAAACAATTTGAGAAAACCTGCATACTCTTTTAATGAGTCTTCAATTTAGCTTTCACATTGCAATGGGCGCCTTTTCCTTATTTTCCCGAAAAGCTGATGGGATTTTTAACTGCCCGTTACAGTGAGTATCACTTTGACAATTAGTAATATGCGGATATTTCGCAATTTTGACTGTCAAGACCCAGACAGTATTGTTTCCCTGTAAATATAACCGACAAAATGGTATTTTGCCAGTCAATTTTATAGATGAAAGAGACGGATAATGGATGTTTCGACGAAGCACCTTCATCAGTTTATAAGAGACAACACAGTACCAATACGATTGGACAAGACAAATGTCAAGTCAGAACATAAACACTAAAAGAACATCTTGAATAGTTTATGTCTCCTGTCTGAAAAGGTTGAATTGTTTATACAATATATCACATGACTTACATTTAGTAACGTGACCTGTTTAGGATGTACTTGACCCAGGGTATTTTATCAGAATGTTTACAACAGGATGTCGACATTTACAACACATAAGGAAGGGAAACCCGAGGCCTGCAAACAGCAAATAAATATCAGAAAACGCTTTCAGGCATCGCAAGAAACAAAGAAATAGAACACTAAGTGTTCTACTTCTTTGTTTCTTGCGAGTGCCTGTAACCATGCCTTTGTGTTTGTCTGATATTTAACGCTGTATCAAACACAATTTATGAGTAAAGGTTACTCATGCGCGTCTGGAGCTTACGTCATGCATTGGTCATCCTCATCATCATTTCCCCGCTTGCTCCTTTTGGAGCATGGAACTACTACTGCGGCTAACCTCTTGGAGGAAGCCTTCACCAAGGCATTGCTCGGGCAGCAATGGCTTCTGTAGCAATTTGTTTTACATGATGACTTTGCCAGCCCATACACAACAGCATATTAGTCACCTCATACAACATACCAGAATTTATATTCTTTCTCAGAGACCCCATGTGAACTACATGGGTCAAGCATAAAGTATGACCCTGATTATTATAATGTACTGGTTTTTTCCCCCGCCAGAATAACTGCTGGGCGTTCACACAAGCGCTAACACACCGTGAAACTAACGATATTACATGGCATGTCCGTGAAAAGCAGTTCGGTATTGATTTTTTATTTTAAATAGAATGTTGCCTCGTTTTGGGCGCGTCTCGTTCAACCCAGCCGGTTATATTAGTCCAAATATAAAAAGACCATTAGGACTGGAGAATTAATTAGTATTTGTCGGTATTGGAGGTGCAGGAAGTCAAGGTCATGCTAATAATGCGTCACGATTCAAACATGGTGCATTTAGCTTTCCTTCAAAAAATATTTTACAAAACAAACAGACAGCGTGAAATAAACTTTCCCTGCTCAAACAAGACAGTACGAATAAAGATACAATCCCACATGTAGAGTTCATTTTATGTTATAATAGATTCAGTCTATATATTTTATGTGGTATTTCAGCTTGATTCTATATACATGTAATAACAGGTCTAGGTCCGTGTGGTTCTCGGGTTCTCGGGGTGGGGTTGCTCGTGGTGCTGGCAAAATCATTATGTAAAACAAATAAAAAACCACGGCTGCAAAAGCATATGCTTTGACGCAGGTTTTGTGTGTGTGTTGTTTTTTTTTTTAAAGAGCCACTTGTAGTGGTGACCTCACGCTCTGTGAGGAATAGAAGTTCTAGTCAATGCTTAATTTATTCTGACGCTGTTCCAATAATCTAATAGTCACTGTAGTTAGCCCGCTAGAAAAGGTCTGTACAAAGTCATTCTTAAAATATACATTGGTGGGTTCTGTACCATTATTTTTATATGACGAGGCTGCTAGCTCCATGTAAACCCTTCATAATAGGCTTTTACGACATCCTAAGCAGAGAGCTATGATCTCAGTCGGTGCATAATGAATAATACACGTGTTATTATGGCCAAAGGTCCAATGTATTTTTTTTATCTCCCTCTACTTATTTTACCCTGGAACTTCAAGAACAAGGACTACCATGTAATGCTATCAACAGGTTTCTTTAATGTGGGATCTACCCAAATCTTGCGTCTTCTTCTAACCACTTGTTCTACTGCTACGTATATGGTTCTTGTGATCAGTGTCACATTGGTAATTTTGTCACACTATATTTTTTTTTTCCCTTAACCAGCGGCACTTGGGCTTTCAGCCCTTCGGCCCAATGACATGTCATTGCAAGGCTGGGGAACCTGAGGACTTTCCTTCCAACCCGGTCAGGAGCTTCGCTCCTTCCCATCCCCAGAGGGTTTATCACAGGAGCCGTTCAGGCTATTCAGTCAAATGTCCGGCCGTAAACATTTCTTCAAACGCTGACGCCCGGGTTTGAACCATGAACACCTGGTCGCCAGTACAACGCCGAAGCCATTACACCAGCGCGGCTCCCGTCACACTATATCAACTCCTCTATTCTCCGCTAGCACCCATTTATGAAAGTCTGTAACTTCTTGGTTGTCGTTGTAGTCAGGACATTATGATCACATCCTACCTTTTAGGTAGCGCTTATTGTTGCTGTTTGGTTATTTTATTTTAACTGACAACAGATCAGATCTGAAGTTACATATATGTTTGTTGTTGTTGTTGTTTTGTTTTTTGTACGTCACCGTTTACTGATTTGTGCGCGTTGGTGTGAAGTAGTATTTGTACCGCAGGTGAGTTAATTTCACGATTTAAACTATTTTAGGACCACAAAGCGCAAAGGTTTACTTAAGGATGATCTTAAGGTAGATTTAAAAGACAAAAGTACTGGAATAAAAATGTTTTGAATAAGTCTAGCAAGAACAGGTGTATAGAAAGTGAAAACTACCCTATGTAACAAAATTTGACTATTCTAAGTATGCAAGCGAGTTCTTTAGCGTTGCATCATGATGAGTATGTCGTATGACCGGGAATCATCGACATTTAGAATGAAATCACAAGTACACTGGAGATAGCTGAGTCGTGTTCGAATAGAAGACTGTTACGAAACCTATGATGAGCTGATTTGGACTGAAGGCTATGGAAGGTCATAATCCCATACGCCAGCTGGTGCAGCACTTGCCAAGAGGGTAATTAGGCTGTCCCAGATTCACTGTGACGTATAGTCAGCTTTAAAATCTTACCTTTCTAAATAAATAACATTTTGAGGCATCTTGTTTAAGCATCCATAACAAAGACGTTGCAAACATTCACAAATGGGTGCTTGCGTGGAATACAAAGATTGAAGTGGTATGACACGATAACCAATGTGGAACTGATGACAAGAACAAGACATCACAAATGGGTGCTTGCGTGGAATACAAAGATTGAAGTGGTATGACAAGATAACCAATGTGGAACTGATGACAAGAGCAAGACATAACAAATGGGTGTTTGCGTGGGATACAAAGATTGAAGTTGTATGACAAGATAACCAATGTGGAACTGATGACAAGAACAAGACATCACAAATGGGTGCTTGCGTGGAATACAAAGATTGAAGTGCTATGACAAGATAACCAATGTGGAACTGATGACAAGAACAAGACAAGTGCTAATAGAACAACAAACCAGAAGAAGACGCTGGTGATGGACAGGTCGCAACCTGAGGAATCCTGTTGACAGCATTACCAGCCAGTCCTTGTTCTGGAATCTCCAGGGTAAGTGAATCACAGGTAGACCAAGGTACACAAGGAGAAGATAACTGGAGAAAGGATGAAAATGATCAGGAAGACATGGACAGACTTTGGGATGAGGGCACGTGACAGGCATGAGTTTCTTGGAGGCTTGTGTTCCTTTACGAGCTGAATGGTTATGAATGTTTTGACAAAGTGTCCGCTTTTTTTTAACATTTTTGAAATCTGACTGCTGCAGTTCAGAACCAATGATGTCGACGTTAGCTGCCTATGAAAAAACTAAATTCCCACCTGTGACAAGAATAAAAGACGATGAAAGAAAGAGAGACAAAAAGACGACATCAGAACACAACAATTTCTTTTCACTTTGCCCCCACTTTGAATTTGAGAAAACTTTGCATTTAGCGTCCTCTATAACTGCAAATATTAGCTTTTAGCAAAATGTACGTGCCAGTACGGAGAAGAGGAAGGCAAAGAAAATCCTGGGCTGATAACATCAAAGATTGGGCAGGGCACGGTTTATCCACACTTGTACGCATTGCTGAGGATAGAGAGCAGTGGAAGACCCTGTCTGTAGATGCTTTCACCATGGCACTCCAACGACACATGACGGGTTACGGGTTGAGATGATGATGATGACGTGTCAGTTAAATGACTCACGTAGAGTGTTTGAAGTTGTTATAAAACGTTTATGGTAAGCTCATTGTTTCATTATTTTCAGGTCTCTCTAGATTGAAATTAATAAATTGTTGTCCAGCCTGTCTGTTCGGAATCTCGAGAGGAAAAAAGTGGGAAATGGCCAAGTTCCATCTTTACTACTTCTCTCTTGTTTTGGTGACGTTTATAGCAGAAAACAGTTTGGAGTTCAAAAGGTCAAGGATGTTGAGGATTGTTTCATGCTTACAGACATTTGGATTTGACGTCGATCCGAGTGGCTGTATCATGGAACACCTCAAACGAATAGAGATATATCTCATCGACCGATGTCGATGATTGTTGCATGTGTGCAAGCATTTGAGTTTGGCCAACTCGGATTGCTGCACCGTGGAACATCGCAATTGAATATATTAACGACGTAGTATGCATATCTCTATGCATGACGCGTATGTCTTTATAACGACATTCGACTTGTGGGTTTTGACCCGAACGGCAGTGTGTTTAGAAGTGTGGCCATTGCCACTTATATTGTGTGGTATAACCACTGGAAAGTGTGTGGCGTAGTCCACTTTTAAATTGTGTGGCTGGGAAGCCATTTGAGCAGTGTATTTCTTGAACCAAACGTAAGTCGTAGTAGGAATAACGCAGTTTGCATAATTATGGCAGATTAGCCTGGCGTGGTATGCCAAAGGAACATTTTGTTACTAGCAATAGCGTAAGACTAGTATAGATGGATATTGTACAGCTAGCGGCAAGCGTAAGCCTAGTGTAACGGATATTAAACGACTAGCAGTAGACGTAAGCCTAGCATAATAAGTGTATTGCTGACTAGCAGGATAGTTAAGTCTAGTTAGCCTCTGAATTTATGCCAAAGGACATTGGCCGTTAAAAAGGAACTGACCTCTAACCAGGACTCTAGATAGAGATTGTGAACATGTGCTTATGAAATAATGAGAACTCTTACAGATCGTACATGAATGTGATGTGACTTTTGTTCCCATGTAGTTGGTGTCTGCTCATGGTATGAAATAACTAATTAAATATTTTGAGTCGTCAAAATCACAGTGTTATCAATTATCGTATTCGGAGTTGAGTTAAATGCTATTCATCCTCAACTGATCATGACCAGTGATGATTAATGTCTTAACACGCTGCATCTTACACTGCCAATATAATTAATAAGACAAGAGACTAATACAGGTCAGTCAAGGGTCGAATTTAATATGAAACACATTCAGCACATAATGAATCACAAGGGTTAAGCAGACATTATCGATACCAACGAACAGTATTACGGAATCCTACAAAAGTGATAAGAACCCGAGGGACTTTGACTCTATAAACTGAATACGAATATAATAACTTGGTCATCCTCAAATACTAGAAGTCATCGAAGCACCCAGAACATACTGGGATCCCGAGAAGCCCGTAACATTCTGGTGTCAGAAAGTGTCTGGATTTCATGAATACTGGATTCCCCCCTTCAAGTATCGAAAGTCAAACTGATGATGAACGTTATGAAGGCAAAATCATTCTTTCAAGCCTAACCGGCAACTGAAATGCGCAGGACAGAAAGTGACGTCACTACATGGATGCCGTCAACGCTAGCAGACAACATTGCTTGAGAATCTGAAATTTTTCTTCCATCAAAGAGACTGATTCACGCAGATAGAACGGTAATCTTCCACTCAAGAACCTGAACCAGTGGAGAATGTATCTCTTGATCAAAGTCATCTGAAGCTGCGACGCAGATCGTTTGAAGAAACTACATTCGAAGACCGAAGCAAGACTTTCAAACGGTTCCCTACTGCGAAGGTCAAGGTCTACCATCAATGGACCTCAGCTGTTGAAGACAAGTTGCGGAACTAGGATTAGAATTACATGCATTCATGTATTTCTTAGAGGGACAACTAAACAGATAAGTTCTTGATTTTACTAGAGCGCTTGAACATTATCATAGTGTCCTTGTATTATCTTTGGTCTACAGTTCATCATCACTTGACTTACTTTTTTACTATCATCTGTGTTTCCCCATTCATGTTTTTCGTATATTCGTATATTCGTATTGTTTAATATTGACTGGAATTTTCCCAGGAAAGCTTCAGTGAATGTTAACTTCTATTAGATTTACATGCTTATTTTACTAACTGAGGATCTGACTGATTATATTTTTTCTTTTGAGTCAGGGAATAAATGTTTCTTCAGTTAGTATTATAACCATATTTTGTGTGATTAGCAGTTTCGTCAATTGAATTACGTCCTCTTTATTTACATAACCTACTTTCAGTACTGTTGACAATCGTTGTCGTGTGTGATCTAAAACTTCTTTGTCTACACGTTTGTCTAAGACGACTTGTCTTGTTATATTTTTGTGATGTAAATTCTTTTCTTTCTTTTACTCATTACTGTTTATAAGTCTCCTTTATTTACTTTATAAGTGTAAAGTGTTGTTGTATAACTGAAAAATCATTTCATTGTAAATCATTTGATTGTTTTCACTGTCTTTGTCACATGTTCTTGTAACTTGTTTGTTATTGATTAATATATTCATGTACATATTATATCGAGTTCTATAATCCTGGTGTATATTATAGACTATTGAAGGTACTCAGAAACCTATTATCATGTCTACACTACAGGAATTCATTGATATTGGGAAAAGTTATGGAAAATCAGGGGCGGAACTACAAAGTTTTGCAGATACAAAATATGATGAATATTTATCGCGTCTGGAAAGAATGGAACAGCGCGAAATGACTAAACGAGCTGATGAGCTTAGGAGGTTTGAATTAACCCAAGAAAGGGAAATGAAAGAAAAAGAAATGGCTCAGAAGGAAAAAGAAATATCCATGAAATTGGAATTAGAACGACTGACTATAGCTCAACAAGAAAAAGACAGAGAACAGAAAGATAAGGAAATAGCTCAACGTGATAAAGAATTAGCTCAACAAGAAAAAGACAGAGAATTTGAGAAGGAAAGAATGGCACAACGAGATAAAGAAATGGAATTAAGGAGAATGGAACTTATGCAACTGGATCAAGCACATAAAAATGCCATGGAAATGGAAACATTAAAACTTCATGCTGAAAAAGAAAAAGCTTTAGAATTAGCTAAAGTGCAGTCTGAACAGACTAAGACTGCGGCTGCTACAAATATTTTTTATCCTAAGTTAAAAATGCCACATTTTGACCAGACTCGCGATTGTGTTGACTCTTTCCTATCTAGATTCATCATCAAGGTCACAGCTCTGAACATACCCAAAGAAAGATGGAGCAGTCTTTTACTTGATTTTTTGACTGGTGACTCACTTAAATGTTTCATGAGTCTTGATGAAAAAAGAGCAGAAGCGATTTCGATGTCGTAAAAGAGGTATTACTAAGACGTTTCCAGTTAACTGAGTCTGGATTCAGAGATCGCTTTCATGCTGCTAAACCAAGCAAGGATGCAGATTTTGGTGAATTCATTGCATCTATTAAACATTTCCTTAGCAGATGGATTGATTTATCAGGTATAAATAAAACATATGAAGGTGTTATAGATCTCATGCTGCGAGATAAAGTTTTATCCGCATGCAGCACTGAATTAGAAGCATTTTTACAGGAAAGACATCCTAATTCTATTGATGAGTATGAAAAACTCGGAAGACAGTATCAAACCGCACATCAGAATAAAGATCTCCATAGATCGACTATTCGAGATCCTATGCCTGTATGCGCGGTACAACATGATCACAGACCTCGATCGAAGAGCTTTGATGGACGTTGTCGTTCAGATTATTATCAATCCGACAGAGGTTTTTATAACTTCCGTCGTCATCGCTCTCCTTCGAATTCATATCGACGAGGTTATAGAGGATATTCACCTCATGATCGTGGGTATCACAGAGGCAGGGATTATGATGGTTCACATCAAAAAGGATACTATAAGCAGAGATCATCTTATGGTAGAGATGCCAGGAAGGATGACTCTACTGATTTTTATTATAGCAATAAAAAGTCAGTCAATAATAACAAAGGTAATGCCAGATCTCCGTCTAGAGACAAAAATAAACACAGACATGCAAATAGTTGCAGTGTTAAAAAGGAAAAAGGTAATGATGATAATGATCATGCGAACGCATGTATGGTAATGAATGATACATGTTATGAGTGTCAGTCGAAAAACAGATTAAAATCTACAATTACACTTGATTGTGGTCATTGTATGCCAACAATGATAACATACCTTTATATTTGTTTCATATTAATTTACTGTTTACAGGCCTCAGGTTTCCCTCCCTTATTTGTAATAAATGTTTGTACAATACCAAACCTACCCACTATCCTGTTCTCACTGTTCTATCTACTATCATTTACTGGAACAGTATTAAGGTCCTAATCTTGTTGGACTATAAAATGCTTGACAGAAATACAAACAGAAGTGATTGCGTACTCCATTAATAGGCTGAAATGCCCATGGAGGACTTCTGGTGTCGTGTATTGAGAGGTTCGCACTATTACCTGAATCAAAACATCATTTTTTGATGATGCGTAGATGGCAGAGCGGATAGTGTGATTCGCTTGCATGGCTAGGCGGGGTTGTCGCACGGAAGGTTCAGTGTTCAAATCCTGGGTAAGCCACTCATGTCTGTTGTTTTTCTGTTGTCTGGTGTTCTACTTCTTTATTTCCTGCGAGTGCCTGATAACATACCTTTATATTTGTTTCATATTAATTTAATATGCCAACAATGTCGGTATGTGTAAATGTCGGTTATCTTACATTTCATCCCGGAATAATGGATGGTAAGGTAGTGAGAGTTTTACGGGACACAGGGTCTTCAACGATAGGCATTAAGCACTCGCTTATCGAGCCCTCTGCTTTTACAGGCAAATCAGTTAAGTGTGTCACATTTGGTGGGAATATAGAAACTTTCCCTGTGGCACGAGTATACATTGATACTCCTTTTTACACAGGCACTGTCTATGCCTGCGGCTTGAGAGCACCCATAACTGAAATTATAATAGGAAACATACCAGGAGTTAAAGATTGCACTCCTGAGGAGATTGCAATGTGGGTTGAATCTCACCCACAGGTGGCAAATGCTGTTGTAACGAGAGCACAACAGTTAGCTACGGATATGGCTACACCACCTCTTCCTATAATAGATACAATTATGTCTCAAGTTGGCACTGTTTCACCTTCTGTTTTTGCAGAAAAACAGAAGAGTGACCCAACTTTACAAGGATTGTTTAGCCGAGCAGAACAAAAAAAAACTATTAAATACACAAGAGGGGCTAAACAATGGTTCAAGATAAAGAAATCAATACTCACTAGATATTATGATGATGGCAAAACAATTATACATCAAGTGATAGTACCTAAAGAATACAGACCATTGGTCCTACAAACAGGTCATGACTCCCCTATGGCAGGGCATATGGGGATCAAAAGAACATTGTTTCGTGTTACGTCACAATTTTATTGGCCTGGGGTTAATAAGGATACAAAGTTATACTGCAAATCTTGTACAACATGCCAAGGTATAGCACGTAAGGGCAGGTTCCATACGGCACCCTTACAGATTACGGACGTGCCTGAGAGACCTTTCAAAAAGATAGCAGTAGATATAGTGGGTCCGTTATCAATTGTTTCAAATAATGGATTTCGTTATATTTTAACTTGCGTAGATCTTTGCACGCGTTGGCCAGAGGCCATACCGTTGAAAACCATCACAACTGCATCTGTGTCTGATGCATTATTTTCGATATTTTGTCGAATCGGTTTTCCGGAAGAGATTTTGTCAGATCAAGGATCACAATTTACTTCCAACATTATGAGGGATTTAGAATCCATGCTATCTGTTCACCACTCGTTTTGTAGTGCGTATAGGCCTCAATCAAACGGTGTGTGCGAGCGCTACAATAGCACTCTAAAACAGATGTTATCTAAGATAACTGAAGAATGCCCTCGTGAATGGGATCGGCTTCTGCCGGCGGCCCTCTTCGCTTTTCGTGAAGTGCCCCACGAGAGCACGGGGTGGTCTCCGTTCGAATTGGTTTATGGTTCGAATCCGCGCGGACCAATGATGATACTCAAAGATTTGTTGATTGGAGCGTCAATTGATACAGCCACTCGAAACAGCTACGAGTTAGTGATTGATCTCCGACAACGAATCATCGATGCGTGCACTTATGCATCCCAGAGTATAAAAATCAGCCACTCAACGATCACGATTATTACATAATCAAAAGAGAATATTAAGATCATTTAAACCAGGGGAAAAAGTTTGGTTGTTGCTACCTCATAACGATAACAAATTACTGATATCATGGCAAGGTCCATTTGATATTATCAAACAAGTCACAGATGTTGACTACTCAGTGAACGTTAGAGGAAAAATCAAAACCTTCCACGTCAACATGCTAAAATTAGCAGTTGAAAGACCACAGGAATTAATTCCTGTCATTAACTCTATTGATGATTCTTCACATCATACTGCTTCTTTTGCAGTTGTTCATGAAGAAGATACTACTTCGTCTATCCCTTTACAATTTCAACTACCTTCTTTGCAATCATCGGAATCTTGGAAAGACGTGACTATTTCTTCGTCACTATCTTCGTCTCAACAAGATCAAGTTCGGGATATTCTCATTTCTTTCAATGATGTTCTCACCGACCTTCCAGGTCAGACATCGCTTATATCCCATGATATTACTCTTACTGATTATAAACCTATCAAACTCAGACCCTATCCTATATCTTTACACCACAAAGATAGGGTAGAGAAAGAGTTAAAGGAGATGATACGTTTAGGTGTGATATCTCCTTCGGAATCACCATATGCATTCCCAATGGTGATTGTTAAAAAGAAGGATGATTCTTTACGCATTTGTATTGATTTTAGGCGATTGAACAAAATTACAATCACAGACGGTGAGCCTATGCCACTTTTAGATGATCTTTTGTCAGAATTATCTAATGCTACCTTCTTTAGCAAACTAGATCTCTCTAAAGGCTACTGGCAAATTCCTCTTGCCGAAAATGCCAAACCTTACACAGCTTTCACAACTCCTTTTGGGCTCTACCAATGGAATTATATGTGTTTTGGGTTGGTAAATGCGCCAGCGACGTTTGTGCGCATGATGCGCCGCCTTCTTGGCGATCGTAAAGATGTCATCACGTACATCGATGACATCTGCCTATTTCATGACTCGTGGGAAGACCATATTGATGGTTTAACTTCCCTTCTACATACGTTACGTATGCATGGTTTGACTGTGCGACCTTCAAAGGTCCAAATAGGTTGTCAGGAAATTTCTTTTCTTGGTCACCGAATAGGTAACCACAAACTGTATCCTGACGACAATACAGTCAAAAGAATTCTTGAGATTTCTACCCCTTCTACTAAGAAACAAGTTAGAAGCCTTTTAGGCCTAATAAACTATTACCATAAGTTCATCCCGCATTTCGCACAACTATCTACACCTTTGTCCGCACTGTTGACCAAAGGTAGTCCTAATAAGGTACGTTGGGACAAAGATTGCGAAAGCGCTTTGGTAACAATTAAGAAATTATTTAGCAATGCACCTATTTTGTTATTACCGAATATACGTATTCCATTCATACTCCAATCAGATGTCTCGAGCTACTCCATGGGTGGTTGTTTGCTGCAATGTTACAAGGAAACACTCCATCCATGTTTCTATGTGTCGAGGAAACTGACTCCAGCTGAACAGAAGTATGCGACAGGGGAACGTGAGCTCCTGTCTATGGTCTGGTGCCTGGAGAAGCTGTCAAGATATCTCATCGGCACGCACTTTTACATTATGACAGACCATAGTCCTCTTACTTACATAACAGCTAGAACAATGCGTAACGCTAGAATACACAGATGGTATTTGTTAATTCAAGAATTTTCATTTACGATTCTGCCTATTGCTGGCTCAGACAATAACTTGGCAGATCTTTTATCGCGCAACGTCTTTGAGAAGAAATTGAATTAACTCTTTAGTCACCATGTTGACAAGTGCTATTATTAATGTCATAAAATTTAATGTGTCTACTTAATGATTATCATAGTTATAAGTAGGTAGTACTAATATTGATATGTTCGGGAGACGGGCGTCTTCTCCATCACTATCATCCGTGCCACAAGTGTCACGTTTGGAAGTGAGGGGGATGATGTTGAGGATTGTTTCATGCTTACAGACATTTGGATTTGACGTCGATCCGAGTGGCTGTATCATGGAACACCTCAAACGAATAGAGATATATCTCATCGACCGATGTCGATGATTGTTGCATGTGTGCAAGCATTTGAGTTTGGCCAACTCGGATTGCTGCACCGTGGAACATCGCAATTGAATATATATTAACGACGTAGTATGCATATCTCTATGCATGACGCGTGTGTCTTTGTAAGGACATTCGACTTGTGGGTTTTGACCCGAACGGCAGTGTGTTTTAGAAGTGTGGCCATTGCCACTTATATTGTGTGGTATAACCACTGGAAAGTGTGTGGCGTAGTCCACTTTTTAAATTGTGTGGCTGGGAAGCCATTTGAGCAGTGTATTTCTTGAACCAAACGTAAGTCGTAGTAGGAATAACGCAGTTTGCATAATTATGGCAGATTAGCCTGGCGTGGTATGCCAAAGGAACATTTTGTTACTAGCAATAGCGTAAGACTAGTATAGATGGATATTGTACAGCTAGCGGCAAGCGTAAGCCTAGTGTAACGGATATTAAACGACTAGCAGTAGACGTAAGCCTAGCATAATAAGTGTATTGCTGACTAGCAGGATAGTTAAGTCTAGTTAGCCTCTGAATTTATGCCAAAGGACATTGGCCGTTTAAAAAGGAACTGACCTCTAACCAGGACTCTAGATAGAGATTGTGAACATGTGCTTATGAAATAATGAGAACTCTTACAGATCGTACATGAATGTGATGTGACTTTTGTTCCCATGTAGTTGGTGTCTGCTCATGGTATGAAATAACTAATTAAATATTTTGAGTCGTCAAAATCACAGTGTTATCAATTATCGTATTCGGAGTTGAGTTAAATGCTATTCATCCTCAACTGATCATGACCAGTGATGATTAATGTCTTAACACGCTGCATCTTACACTGCCAATATAATTAATAAGACAAGAGACTAATACAGGTCAGTCAAGGGTCGAATTTAATATGAAACACATTCAGCACATAATGAATCACAAGGGTTAAGCAGACATTATCGATACCAACGAACAGTATTACGGAATCCTACAAAAGTGATAAGAACCCGAGGGACTTTGACTCTATAAACTGAATACGAATATAATAACTTGGTCATCCTCAAATACTAAAGTCATGAATACTGGGATCCCGAGAACCCGAGGGAGTAACGTTAATAGTTTTGACTCTATAGAAACATGAATACGAATAAAGAAGTAGAAAAATAACGTGAGTTGGTCAGGGGCCTAGCCTAACGTAAATCAAATACTAGAAGTCATCGAAGCACCCAGAACATACTGGGATCCCGAGAAGCCCGTAACAAAGGTGAGTAACCGTTAATAGTTTGAAATGATAAAACTATTCAATAAATAAATATTAGACAAACATAAAGGTGTGTTTTCAGGCCCTCTTGGGAAATAAAGAAGTAGAAAACTAAACAACAGAAAAACAACAGACGTGAGTGGCTTACCCAGGACTCGAACCCAGGACCTTCGTGCGACACCCCCGCCTAGCTATGCAAGCGAATCACACTATCCTCCCTGCCATCTAGGCATCACAAAAATGATGCTTCGATGACGGGTCATTAGAGTGAACCGCAACACATAACATCGGAAATTTACCTAGGGCAGTCCAGCCTATTAATGACGCAATCACTTCTGTTGTTCCCCTATTATACAGTATAGGTCAGTGTCGTAGATGTTTTTCAGATAGGTAATAGATGTTTGTAGTCCTGTCTGAGCAGAGGTGATGTTGATACTATGTGAGAGTAAGGTGTAAGAAATAGTTTCTGTTTCATGAGGTGATCGTGTAAGAGAAAGGACAGTCGCTGGGTTGAGTAATTTCTCTAATCCAGCCTATCGTACGACTATCTTTAAATCAGACGCACTTTCTCTCCTTTTACAAAATACAAGTTACACTGCACCCACGTGCACACAATTCTGTGACAAATACGCACAAGACGTGAAAACAACCTATGGGTAACAGATAGGGTAGGGGTTGACCAACACAATAACAATTAATGAGAACAAAAGAGAAAAGATTTGAATGATAGTGGTTAACAACAGAAATAAGTTTCTTTCTCCGATCATTCAATTCACATACGTACAGTGGCCACTTTCATAATTCGCTTACCAATAGATGTCGCATGAATTCGGTGGAAATAAACACAAATAAGTAACACGACTACTCAGTGTCATATTAAGTTTTGCCAAATCCAGCCCCAGACTAGCCGTAGTTGCTGACTGCACGTTTCACGGTAGTCGCTAGAGTTGGTGATTTATTTTTCCTGGGTAAAATATGGTATCTCTGCCTTCAGTTAGTTGGAGTAAGGCTCATAAGTGGTGGTCACCGACATAAGATGAAGAATACAGATATATTCTGTGTTGTCTAGCCTCTGACCGCTGAGACACTATTTGAAGTTACACAAATGTTGCTGACAATATATTTTGCCACAGTTGGCTGATGAGATTGGTAAAAATGAAATCTGGTAATAGTTCTGGTCCAGTTAACCTTTACAATTATTGTTCTAGTTTGTTCTCTCTCATAAAATGAAGAAAAATGGACCACACAGGTCATAGCCCGAAGACTCAACAATATTATGAAGTTTCTGGTTGCTTATAAGATTATAAGACTATAGAACGTAAGTTCATATGATCATAAGTCCGCTAGTACGCAGGTTTTGATCGCCTAGATTTAGGAAAGAAAATATAAACATTTAAACATAATATCAATATTATATCTACCACGTGTTAAAGTAAGCCCTCTTCACCGCTCCGTTATAAATTAGATTTAAAACACAAGTGAAGCTTATCCTATCGTTTTCTTTTTTTTTTAACGTGTGATATGAACACTAGTCATTTATGAACTTTACATAAAAATGGATAGAAGTAAATAATATATGTGTATGTATATGTCGTGGTTGAGTAATGTGTAGAGTATTTGTCGAGTTGGACAACAGTAGGGAAATCGACAAGGGATAGTGGACTGACAGAGTTATAGATTACACACACAGAAAGGTGTAAATAGGAGATGGACTTGAGACAACCTGGAAGAAGATTTACCAAAATGATCTCTCTCTCCAAGCCTCAACTCACTTTTACTGTCTAAGCACCTCCTGCTCTCACTCTTTTCTCTTATCAAACATAGAGAGTATAGTAAAGAGCTAAAACAAGTTAATTATGGATGGAAGGGTCATGAACAGCGCATTAATAAAGGTGTAAACTTTATTAAATGAAGAAGCATGTATGAAAATAATGCATTTCATCACCAACAACATAAAATTACATCAATAATCAAAATAATCATCAATAGTCATCAATAATCATCAATAATCATCAATAATGCAAATACACACCCACAAACACACACACCACCAACACTCATAAAACCTGTAGAACACAGAGAAAATAACTAAGCTGTCTGACAGTCTGTCCGCTTTCGTTGGATCAAAGGCGCTAGCTCCAGAAAAGTGTCTTACAAGTAAATATCCTTCAAGGTGAATGAAGTGAAATACAAAACTTTCCTTGTCGGGCTAAACGTTGGTGACCTCGAGTTGCGTGAGTGGCTGGAAGACGCCGTATATCTTCTGCTGACCAAATAAACAAACTGAGCGACAGTCCGTCCTCTTTCGTGGGACCAAAGGCGCTAGCTCCAGAAAAGTGTCTTACAAGTAAATATCCTTCAAGATGAATGAAGTGAAATACACAACTTTCCTTGGTGGTGGTAAACGTTGGTGACCTCGAATTGCGTGAGGGGCTGGAAGACGCTGTTTATTTCTCTTGCTGGCTGCTCCTACGTGCGAAGTTCTACATAAACCCAGAAATACACCAGACGAAGTTACTTGAGGACAACGAGTCCCAGGCGCTCTTATCCGGCGCTATTGCTTGCTTGGCTGTAAAACCTGTTTAAACTGGTTTGGCTGTGGTTTGCTGAGTGCCCCGTTTAGGCACACAAAGTCGGAAGTTATCAGATTCTGCTATAGACATGCTGGGCGGTTTTGATATTCTGGAAGCGGCAATGCTCTGACTGGTAATCCAATAGGCGAGTAGAGAACTACTACTGCATTTGGTGATTCCAGATTTAGCGTTGGTTCGTTGCGCTGCGTGAGCTTAACTTGGCGTTGACAAAAGGGGTTTTGATTCAGGAACGGGGGTTGACGACTCGTGACGCTAGCGGTATTCCGAAACCCTCTAGATCGAAGAGAACATGACGTTCTTCGCCTGACTGGAGTCTGCTCTAGCAATTCGGTCTCCCTGAAACTGAGACCCAAAAAAAGACACTCTTTACATCAAGCAACAACAAAATCAATCTAATGTTTTATAACTTAGCCATGCTCCGCTCCTTCCATTCTATCAATTATAGCATGTGCCCGCATAGGCTTAATATCTTTTGTACACCCATGTACCTGTCAGTAAATGTTCTGACAGCAAAATCTACTCCTCTTCTCCCAATCTCAACATACAGGAAACCTAACCTTGTAGTTACAGTTAAATGAATATGCTTATTCATCTTACAACATTAAATGAATTTACATAAACAGATTACAGCATGTGACATTACAGAAATAAATCATATGTCCCCTTATGGAAATATATTAACATTTCACAAAATGAGTACATAGAAAGTGCAATGTTCTTGCTATAATAATACAGTTGTGGCTGAATCATAAGATATAATTATATCTATGCCTGGTGACTGCTTTCTGTGAAAGTTATAGACTAGTGCCTAGCCACACAAGTAAGCATAAAATGATTCTCCCTTGCCACTAGAAATATCTATCAAAACGGAATAAGTGACTTTCTCCCATAATTCAGTGTTAAGTGAATGATCCACACCTCTGACCTTATCTTGCAGAAATGACAGTTAATTTTGCTGACTCTTAACCCAATGGTAAGCATTGTATGAACTGATTCTACGCCTAGTATCTGTTATTGTAAGTTTATCATTTCCCATTATAAACCGTAACAGTTTAAGCACCGCTTAACTAAGGCCGTAGACAGCGCTACATTATCACTGAATTAAATTACTAGGAGAAGTCCTCGGAAATGAATTCAAGTCACTTTCCTATGAGATATATAAAACTAACGTGAATATATCATATTATAATTATAAGATATGTCAACTCACCCCGAAAATGACTAGAACATAGGCAAACACATTCTAGTACTGCCGTGCTAACTCTGCCTAAGTCTCATATGGTCATCTACGGGCCAGGAATATTCACGAGGGTGTTGGCTTATTAAACCCATCTACTCTTATAGATTACAAAGGACGTTCCCCCCGGACACCTGGCCTGCATATTTCTACAGATGTTCGGCGAAAGACGTAATCGAGAGTAAGACAAAAGGTTTCAGAAGCAACAACTTTGAGAAAATTTCCCCGATAGACATAATATTATGATCACTAATGCGTTCTGAAGGCCAAACACAGAGACCACCTGCAGAAGTTACCTCCCACAGACAAGCGGTTTCTTTCACAGAAACCGTCTCTCGCTCGTGATCAAAGGCTATAAGCGTAACAGAAATGTTTCTCTGGTCACGAACCACAGGTGCGTTTAGATAACATTACGTTACCGCTACGCTGACCGCACTTGGAATTTTTAATTCCGAAGGCCAGCCAAACGTAAACAAACCGCGGGTGGGGTTTGAAAAGGTGAAAAAATGAAAGAAAAGAAATACAAAATGTCTAGGAAAACAGAACATTAAAAGAGTTAATAACATATGGAACGAAATGGTAAAATAAATTATCAGTCACGTGACAGTATATATATATATATATATACCGTCAGTTGACAGTTATTTAATGTATGTACTAGTCAATTTAAAACATCTCTTATTGGAAATAGCGAGTAATTTTTAGTTTACAGCTGGAAAAATTTAGCTATAAGTTATTTAATACGTTATCCAATTTAACACAGAAAATCCCAGTGAAATATAAATGAAAACTTTAAACACATTAAATCACTTAAGATGCTAGTACATAAATTACCACAAAACAGAAGAAACTGAAAATATCTCCACGAATATAAGAAGTACTATGTACGAAAACTCTCATAATATCGAGGTAGTTATTCTCAGAATTCTCTGAGTGACTGATATCTGAGCTAGGAGAGACGAGGAATATATCTATGGATTCCGTTCTTTCGCTCCTTAATGCCAAAGTCACACCTCCGACCAGGGCCGGGCCAATTTGCCGTTCCATTCCTGAATAAAAGGTAATTTCTTCACCTCTGCCGCCTCTCATCTACGTAAGTAATTCCCTTAAAAATGTAACACACCAAGTACGTCTCAGGCCTATCGCTCCGTTTCTCTGATCAAAGAACGTTTGCGCCGTAATGCTCACTTCGCTCTGTTCCACGTTCGTGCTTAATTAAACGATGGCTCGCGTGTTAATTGCGATAGTGAATCAGGCGTTACTGTTGTCGTGAAATATTCTAATCCACATATATAAATTATCAGGTAAATATAAACCCTAACAAATAAATTTAATAAAAGGAAAGAAGAATGGTAAAGAACAGTGCTGTCACAATGACTGTACTCGAAATCCCCCTTGTTTTCTACTTCGTCTGCAAATTGTAACGCTTCACGTGGATAGTAAAAGCCTTCCGCTTCAATACCCGCCTTCTACGATAAAACATGTGCTGCATTTCTAAGAAAAACCTTGAGATACGCAGTTGACCTAGATTTAAAATTCCATTCATGTCATTTTATACACTACGTTACCAAAAACAAAAGACAGATGGACTAAAGGATAGAGAGAAGGGAGAGGCAGAAAGCAAGGACACAGGCAATACTACCACAGTCGCGCGATACACAATTACTACCATCACGCGTGTAAGGCACTAGCTTTTTTTCAAATAGTCAGTGATAAAAAAACACTACTACTACGAGAATCAGGTTTAAAAACATGAAAAATGCTTATTAGGAAATATGAAATTCTACTGATTTACATCTAAGCTCCTGACTTTAGTATGACATAACAGTGGAAAAGGCAGGACAGGTGGCGGTTCTAAACAACGAAAAGGAATAAAGAACAAATATACGACTATCTTTGGAAAACACATATTTTGAACGCCGCCATGTAGTTCGCTTTAACTTATATATTATTGTACGGCAGGACTTGCTAACCAAGAATATGTTATGTGTTATGCCTTTAGTCTGTTAATAAAATAATTATGGCCAAAATAAAATAGTGGGGGTGCCTGACAGCAAGGAATCATTTCTGCTCATAAAATTTTTTTTATAACGTGTTTGAAAAACATTACGTTACGGAAATAGCCTACCATGTTAACTCCTATTTGATTGGCGGGAATGAGATGTAAGACTAAACACGATTAGTTGGACTGCAAATACTAGTTTTTTGTTGTTAGGGCAACGTGAGAAGGGTAATATTTTTGAAAAGATGGGTAAACATGGCATGATTGGTTAGATCTGCCAATATACTCAATTCAGAGCGTCTGTTCCTTGCCACATCTTGTAATAAACCTACTAAGAAACAGTGCGTTGAGCACCAGTGCATATTTTTCTAAAAATAAAAGCCTGGGACACGAGGCAGATCGGAATTTGTGCCTATTCATTGCCAGTCAACGAAACTGTTTATTATTTCCATTGAATTGTGGTAAGCTTGAAATATTCAATATCTTTTAATGAAAATTGAATGTAAATTGATAATTTATGTCTGTATATATGTGTAGTTCAGTAGCGAACATGAGGTAAAGCCTATAGTGCTCCAGCCTGAACAGAAGGTGTCGGAGGAAAGTAAAACTACATGGAATTGCCAAACAGTACACTGACACCTAACTTATTGTCTAGAAAGAAATCATGCTGGAATTGCAGAGGCGTAGTAACCATTAGGGAGGAACATACTGGTGTAAAGCATTTCAGATGAAGCTGACAGTTGGCCTACCGCTCTGAACTCAGTGTTTGTTATGTACTGTGTTCAGTGTAGAAATAGAGTATAGATTAGTTCTGAAGTAAGAGGTACAACCTTCTTGTTTCAGGGGCTGTGGTCCTGAAGTTATTGAGCAATCTAGTGCAGGAAGCACGGGTGAAACGACACGGACCTCCAGTTTTGGTTGTTGTGGGGAGGGTGGAGCGGGGGCTTTTATTGTTTTGTTTTTTTTGGTAAATGTTTTGTTTTGTTGTGTGTTTTTTGGTGAACTTTGTTTTTTACATTTTTGTGTGTTATTTGGGGTAAATGAATTTGGGTTTTTTGTTTGAATTTTGTATGTCTCTGTATTTATTTGAGTGGTGGTTATTATTCAAAATGTTTGATTGAGATTGATTTTGGGCCTGTTGTTGTTATACTTATTATTTGGTTCAGTTATATGAAGACTTGTGAGCTTTAATAGTTAAACTGAGACATATTTATGGGTTATATTTTCGGAATTATATGTCAGCCCATGCCTCTCATGTCATCTGTTGTGTCTAATCTCTGTTATATAATATATAGATATAGATAAATTTTTTAATATATATT
>JAMPIV010022291.1:0-183426 GCA_024509875.1 Oreohelix idahoensis
CGAACACAACGTATTAACACAGGAATACGTCGTGGAGAACTTGAGGGGTTAGTTTTGACGACCGCCTGGTGGCGTACCTGTGAAGTTATGTTTCATCATTGAGTGTGACACGTGTTGTCACAGCCAACTGTGGATATACAACTTCGTGAGACGGATTCTCACAGTGGTAGAATGTGATTATTTTTTTCCTGGAGCTTGAGCTGGAATTACGTTCTTCTCACTTGCTTTACCGAATAAATAGTGAACAAGTTGAGGCGGGTATATGTCAGTGATATGAATAAGGCTACTGTTAAGTTATTTTCTATTCATAGAGGGGGAGTTAAATGTTTGAGATCCTCACATGTGCGTCTAGTCTTTTGTAGACGCACATTTGAGCGCATCTAGGTTAATTGTATGTTTAATTATTTGCATACGACCGTGCACCATTCTTAAACGGGTATGGCGCGGTTTGTCGCGTTGATTTGTTGCTATCCGGGCAACGAACTAGAGGTTGATCCATAGATCCTTCGTCGTGAACAGACGTTATTTGGCCCGGGATCTTATCTAGGGAGGACACGGCCATGCTACAATTATAATCATCTGCGAGGTGATGTTACTTTTCTTGTGCCCTACATGCCAAGAATAATGCATTGTTAATATTCAGCCAGAATCGGCTTATTGTAGTATTCAGCCTCTGATATATATATTCCCCCAGTACCGTTTATTGCAGAGCTTCAACCTGACCAGTGGATTCGGTTGCTAGTGCGTTCAATACAACGCTAGGAGATGTTGTCGGGTCGTCATTAAATATATTTATGCTCGACGCTTTTAACATGGTTATTTTTGTAAACCCATGCATCCTACAACTTCGTTGCCGTAGAGCTTCCGTTAACCTTCGTGTGGTAACGGCTAGTGCAGTCAGTCAACGTCCATGTTGATTATTATTGACTATGTACTTTTTCTGCCATGAATATAATATTGATGATCGTCTGCCTTACTGATGTCAACGTTATGTCTTCAATAAAATGTGTGTCGTCACCAACTGTCCACTGTGAGTCCAGCATCCATTTATCGCCAGTTTGGTCATACTGTCTTGACCCATTAAACATTGTCACCGAGCTCAATTGTCATCACGATAGGCCAAGTAACGGCCCACATATTCGCGTTATCAAGAAATACGTCGGCCACATGTAGTAAGCCCGACAGCTCTGACAACATCAGCGACAGTCCCAGTAAAGAAAACCCACACCGGTAACAGCTACTTTATTAAAGAAAACGTGTTTTCTCATTTAGTCTATCAAATAATCAGAGCCGGACAGAAGGGCATGCACGACAGTAAGAGCTTGGAGAGGAACATCTGTTATTGTTTAGAACCTATACAGGGGAAGTAATACCAATTAAAGTATTAGTTAATATATGTTTCTTCATACCTGTTCTTCTATAGCCCTTATAGAGAATACAAGAGCTGGTACAATGTTGGATATATCATTGAAGAAACCAGAGCTGGTACAATGTTGGATATATCATTGAAGAAACCAGAGCTAGTACAATGTTGGATATATCATTGAAGAAACCAGAGCTGGTACAATGTTGGATATATCATTGAAGAATCCAGAGCTGGTACAATGTTGGATATATCATTGAAGAAACCAGAGCTGGTACAATGTTGGATATATCATTGAAGAAACCAGAGCTGGTACAATGTTGGATATATCATTGAAGAAACCAGAGCTGGTACAATGTTGGATATATCATTGAAGAAACCAGAGCTGGTACAATGTTGGATATATCATTGAAGAAACCAGAGCTGGTACAATGTTGGATATATCATTGAAGAAACCAGAGCTAGTACAAAGTTAGATGTACCTTCAAAGAGGAAGATGCAAAGCTACCTCAGCCTGATACAAACATAGTTTGTGAAGAGGCCAGGAGTTTTATCAGAAGCAGATACAGAAACACACATGTAAAGCAGATCATGTAAGCCACCAGAAGAATGATGCATATTACTAGCTTAACAGAAGCAAACAAGTGGTAGTCTTCGTATTCTGCACAGACCACACCAGATTATTCAACGAGCTAATGAAATGAACTACCGATGAGGGTAACTAAGGCACCTGCTGCAAAAGTGCCCAGCATATGAAGAACAAAGAAAGCACATATGGCCTTCATCAATACCACTCCTGGACTAACTCTGTGAAGATACCAACAACCTCAGACTGACCACCGCTTTCTTTAAGCTTATTCAAGGTGCTATCTGAAAGTGTACGAAGAAGTTTAGCAAATTAGCACAATATGAAATGAACCACCGTGTTAGCGAGAAGATTCAGCTAGCGGACGTGAGCATGACATTGAATTGAGAATATACACACAAAGATGAGTGAAAATTATGTCATGGCCTAAATAAAACTCGATCGAAGGTTGTTTATGAGAGTCTTCTATAGTTATCAATGAGCCCGCGATTTCGTCCGTCTGGTTTCCGTGGTCCATCTGTCATTTCATACGTGGAACAAGCAAACACATCAGTCTTTGAAACCCCTCCCCCCTTTATGTGTTTGCTTTTTTTTGTTTTTGTTTTGCTGTTCATGTGTCACACCATGAAAAGTATGACGAGGCTACCATTTTAGGGTAATAAACATACGCTCACAAACATACACTTTGGTAATTTTGATTTTCTTTATCTTTAATCTATACGTTTGTCCCGTACAGAAACAAGGGACGCAACAATGTTTTTGGTAATGAAAGTTAGACATTAATTGTATTGTTTCCCTTAACATTAATATTGGGTCGCTATGTCAATGGATTTCCATTTAAAACCATGATTCAAGAAGATAATTATTTGACTGGATGTGCTAGGAGTGAGAGGTACAATGGAGGACAAGATTGGAGCAGATATGCTGGAGGGGAGATGTAAAGTCGTCGTGGGATTATCGGCTGTTAAACATATTACTTGCGCATCTTCTTCTTTGATTCTTAGTCGCAGACTGTCAAAGCAGTCAGTGGCCATCACGCCTGGTGGCGTCTTGTAGGGCAGCAAAAAATTGCTTCCATTTTGTTCGGTCGGCCGCCATCCTTCTTACAATGCCCCAACTCTGGTTCATTCTTTGCATCTCAGCCTCCACAGTTCTCCGTCAAGTTGTTTTTAGTCGGGCTCTCTTTCGCTTTCCTTCGGGGGTCCATAGCTTTGCTGTTCTTGTGATGGCATCAGGGTCCCTTCTGAGGACGTTGCCAACCCAACTCCAGCGTTTGCCAGCTATGATGGTGTGCATGTCCTCTTGGTTACTACGAATAAGTAGTTCTTGGTTGGTGATGGTATTCGGCCAAAAGATTGGGTGAATTTTCCTTAGGTCTAGCGCATGAAGATACTATATATATATCCTAATTATAACCCATCAGAGGTTGAACGGGATATTTTTCATCATCAGTTTTTAAAAAGTGGATGCAAATAAATGGTGATTATAATTTGCAGACTAATCTTGTTGATCGGTAGTTAATATCTCCAAACATTTTAATTTATAAATATATAAATTCAGGACCACATACAAAACGAATGCCACCAACCATTAGAGTCCGTATACTTGCACGTGCGACAAGGTTTACATAAAGAAAACACTTCTATTCTATAAGTGCCAGACGACACGTGTGTATTGCAGGAATTCATTTGCCTGCGTTACTTCAAATTGTCAGCGTTACAAACATGATCATTTGATAACCTTAATGAAATCGTTTCGCTGTGCACATTAACATTCTCTGTTACTGATTAATATGACTAGTCTGTGGCAGAGTTCATAGTTTGAATCCCAGGTGGTGACAGCGTGTACAAGAACCAGCCTTTCGCTACGGCATCGACATGAAATATGCAGCGGAAGAATTGGAATTACTGTGCGCGCTAACACGCGAATAAAGATTGTTTGTAATTGTGTCTTCATAGTAATTGTGTAATGTATCGTAATTTTAATAGATTGGACGTAACACTCTAAGTATTTTGCCACGCAACATTTTTTTTCGCACACTGCAATATAGTGTAAAACTGAGCCAAGTAAAATATTCGCATTTATTCTTTTCCATATTACCAATGTAATAATGTATCATTGCACATGTAGTACAAGAAGTATATTAGTACTAATTGTAGTACAAGTAGTAAGAATATACTTATTATTATTTAGTACATTTAGTACTTGTAGTAAAAATATGCATGTACTATAATTGTAGTACACGCAGTATTATGAAGGTTGTAGCACTTCTGATGTAGAAGTGTGTACATTTCATAGCACACTGTCAGAATGACCTAATCTGATGACCTGGTTCGGAAATTGACATATGATGGGTTCATAACAAATATCATAGCTTTAGAACGCGACAGAGGCCTAGTGGCGGCCTCAGTATATGAACCACTGAAACAACTGGGCCTGAAAGGACAATCAAGAACAAGAAACTTACAAGACCTGACATAACGGCAGGAAGGACATCATACAAGTTGTGGAATAACCTCAGTGAACTACCAAGTTCCGAACAAGAAGTTTGTTTATATGCACGTTTATTACTTTCCTGTAACAAACACCGCAAGTTGGCAGTATGGATAAAATCAGGAGGGAAAAAGCCACTTTATAACTTATAATTGAGATGGAATGGGTTTTATTATTTTTCTTAACCAGCGGCACTTGGGCTTTCAGCCCTTCGGCCCAATGACATGACATTGCGAGGCTGGGGAGCCTGTGGACTTTCCTTCCAACCCGGTCAGGAGCTTCACTCCTTCCCATCCACAGAGGGTTTATCTCAGGAGCCGTTCTGGTTATGTCGTCAAAATCTCTGTCGTTGACACTCATTCAAATACTCACGCCCAGGCGTGTATCTTTAACACCTGATCGCCAGCGCAATGTGGTAACTATTACACCAGCGCGGCTCCCCAATGGAATGGGGACCTCGTGTTGTAAGACCTCGTGTTGTAAGACCTCGTGTTGTCTGGTGTGTCCTATCATCATTTCAGTTGTAGTAAAAGTAGAGCCGAGTGTGCTACACGCGCTACACATATTAGTACACAGTAATCGTCTGTTCATTATTACATGTTATCATCATATCATCTTTTTGCTCCATATCGAGCAGGGAGTTACCATTGTAGCTGGGCCGTCTGCAAGAAGCCCGCACAAAAGCATTGATGTACTTTTGAAGCAGTAGTTTCTGTAGCATATGAGGCTGACAGACACACGCAAAACCTCTTATTTGTCACCTCTTACGACATGTCTGAGGGGACAGTCGTCCTTTTCTTTGACTGTTCAGCGAACGTCGGGATCTACTCATGTCAAACAGGTAGTAAAAATAGGTCATTGTAACAGTAGAGGTGTTAAACATTGTCGATTATTGCAGTACGGTTGTCTTACATGTTATATACACGTATAAGGAAATTATAATGTTTAAGATTGCAGTATTTGTGTATCAATCTATGATGTTAAAACATGCCCTCTTATTAACATATATGATGTTAACGCATTAGCAGTGTGAAAAATGTGTGCTAAAATTGGCGGTACCTTGTTATCAACATGTGGATTACATTAGTTATTACAATATACATCGTTAACATTACTGCGTGGTCTTTACACAATGCTTTTACTGCTGCTTCTGTAGATGTTAGCATTGTGGTAACGATACGCCGCTGCGTCATGATTAGTTGTTAACATTATAGATGTACCAGTATTTGGTCTTAGCATTTCAGCTGTAGCATTTTAAGGATGTTAACATTACATCTGCGTTAAGATTTGGTGTCAACATGTACCATGTGTATCATCCTTTAACGATAATCAACATTCAGAGTTTAAGTTATTGCTATGTCAACATTTGGTGTTAATATTATTGCTATGTCAACATTTAGAGTTTACGTTATTGCTATGTCAACTTTTAGAGTTTACGTTATTGCTATGTCAACATTTCGAGTTTACGTTATTGCTATGTCAACAATTAGAGTTTACGTTATTGCTATGTCAACATTTAGAGTTTACGTTATTGTTATGTCAACATTTGGCCCCTGTAGATCCCGGGGGGGGGGGGGGTATCTGAAGAGACACAGAAAGAATAGGACCACTACACCCTCAAGCATGTCGTACATGGCCACTAGTGAGAGTTGTTGCATGGAGGCTGGCAACCTCATCATGTCAAACATATTGCTACACAAACCAGCACAGCAAGAGCTTCGAACAAGGGGACCAGCTGTTGTGATGGCTCATGTTCCACAGGGAGCGCAAAGGACAATAATGGTGCTGATAATAATGTATCAACATTTGATATGAAATGATAATGTATCAACATTTGATATGAAATGATAATGTATCAACATTTGATATGAAAAAATGACACTACAGTGGCGTTATGTAGTCTTATAAACCAAAATAAGGGTTTTTTTTAAAAGGGGGGGGGGGGGGGGGGGGGATAACGAAAACGCATCAAGAATGCACGTCAGGGTGCTCATACATGCATAATATGATTTGATGTGTTCACGTCAAAGCCCCGCGCTTTCTATCTCTTTCTCTTCTGCTACATTTCCACCACTCTGCTCCCATTCCCCGCCGCTGTAGCCCAGTCCTATGTACGGGGTTGTTCTTGTTACAGTGATCATAATCAACCCCTCAGATATCGGCGTTTTTTTTTAACGAATTTCTGAAATTTACGCCACTCCCGTTCACTCTCAACCCTTCTCTGTTTCTCTCTCATCCTCTCATATTCTCTCTCTCTCTCTCTCTCTCTGACTTTCCCTTTCTCTCTCTCTCTCTCTTCCCCCCGCCCCACCTTAAAACAACTTCGATTCTACATTTCTCCATCAGGTTTGAGTCAGAGCAATAGTTAATACAGCGTGCGGAAAGATGACTGACAACGGCGTCATACCAGTTTTCATCCTTATCGATGTCAGTCATCTATCTATACCTCCCTATTAACTCCCGCTGTCTCTTTCTCCGTCCATTCCTCTCATGATTATTATAAGTTATCGTCTGTAGGTCAGTATGTGCTGAAATCATCACTGTAGGTTATATGTGCTCCAGCAAAATCGCCCCTTGCTTACTTTCTGTTATTTATGTCGCAGTTAGCGTGACATTCAACTCTGTTAAACCCATCACTCGTCTGTCACGTTTATGCCTTCTCCTCCATCCCTCCCTCCTACAAGTGTTTTCTGTGCTTACACTAGTCACATCTTCCTACCACGTCTCGCCCCCTCTCCTCTCAGCTTGCACGCGCTCCCATCAGCAGACTTCCTTCCTCACTCATACCTCCCCAAATGACACCCCGCATATACCAGGTTCCTCACTTTCCCTTCTCTAATGTCTGCTGTCCGCCCGCCTCTATGTCCCCCCCACCCCCCAACTCTATAAATCAATAAATCGGATATCGATCTGTCTCGCACGCTACGCTCTGACTTGATTTACTAGCACTCTACCGATGATAGTGGCTTGTCTCTTGGCTGAGTTTTTTTTCCTGTGTTTTCCACAATGTTAGTGACGTCAGTTTGTTTGTTGGGTGGACATCACCACACTGTTCCTACAACATCACCACAGTCACTCATAAATATGACCACTTTCAGCACTTTCATTTACCACCAGTACCATTTTCATTCACCAGTATTACAATTTTCATTCACCAGTATTACCATTTTCATTCACCAGTATTACCATTTTCATTCACCAGTATTACCATTTTCATTCACCAATATTACCATTTTCATTCACCAGTATTACCATTTTCATTCACCAGTATTACCATTTTCATTCACCAGTATTACCATTTTTATTCACCAGTATTACCATTTTCATTCACCAGTATTACCATTTTCATTCACCAGTATTACCATTTTCATTCACCAGTATTACCATTTTCATTCACCAATATTACCATTTTCATTCACCAGTATTACCATTTTCATTCACCAGTATTACCATTTTCATTCACCAGTATTACCATTTTTATTCACCAGTATTACCATTTTCATTCACCAGTATTACCATTTTTATTCACCAGTATTACCATTTTCAGTAGCTCGTATTACCATTTTCATTCACCAGTATTACCATTTTTATTAACTCGTATTACCATTTTCATTAACTCGTATTACCATTTTCATTAACTCGTATTACCATTTTCATTCACCAGTATTACCATTTTTATTCACCAGTATTACCATTTTCATTCACCAGTATTACCATTTTTATTCACCAGTATTACCATTTTCATTAGCTCGTATTACCATTTTCATTCACCAGTATTACCATTTTTATTAACTCGTATTACCATTTTCATTAACTCGTATTACCATTTTTATTAACTTGTATTACCATTTTCATTTACCAGTATTACCATTTTCATTCACTATCATTACCATTGTCATTCACCTACAATACCATTTGATCTGACCCGTGGTGACATATTCAATGGGCATATCATTCTCCTCATATCTTCCTTTAATTGAGACTGCCATTTTTATTCATTGACAAGACCTTCACTGATGGGTAGTGCCACATTCTTGTCGACTCTGGTCATATCCTGTCCTACATGGCCCGCGATTTTAGCTTACCCAACATTGGCTATGATCTTTGCTTATCCAGCATGGGCTGTGATCACTGCTTATCCAACATGGGCTGTGATCACTGCTTATCCAACATGGGCTGTGACCACTGCTTATTCAACATGGGCTGTGATCACTGCTTATCCAACATGGGCTGTGATCACAGCTTATCCAGTATGACCCAGTGATCGTGACTTTTCAAGCATTAGCTGTGGTTCAAGCCTACACAACATCGGTTGTGATCATAACTTACCGATTATTAACTTCGATTTTAACCTACACAACATCAGTTGTAACCATATTCTACCAAACATTAGCTGTGACTTTAGTCCATACAACATCAGTTGTAACCATATCCTACCAAACATTAGCTGTAACTTTAGTCCATACAACACCAATTGTAACCATATCCTACCAAACATTAGCTGTAACTTTAGTCCATACAACACCAATTGTAACCATATCCTACCAAACATTAGCTGTGACTTTAGTCCATACAACACCAATTGTAACCATATCCTACCAAACATTAGCTGTAACTTTAGTCCATACAACACCAATTGTAACCATATCCTACCAAACATTAGCTGTAACTTTAGTCCATACACCATCAGTTGTAACCATATCCTACCAAACATTAGCTGTGACTTTAACCTATCCGGTGTCGGCTGTTACTTTAGTCAGTCAGTTGTTGTCACAGCATATTGTGACACATGTTTGGTGATGACGCAAAATCGAGAGTATGGGAAGTTGAGTAAGAATTGCACTCTCGAGGCTTATACCTAGTGAGTTGGAAACGGATGACGTGGGAATAACGATTTTAATTTGGAATGACGTAGAACCAGAGAGATGAAGCCGGCCATCGAACTGAGAGGACGTATATCTGTTTTGGGTCGTCTCTGACTTTACCACCCCTGTAATTGTACTACCATCTATACGATCATTGTGAATAAACGGCCTTCAAACAAGAAAAGAACTTCTTGTGTTTAAAGAACCTGTGACATTGTCGACTGTGAACTTCGGCGACCCAGTGCACGACTCGACCTCGGTCTACCAACCATACTGTAGTTAAAATGTCTGTCGAGTATTCCTCTTACCTTCACATAGCCATGAAGAGATACACCCATGGGTATATTGCAGGCATTCGTAAGAAATAAAGAAGTAGGAAACTAGACAACAGAGAAGTCTAGATTTTTTTCTTATGTTTCTGTCCCGCTTTTGTCTATCTAACCACTTCTCCCCATTACTTCTTCTTTCTTCTTTGATCCTTAGCCGCCGACCGTCAAAGCAGTCAGTGGCCATCACGCCTAGTGGCGTCTTGTAGGGCAACAACAAATTGATTCCACTTTGCACGGTCGGTGGCCATCCTTCGTACAGTGCCCCAACTCTGGTTCATTCTTTGCATCTCAGCCTCCACAGTCCTCCGCCAGGTTGTTTTTGGTCGGCCTCTCTTTCGTTTTCCTTCAGGGGTCCAAAGCATAGCTGTTCTTGTGATGGCATCGGGGTCTCTTCTGAGGACATGGCCAACCCAGCTCCAGCGTCTGCCAGCTATGATGGTGTGCATGTCCTCTTGCTTGCTACGAGTCTCCCCATTACACAGCCCTACAAAAAAAATTTTTTTTTTGTGCCAAACATTTTACTCTTGATTGTACATAAATGAAGCCTGCTCAATCCAAATATCACATTTACTTGTCTGTAGCAGCTCTAGTTTTTGAGATACAGACATTTTTGAATTTCATTAATACAGGGTGACCCCAAAAAAAAAAAAAAAAAAAACGGGCCCGCGCGCGCACTTTTTAGATTTTAAGCCAGTGCATGCATGTTAGTATGCTACTTATTTTATTACACTTCTAACAGAGAATGGCATCATCTTCAAGAAGAGCATGTTTTCTGTCACCGCATTTATTTTGTTATATTTGTGGAGAGTACACTTTCAAAGAAGAACATAGGAAGCATATTACTGTTTTTGTGAAAAAGGCATACTTTGCTTACTTTAAAGTAAAACTAGGTGACCAGGACAAGTCTTGGGCTCCTCATATTGTTTGCAAAACATGTGTTGAACACCTGCGACAGTGGACTTGTGGGAAAAGAAAATGTTTAAAATTTGGAATTCCAATGGTTTGGAGAGAGCCCAAGAACCACTATGAAGACTGTTATTTCTGTGTTGTGAATATTAAGGGAATTAATGGAAAAAAAAATCACAAAAAGTGGAAATATCCAGATTTAGATTCTGCTAGGCGACCTGTTCCACACGGAGATGACATACCAATTCCAACTTTCAGTCAGATTTCGGATTCCCTGCTAGAAGATGAGACAGCAGTGGCATGTGGAACGACAAGTGACAGTGATAGTGATTTCGAAGATGATTTTTCAGATGCTCAATGCTTCGACCAGCTTGAACTAAATGATCTAATCCAAGATCTATATCTCTCCAAGGAATCTTCAGAACTTTTGGCTTCAAGATTGAAAGAAAAAAAAATTTACTGACTGCTGAAACAAAGGTTACATTTTATCGCACCAGAGAGCAAGGTTTTATTCCATTCTTTTGTAAAGAAAACAACCTTGTGTTTTGTACTAATGTAGGAGGTTTTGTTAACAAAATGGGTGTAAGTTATACACCAGATGAGTGGCGACTTTTCATTGACAGCTCTAAAAGAAGTTTGAAGGGTGTTCTCTTACACAATGGTAACAAATATGGCTCAATTCCAATTGCTCATTCTACTACAATGAAGGAGGAGTATGCTACAATAAGCACAGTTCTGGAAAAATTGAAGTATTTAGAACATAACTGGATGGTTTGTGTAGATCTTAAAATGATGAACTTCTTGCTTGGCCAGCAAATGGGATTCACCAAATACCCATGCTTTATATGTTTGTGGGATAGCAGGGCAAAAGATATGCACTGGACAAAGAAACAGTGGCCGTTGAAGGATGAATTTAAAGTTGGAGAAAAAAATACTGTCAATAAGCCTCTCATTGATCGAAAAAGAGTTCTACTGCCACCATTACGTATAAAGCTTGGCTTGATGAAGCAATTTGTTAAGGCACTGAACAAAGATGGTACCTGTTTTAATTACTTATGCAGACAGTTTCCAGAATTGAGCATAGACAAACTTAAAGCTGGAATTTTTGATGGACCTCAAATTAGAAAGTTAATAAACGATCCAAATTTTATTGATTCCATGAACAAAACAGAGTCCACAGCCTGGTCATCATTTGTTTTAGTTGTGCAAAACTTTATGGGTAACTTTAAAGCATACAATTATTCTGAATTAGTTGGAAACATGCTATCGAGTTTTTGTGAACTTGGATGCAACATGAGCATAAAATTGCACTACCTCCATAACCATTTACATTTATTTCCGGAGAATCTTGGCGACTTTAGTGAGGAGCAAGGTGAAAGATTTCACCAAGATATAAAAACAATGGAAGAGAGATACCAGGGACTTTGGGATGCCCACATGATGGCAGATTACTGTTGGACCCTTAAGCGTGACTGTCCGGGCATATCACATTCCAGGAAGTCCTCGAAAAGATCCTTTTTGCGTGTTGACTAAACAAGTGCTAGTGATAAAGTTTTATTACATTTTTGGTAATATATGCACAGTAATTACATATAATATGAATGCAGACTAAAGTCAAAATGCCACTGATAGCACCTAACTCTAGGATTGTATATAACAATTGCCCTACTAATATGGTCATTCTTAGTTATTTCAAAAAATAGAGCTGATAGAAAAAATATGATTACATTTTTGGAATCAGCAACCCAAAATTACCCAAGAACAGCTATAAAATTTAAGGCACCAAAATGTGTGTATACCAGTGTTATGTTTCTGTCCCGCTGTTGTCTACCTAACCACTTCTCCCCATTATGTTTCTGTCCCGCTGTTGTCTATCTAACCACTTCTCCCCATTATGTTTCTGTCCCGCTGTTGTCAACCTAACCACTTCTCCTCATTATGTTTCTGTCCCGCTGTTGTCTATCTAACCACTTCTCCCCATTATGTTTCTGTTCCGCTGTTGTCTATCTAACCACTTCTCCCCATTATGTTTCTGTCCCGCTGTTGTCAACCTAACCACTTCTCCTCATTATGTTTCTGTCCCGCTGTTGTCTGTCTAACCACTTCTCCCCATTATGTTTCTGTCCCGCTGTTGTCTTCCTAATCACTTCTCCCCATTATGTTTCTGTCCCGCTGTTGTCTACCTAACCACTTCTCCCCATTATGTTTCTGTCCCGCTGTTGTCAACCTAACCACTTCTCCCCATTATGTTTCTGTCCCGCTGTTGTCTACCTAACCACTTCTCCCCATTATGTTTCTGTTCCGCTGTTGTCTATCTAACCACTTCTCCCCATTATGTTTCTGTCCCGCTGTTGTCTTCCTAATCACTTCTCCCCATTATGTTTCTGTCCCGCTGTTGTCTACCTAACCACTTCTCCCCATTATGTTTCTGTCCCGCTGTTGTCTATCTAACCACTTCTCCCCATTATGTTTCTGTCCTGCTGTTGTCTATCTAACCACTTCTCCCCATTATGTTTCTGTCCCGCTGTTTCTATCTAACCACTTCTCCCCATTATGTTTCTGTTCCGCTGTTGTCTGCCTAACCACTTCTCCCCATTATGTTTCTGTCCCGCTGTTGTCTACTTAACCACTTCCTCCCCCCATATGATTCTTTTATATTCATTCATTCGTTTCTCTTTTCTCTCCCTATGGAGCATGGGACACCACTACAGTTGGCCTCCTGACAGAAAGCAGTTTGTATTACATGGATACCAACGCCATACACAGCTTCATATTAGTCGTCTATTACGACATGCATGAGAGAGCAGTATGTCTACACTTTCGGTGTCTCCTCAGGGCAGGTCTTTTATGGTGGGAGGGAGGGGGAGTGATTGACAAGTCACTTCCTATATTTACATTTGTATACCCTCCCATGTACGTACTGGCAATACATGAAACAAATGTCTCAACAAGATCCGATACGTCGTGACCTATACGTTTTGTCTTTTGTTTTTGATTTTTAAATTTCCATAAACAAAATAAAATAAAATTTTAAATGACCAATAAGCGGACATTAAAAGAGACAGTAACATTTGGAAACCTTCTCGGTACAGCACAAACACCAAATTAAGATTATACGAGAGTTGCGTACTTTCTGTACTTTAGTATGGCACGGATTGCTGAAGAGTAACAGAAAAGGAAATGTCCAAATTATCCTCGTTCCACACAACCACACAATCACACAACCACACAATCTGCCTTAGGAAAATTCTTCCAATTTTTTAGCCGAATACCATCTCCAACCAGGAACTGCTTACATGGTGCAGTCAAAAAGGCATGCACACCATCATTGCGGGCAGACGCTGGAACAGGGTTGGCCATGTCCTCAGTAGGGACCCTGACACCATCACCAGAACTACTATGCTATGGGCCCCAGAAGGACGACGAAAGAGAGGCAGACCAAAGACGACCTGGCGGAGAACAGTGGAGGCTGAGATACAAAGGATGAACCAGAGTTGGGGCACGGCAAGAAGGATGGCCACCGATCGAGCAAAATGGGGACATTTGTTCCTGCCCTACAAGACACCACTAGGCGTGATGGCCACTGACTGCTTTGTCAGTCTGGGGCTAAGGATCGAAGTAGAAGAAGAGAAAAGAGACAGCATGCCCACTATGATGACGTCATGTGTTGAACAAACTGAATCTCACGCTCAGCTGTAATATTAATGAGACGGAACATTTTAATTAATAATATACTGAAGCACATTAAAAACGCACCACCTGTATAATCTAGGAACAGAGTGTGAAATGTAAATATAAGTGTTTACAAGTTTACATATTTGGAATCTTTATTCATTTTCCTATGAATCCATGCTGGTCATTAATTTGTACATTTGATTGTTATGAAATTCATTGCATTCTGTGCAGGCAAGGGAGAAAACCAAAAATGCAACCAGTAAAAAAATTCATTCACACTATCCTCAGTATCTGGTATGTCCACCGTGTGCTTGCAAACAAGCTTGGCAGCGGCTCCGCATGGAACACACAAGTCTCTGAAGGAAATTCTGGGGAATCAAGTCCCATTCACGTGAAGAGCAGCTTCGAGATGTTGCAGATTAGCTGGAGAACCTTGCCTGTAGACTCTGCGTCCAAGCTCGTCCCACAGATGTTCTACAGGGGACATGTCTGGTGATAGGGCAGGCCAATCAACTCACAATGTTCTGCTGCTGTAGATATTGCTGCGTAATGCATGCGGTGTGCGCACGTGCGTTATCCTGCTGGAAAAGCTGCAAGTCTGGATAATTTGTGAACGCAGGAGCAACCAATGCATCCAGAACCTCATCTCGATATGTCACAGCATTAACATTTCCACGGAAGACGTGAAGAGGCAAGCGATGGTGAAAACTGAATCCTCCCCAAATGTGAATACTGCCACCTCCAAATTGGTTGTGCTGACGAACACAGCAATCTGCAAAGCGCTTTCCACACCGTCGCCAAATCCGCATACGTCCATCAGCAAAGGATATGTTGAATCTGCTCTCGTCTGTGAATAGGACATCATTCCACTGCAGTCTAGTCTATCTGACATGTTGCTCTGCCCATTGCAGGCGCTGCTGACGATGTCTGTGAGTCAAGTTTGGCCCAACATAAGGTCGTCTTGCAGTAAGGCCTGTATCTCTGAGTCGTCGTATAACTGTCATTCGAGAGACTTGCCCACGTCTACCCACTATTGCTCTTGCTGTTTAACTTGCCGGGAGAGAACGATTCCTTAGGTGACTCAGCACAATATGACGATCTTGCGCAGGGGTAGTAACTCGTGGTTGGCCACTCCGAAGTCTATCCGGGCACTGCCAGTGGTTCCGTAACGTTAATTGAGACGTACAATAGGGCTGTGGTGGCAATTTATCCTTCTGGCAATGGCCCGCGAGCTCATTCCGGTCTCCAACATACCAATGGCTCGTTGGCGGTTGTTTTCAGATAGTCGTGGCATTTCAAGCACATGTACTGGGTGTTTTGTCTCAACGGCCTTATTATACCGAGTATACTGCCACAACGCGTACACATTTTCAGGGTCACAGCTGTTGGGAATCGTGTTGCACGTGTAACTTTCATTGTTTTCATGTAGTCTGTACACAAACCCGTGGGCTAAATCATGCACTTTCCATTCCAGCAGCCATTCGATCGCTACCTCATGACAAACACGGGGAAAATCCATTCCCACACTTTTTTTTCTCCTGCTTCTCGGCATCAGTATATATAATAGTGGTGCGTTTTTAATGTGCTTCAGTATATTAGCAATTAATTAATTATCTTTATTTTGACGTTTCTTCCATTTAGGTAGTCTCATATCAGATACTGCAGTTATTCCATCTTTTATTCTGCCACATTGTTTGTCTTCACCTCTTATATTCCAGTTGTGCATTGTTTCGTCTTCTGGCGTGTCCTTCACATCTTAATTTTATACTTCTTCGTATTTACCCATCAGCTGCCCCAGCAGTATAGACCTTCACCAAACACCTGTCACGTGACATCAGGTCAAGGTCTTTACATCATTTTCATATCTGCTTCTCTTACCCTGGTGGTTCCAGACCAACGACTGTCTGGTAATGCTATCAGCAGGTTTCTTCATTGTGTGTCCCATGCATCGCCATCATCTTCTCATCTCATTTTCCACTGGCACTTGTCTGATTCTTGTCATTAGTTCTACTGGCACTTGTCTGATTCTTGTCATTAGTTCCACGTTTGTGGCCTTGTCGTCCCAGTTTAATCCGTCTTGTCCATACAAGCACCCATTTATGACAGTCTATTACTTCCTGGTAGTTGTTTTTGCTTTTCTCCATGTTTCACAGCCATACAATATGACTGACTTGACATGTGAGTTGAAGATACTTATTTTTGTGTTTGACTTGATTTATTTTGATTTACAGATAATTTCCAAGCGCCTCTTGCCTTCTGCACCCTTATGTTGATATCTCTGTTTGTCTATCCACCTGTAATCTTATTCTCATATCTCCTTATTCTCATATTTCCGTATTCTCTACTCGCGACACCCCACGAGCCTCATTGACACATTCATCTTATTGTCATTATTCCTCAGATCTTTCAATTTGTCTAATGGACTTTATTTCCTGTTACATAAATTCCTTCCTCTTTCTTTTCCTTCCTCTTTCTTTTCCCTCTTTTTCTTCACACATTCTCCAAACGTCCTCACCCCTCTCAACTTCCAGTCTCCAACATCCCCTCTCTTATCTGATACTTCTATGCCCAACCATTTTCTCTCTCTCGGCCCCCCCCAACATCCCAGTTAAACGCGCACACAAACACACGTGCTCCTCTCAGACAATATTTATCATGATAATGAACATCCTACTCCAAGTTACCTTACAAACACTCTTTGAACTTTTAGGCCGCACCCCTCCCCCTTTTTTTTCATGTCATACACTTCATCTGCAGCGTTTGCTAATTATCGACGTACACGTTGCGTATATGCACATTTTTGTCCCATGTCTACGTACAGATAGCCAGCAAGTAGTAAATATCGTCCCCGTTATGATAAGCGAGATACGGTTCCGTGCAGCACAAACTGAGAAGGTAGTTCATCGCAGTTAGTTACAGCCACTTAAAATAATAAAGCCTCTTCTGTGGGCAGAAATGATGGCTACACGTTACACATTTGATATTGTAAAACATAAATTCTAGAAGGTGTTTTTGCCACTTTGGTTTAAGAGAACCAAAAAAAAAAAAAAAACACACACACACAATCTAGAGCAGCGGTTGGCAACCCTGGAGCTATGGGTATCTACATTAGAAACACTGACCTCTCTAATGATCAACCTTGGTAGAATAATATCTACAGAGTTAGGTGAAACATTTGTTTCAATTTTAGAATGAGCAATTTTAAAATGTCCCTCAGCAAGACCTTCCTTAACAAAAGTGATGACTGCCTGTGGCAACACTTTAAAATACTGAGAGCCTATTTCCCGGGAGGGAGAGTGAAGCTCAAATATAAGACTGTTGTGTGTGGAGATGAGGAGGAGGGCAGTGGTGTGGCATGGAGACAATTATCTGTGGGTGTCAGTTGAAGTTGCAGGACAAGATAAAGTATCCTAACCTGAAACTGAAAATCATGTAGCATTTTAGGTTAATGTTCCCCATACAACAGTCTAACATTGGTGGAACATGTTTCTTACAATGTTGTACTTTTGATGGGATATATTTCTTACAGATAGTAACAATGTCAGAATACATTTCTTATAGACCTAGTAACAATGTCAGAATACATTTCTTACAGACCTAGTAACAATGTCAGAATACATTTCTTACAGATCTAGTAACAATGTCAGAATACATTTCTTACAGACCTAGTAACATTGTCAGAATACATTTCTTACAGATCTAGTAACATTGTCAGAATACATTTCTTACAGATCTAGTAACATTGTCAGAATACATTTCTTACAGATCTAGTAACATTGTCAGTGTAAATTTATTACAGATCTAGTAACATTGTCAGAGTAAATTTATTAAAGATCTAGTAACATTGTCAGAATAAATTTCTTACAGATCTAGTAACATTTGTAGAATACATTTCTTACAGATCTAGACAAATATATTTCTTACAGACCTAGTAACATTGGCAGAATACATTTTTTACAGATCTAGTAACATTTGTAGAATACATTTCTTACAGATCTAGTAACATTTGTAGAATACATTTCTTACAGATCTAGTAACATTGTCAGAATACATTTCTTACAGACCTAGTAACATTGTCAGAATATATTTCTTACAGACGTAGTAACCTTGGCAGAGTACATTTCTTACAGACCTAGTAACATTGGCAGAATACATTTCTTACAGATCTAGAAACATTGGCCGAATACATTTCTTACAGATCTAGTAACATTGGCAGAATACATTTCTTACAGACCTAGTAACATTGGCAGAATACATTTCTTACAGACCTAGTAACATTGGCAGAATATATTTGGTTTCCATGTTTCAGAGTCCTACTATTGTACTGCTTAGCCTTGTCAAAGGTGACATATGCTACATTAGTGAGGAATATTTATTATATGTAATCTCTTATAGATATGCTACATTAGTGGGGAACATTTATTACATGTCATCTCTTACAAATATGCTACATATGTGGGGAATATTTATTATATGTAATCTCTTACATTTATGCTACATTAGTTGGGGAACATTTATTACATGTCATTGAAGAGTTGGCTGTGTAAGGAAATGATAATGATGGAGCTAAGAGTTGATAATGATGGAGCTAAGAGTTGTTTATAATGGAGCTAAGATTTGATAATGATGGAGCTAAGAGTTGTGAGATCATTTGTATCTGTGTGTATCCTAATAAATAGAAAAAATAGCAGTATGTTCTCAGTCATATTTCTACAGTTCACTCGTATTTAATCACAATTTTCTTTTTTTGTTTTCAGAAACTGAAGAGGAAAATTGACAGTGTTAATGCTGAAGCAAATAATTCATCTGCTACTACCACCACTACTTCAGCTGCCACTTCTGAAACTGTTTTCAATTTTGAAGACGGTGACCTTCAGTCATCTAACGCCAAGAACATTAAAACTAATAATAGCAACATCAATGGTGTAGGTGGAGGCAACAAGCACAACACTGGCCTGCCGAGTCTGTCTGTGCAGATAGTTCAACAATTTAGTGGCCATTGTCAGCAGGACACACCACAGACCATACACACCAACGTCACAGTCAGCTCTTGCTACAATACAGACACTCCTGATGCAGGGAAAACAAGCCACAGTGTCCACACAAGTGTCCAGTGTAAACAGGAGCCATCTGAAGACAGTGCACGGTCATCGGCTGCAAATACCACATCATCAGCTGCTCACAACAGCAATATTGACTCTGCATCCGTGGGCATTGGCATCATAGATGACGTAGACATTCAGAATTATTTGGATGGCATTGAACAAGATGATGATACTGATTCAGATCTTTTTGAACAGCTGAGTGAGTTCAATGAAATATTTCACAAAATACAACGTGATTCTGAGTGTAATGAATCTGGGAACATGTATGGATCTCTAGCTTGTAGTTCTCCAGGACTTTTGAAAGGGGTATTCCCCAACCTTGACCCTTGCAGTCACATGGGCAGTATGTTTGACAGCAACCAGAACATGAATGCTGCTGCAATGACCAACCACACCATTCCAGTCACAGCAGCGATACCAGAGCCAACAGGCCCTGCTGCAGAGACTCTGAAACAAATGGCTGCTCAGCACCAGCATCAACACAGCCCTGGATACCCCATGAAGGGCATGGATCATTTCACAGATGGTCTACGCAACGGAGGCTTCTCGCCCAACTATCCCCAACTCTATCGCTCAGTCCCCAACATGACATCATTTCCATTTAATCATTCAGCTAATCATCATTTAAGTGACTCATCCCAGATGACACCAGAAATGGCTGTTGCTATGACATATGGTGGTACAAAACCATTGACTCATTTTCCAACTGAACAAGGTCAACAGCACAACTCACCATCCTCATTGCAACAGTTGCAGAATCAAGTACAGAGCCACTTCAAGCCATCTTTGGCTACTCCACATCAAATGCAAATCACACAGACTCAACATGTGCAGCTTTCTCATGGATCACACAGCATGCAGATGTCTCAGTCCCAACAAGTCCAAATGCAACCTTCACCACAGCAGATATCACTGTCACAACAGCAGAACTTCAACATGGGACAGCAGCAGATGGTCAATGAGCAAATGAAAATGCAGGTAATGGAAAAGCTGAGAATGGAACAGCAGCAGCAACAACAGACTCAGCAGGGACGCATGCCTCCACAGTACATGGGTAGACCTCCACCTGATTATAAAATGCATCACACTGCAAGACCCCAAGGACCATATCCAAACACCATGAGTGCCAGTGGGAACCAGAACCCGCTGCAGACAATGCAGAATATGGTCAACCAAACTTCAGCTTATGGAGCTGTAAAGAGTGAACTGGCTGGGTCTTCCTCCCCATTGCAGACAAACAATGGAATGATGTCTTCACAAATCTCTGCTATGCAGCAGCAGAGTATGTCAGTCACAGTGGCGTCCAATGGACCCCACATAGCAAACATACCTCAGTCCAGTCAGGGTGGGAGACCTGGGTTTCACCCCCAGCAGCACATGCAGCAACCACCAGCATATTCTGCTGTTGAGTCTTCTAACCGTGCCAAGTCATCAACATACACCAGTGCAATAATGAGAAACCAGAGGCCTCCCAATGTCAATGTTGGTCCAGAAGGGCTAAATATTTCCCAGCCACAAACTAACGCAGACTGGTCACGAGCCAACATCATGCAGTCGGGTCATGCAGTGATGAGACCAGGTATGCCTACGAATGGCTCCCTACAACATGGAATGACACAGTCAACTGCCATGTCTGCACACATGGTGCAGTATCAGCAACACAGGCCTTCACATTATGGAGCAAGTCAAAATGCAGGAGGTATGGCTGCAGCACCCACAAATATGGCTCAGATGCAGCAACAGCAGCAGGTGAGACAGTCCATACCTAGTCAGATAAGGGGAGGTCCTGGCTCTGGCATGGTGCCTAGTGGATCACAGTTGATGATGCAGCACCAGGGCATGCAGATATCCCAGCAGATGAGCATTCACGCATCCAACTCTGGATACAACATGGGGGGTCCTACCTCAGGAACCAGCTCTGTGCCCCCAACCGGATATAGCATGGGTGGGCCTTCACCTGGAGCCTCTTTGCATACTGGTGGAGTTTCAAACTCTCAGACTAATGGTGCTCAGCCTACAGGTTTCCCCAGCCAGCCAACAACAACGTCCAGTCAGGATGAGTACTTTCACTTTCTGCAAAATCCCTTGGACAGTGAGCCTATTTTTGACTCAATACAAACAACAGTTGATGACTTTAGCTTGATTGACGACATTCTTAATGTCAAATAATAGAATTGAAATAAGTTTACTAGTGTTTGTTACAGTTTACACAGATGACTCGTGCGGTGACTATCCTTTCATATAGAGAGTAAAAGTGATAAGTTACATTGATAGTAGAACAGTGAGTTTCAAATTAAATGTATGTTTGGCTGTCAGTGCCCACAGTTAGTCTCTCTACCATTAACAAGTTCACTTTTGTGAACAGGCTTTGTCATGAAGATTTCATCTAAATACTCTTGACATTTGGGAGCACCAATTGTTTTGTTGTGTTTTGTTTTGCCTAGCAGAGTGTTGTGTTTTATCTCCCCCTCCCCCTCCCATCTTTCCCTGTCCTCCCACACAGTTGTGTTATTTTCCTTGCTGACTTGTTTATGTAAATCTCCTTGCCTATTAGTTATTTACTCAGTACTTTTTTATATTTATCATTTTTGTGGTTCTGAAAGTGTTTCTATTCTGGCATGATTTTGTCCCTGTCACACTTTATCGTATTGCTTTTCTCTTGTGATTTTATTTTATTAGTGTGTTAGTTTGAACAAACATGCTTTATGTTGTTGTTGTTGTAGCAGTTTTAATGATATTCCTCATTTGGAATATGCCAGATGGTTAAGTAATACATAGCCAGATGGTTAAGTAATACATAGCCAGATGGTTAAGTAATGCATAGCCAGATAGTTAAGCAATACATAGCCAGATGGTTAAGTAATACATAGCCAGATGGTTAAGTAATACATAGCCAGCTGGTTAAGTAATACATAGCCAGATGGTTAAGCAATACATAGCCAGCTGGTTAAGCAATACATAGCCAGATGGTTCAGTAGTGCATAGCCAGATAGTTAAGTAATGCATAGCCAGATAGTTAAGTAATACATAGCCAGCTGGTTAAGTAATACACAGCCTGCTGGTTAAGTAATACATAGCCAGATAGTTAAGTAATACATAGCCAGATAGTTAAGTAATACATAGCCAGATAGTTAAGTAATACATAGCCCACTGGTTAAGTAATACATAGCCTGCTGATTAAGTAATACATAGCCAGATGGTTAAGTAATACATAGCCTGCTGGTTAAGTAATACACAGCCAGATGGTTAAGTAATACATAGCCCACTGGTTAAGTAATACATAGCCAGATGGTTAAGTAATGCATAGCCTGCTGATTAAGTAATACATAGCCTGCTGATTAAGTAATACATAGCCAGATGGTTAAGCAATACATAGCCAGCTGGTTAAGCAATACATAGCCAGATAGTTAAGTAATGCATAGCCAGATAGTTAAGTAATACATAGCCAGATGGTTAAGTAATACATAACCACCTACTGTGATGTTCATCATTATTTTCCCTGTTTCTCCCTGTGGAGCATGTAGCCACCACTACAGATGGTCCTCCTTGTTGGGAGCCTGCACCAGGCTGTCACATGATCACACCAGGCTGTCACATGATCTTGTAGTGCTGGTATCTATAGCTATTTGCTGTACATGATGAGGTTGCCAACCTCATGCTAGTCACCTTGTACAACCTGCTTTAGCGCGGAACAGTAGCCCTATTCTTTCATTGCCTTATTCTAGCACCCTCCCCCGCCTACTAAAAAAAGAACAAAAAAAAATTTGATGACATGACTTTTGACCCTATAGACAACATTTTAACCACCAGTGATATACTATTTTTGTTTTTAAATTCTTGAGGCTTTTTTTATATTTTAAGAATTTATTTCTCTGTTAAGCATCTAGGGCAGAGGTTTTCAAACTATGCATCACGGCTCCCAGGGGCGTCGCGGCCCTCGGCTAAAGGCGTCGCGGTGGGTTGGGAAAAGTGTTGGGCTCGATGTTATGAGCGAGAAGGTCCATCAATAAATATAGATCTTCGTAGGACGACATGTTTGCGCCGAGGTATTATTACGTGTACCAAACGTGTCATTAGGTACTAGAAGTTATTGACAAATGCACCATAAAACTCCAGAGCAGGTCTATGTTATGAACAGCTGATCACTAATAAAAATATGCACATTCAGAAGTCATTAATATCTTTTTGGGTACAATTGCTTATATATAATATATTTAGTATAGCAGAGGTTTTCAAACTTTTTTGGTCCGCGGCTCCCTTGACCTGTGCATAAATCACCGCGGCTCCTCTCTATACTATATTTATTGATGGACCTTGGCTCATGATATTGAGCCCAACACTTTTCCCAAGCCACCGCGACGCCCTTAGCCGAGGGCCGCGACGCCCCTGGGAGCCGCGACGCACAGTTTGAAAACCTCTGTAGTATAGAGAGGAGCCGCGGTGATTTATGCACAGGTTAAGGAAGCCACGGACCAAAAAAGTTTGAAAACCTCTGATCTAGGGGCTGAGTGGTTACAATGCTTTCATCTTGAACCAGAGTTACTAGGTTTGAAACAATGTAGTGACACATTCCAGGCTACCCAGTGGTAAAGGGGTATTTGACTCAGCTCTTCAGTTAGGGAAGGCAGTGGTAGCAAGGATGGTACCTCATAAAGCTGAATTCTAGCACAGTGAAGTCTCTAACACTTTGCTCCCTTACAGCAGTATCTGCAATGGGACCACCTTGACAACAACGTCTGCGTAGAAGGTTGTCTTGACAACAACGTCTGCTAGAAGGTGTACAACCGTTGTTTAGTTACATGGACTGGAAATGAAGATAGCTGTAGAATTTTGTTTGCTGTATATGTGCATCAGACAAGTTTTTAAAACAAAATAATGCAGCAAACTATGTATGGAGATAACAAATATGGAGATTACAGGTTCATAACTATGTATGGAGATAACAAGTATGGAGATTACAGGTTCATAACTATGTATGGAGATAACAAGTATGGAGATTACAGGTTCATAACTATGTATGGAGATAACAAGTATGGAGATTACAGGTTCATAACTATGTATGGAGATAACAAGTATGGAGATTACAGGTTCATAAATGTAAAAAAAAAACTTGATCACCTTTGCTGCTTCCCACCCTGTGGCATGTTGTTGTGGCAGCAGTAAGAAAACACTTTTCTGTATATTCCAAGTTTATAAAATATTTACATCAAAAAGTATAGTCAGATAAAAAAATCAATGATGGTAATGATGACCGTAGTCAGTATTTTTTCATATCATTTATTATGCCCAGGATGCCCATAGGTGCCAGCTGCCCTCCATACCTGCCTGACTGCAGCTTTAGAGCAGTGCCAGCTGTCCTGCATATCTGCCTGACTGCAGCTTTAGGGCAGTGCCAGCTGTCCTCCATATCTGCCTGACTGCAGCTTTAAGGCAGTGCCAGCTGTCCTCCATATCTGCCTGACTGCAGCTTTAAGGCAGTGCCAGCTGTCCTCCATATCTGCCTGACTGCAGCTTTAAGGCAGTGCCAGCTGTCCTCCATATCTGCCTGACTGCAGTTAAAAGCTGTTTGGCGACCACACCTGTGGTTTTTCATTCTTCTTTACTTTTCTTCCTTCGTGAACCACATTATCCAAGGTAATACATGATTGACAATGTCCACCACATTATCAAGGGTAATACATGATTGACAATGTCCACCACATTATCAAGGGTAATACATGATTGACAATGTCCACCACATTATCAAGGGTAATACATGATTGACAATGTCCACCACATTATCAAGGGTAATACATGATTGACAATGTCCACCACATTATCCAGGGTAATACATGATTGACAATGTCCACCACATTATCAAGGGTAATACATGATTGACAATGTCCACCACATTATCAAGGGTAATACATGATTGACAATGTCCACCACATTATCAAGGGTAATACATGATTGACAATGTCCACCACAGGTTCTTTGTTGTTGTTTTTTTTTTTTTAAAGAAATAATATGTGCCTGTTTTGACGACCGTGATTTACTTACCCACAATGTGGATAATTTTTACAATTCTTCTATATAACTGTGAGTGATGCACTTCCTGTTACAAATGATTCTTACTTACTTACTTACTTACTTAGTCGTTCCCCTTCTACCGTGAGGTGTAGAGGTTTGGAAGAGAGAGCGCCAGACTATTCTATTGGCTGTCTTCCTCCTGGCCTGGTTCCATTCTAGTCCTCGGTCCTTCAAAGATTGTCTAATGTTGTCCTCCCAGCGGACTCTGGGTCGTCCTCGGGGTCTGGATCCTTGGCTCTTTGTTTCCCATGCTTGTCGTGGTAGCCGATCTTCTCCCATTCTGCAGACATGGCCAAACCATCTTAGTTGGGACTGTTCTACTTGGGTCTGTAGGGGGTGGCATTTTAGGCCTTGACGTATCGTCTGGTTGCGTACCATGTCTCTTCTTGTTACTTCAACCACCTTCCTCAGATATCTCATTTCTGAGGTTTGGATCTGGCTTTTATGGGTTGTAGTCATTGCCCATGACTCGCATCCATATGTCAAGACTGGGACATAGGTGGAGCGGTATACAGCCATCTTCGTTTTCTTACCAACCTCTCTCTTGCTGAGGAATCCTCGATTTATGGCCTGAAAAAGTCTCCCAGCTGCTGCTTTTCGAGTGCCCAACTCTTCTTTGATGCCTCCCTTTCGGTCTATAATAGCTCCGAGGCATTTAAAGTGGTCGACCTGCTCCAGGACCTGTTCTCCCAGCCCAATCTGATGTATTCTTTCTTCTCGTGATATCACCATGGATTTTGTCTTAGAGCTGCTTATTACCATCCCTCTCTTCTCCAGCTCTTCCTTCCATACTTGCAGGTTGGATTGGAAATGTGCCTCCGATTCAGCAATCAGGGCAACATCATCAGCAAATGCCAGCTCTGAAATATAGACCTGTCTCATCTTCCAGTACCCCACTGAATATTTTCTTGTTCTCTCCTTACATGCCTTGATGACATCGTCCATAAGGAGTATGAAGAGGTAAGGTGATAGGATATCACCTTGTCTTACACCAGTGGTGGTCCTGAACTCTTCTGACTTATGGTTTGCTGTCCTCACATAATTTCTGCAAGACTTGTAGAAGCTCTGTATAGCATGAATCAGAGGTGCTGGAATATTCTTCCTTGCCAAACAGTCCCAAAGTTTGCTCCAAGGGACCCTGTCAAACGCCTTTTCCAGATCTATGAAACAAAGATGGATCTCACTCTTATACTCAAGGGCCTTTTCACTCAGCTGTCTGAGTGTGAAGATTAGGTCTTGAGTACTTCGGTTTGCTCGGAATCCGCACTGGACCTCATCCAATTGTGGCTCAGCTAGGCGTCGGAGTCTCTGCTCTAGGATACAAATGATTCTTGTCTACAAAATGCAGGTCAAAGGTTACAGATCAGATGATTAGTGTGATGAGAATTATTCATGACTTTTATTCGGAGTATTCCCTGTGTGTCACTCAAATGTTGAGCTGTTTTTATGTCAGGAGTACACACATAGCATTGCTGGCTACCGAAGTGAAGGAAAGAAAGAGTAAAGGTTTAGGTCATAATAAGAAAGCAAAGTAATATAATCTCATACAAAAAGGAGACCATTAGAATGCAGTATAAAAATAAAAAGTACAAATCTAAAAACAAGAAAAATATTTGGTAGCAATGTTGAACACAGACGTACAGTTACTTGTATTATCTTGAAATAACAGTGAACTGCATAGGGTGGTTCCTAGTATCATCTTGTTTGTCTGTCTGTATTTGTATTCCTCTAATAATGTCTCTCTTCTTGCTTGATAAAATTAGCATTTGTTATAAATAACACATCAAAGTCTGAAATTGGCAAATGGAAGTGCTAAACAGATTTTAAAAAGGAAAACAATTTAGGTAAATTGAAGCTGGGGAAATAATTGGAGCTCATGGGTCACATGACAATTTTTAATTGGATAGAACAAGTTCCATCTACCTCAAAAGAGGCTACACTGAGATAAAAAGTTGACATCAGATGGTAGAGGCTACACTGAGATAAAAAGTTAACTTCAGATAGAAGAGGCTACACTGAGATAAAAAGTTAACATCAGATAGAAGAGTCCACACCAAGATAAAAACTTAACATCAGATAGAGGAGGCTACACTGAGATAAAAAATTCACATCAAATGGAAGAGGCTACACTGAGATAAAAAGTTAACATCAAATGGAAGAGGCTACACTGAGATAAAAAGATCACATCAGATGGAAGAGGCTACACTGAGATAAATAGTTAACATCAGATGGAAGTGGCTACATTGAGGTAAAAAGTTCACATCAGATACTCGTAGAGGCTAGACTGAGGTAAAAAGTTCACATCAGATGATAGAGGCTAACTGAGATAAAAAACAGAGTACCTTGTGAAAGCAGCATTTCAGAAAGTGAGAAGCATGATCATCAGTGCCACACATCCCCCAAGGAGCATAGGCCTTCAACAAACTTCTGTCCTGTGCCATCAACTCAAGTTCTGTCCATGTCTTCTTTATCATTTTCATTTTTCTCTCCAGTTTTCTTCTCTGTTTTTTGTTTCTCTTACCCTGGGGATTCCAGAACAAGGACTGCCTGGTAATGTTATCAACAGTGTGTGTCCAATCCATCACCAGCATCTTCTTCTCATCTGTTGTTCTACTGGAACTGTCTAGTTCCTGTCGTTAGTTTCACATTGGTCACCATGTTGTACCATTTAAGTTCCTCTGTTCTATTTAAACACACATTTATGAAAGTCTGTATTTCCTTGATTGTCATTTTTGTTGTTCTCCCATGTTTCAGAGCCAAAGGATAGGACTGACACTTGACATTTGAGCAGAAGAATCCAATTTTTGTGTATGCTGGACTGGATTTCTTTTTATTTCCATATATTTCCAAATGCCATGAAAGCTCACCTTGCCTTTTGTATTCTTGTTTTTAATGTCATTGTCTGTCCAACTTTGTCTATTTTTATGCCACAATATGATTCTACATCTTGTAGTGGTGTTTCTTTAACTTCAGTCCTGTTATCATTTCTTGCATTTGTTTTCCTTGTCTTAGTCTTTTCCCTGCGTACTATCAGACCCACTTGCTGTGACGTCTCAACTATTTTATTTTAACTTGCATCTGATTAAAGTTATGGGATAAAAGAGCCAGTTCGTCGGCAAAACCTAGATCATTAAGCTGTTTAGTTAGATTCCTCTGGATTCCATTTCCATTCAGTAAAATTGATGTTTTCATAACCTAATCTGTAGAAATAGATTTTGCTTTGTTCTTATGCTGTGTGGGCTGTTTTTGTGTAAGTTCTTTTCCCTGTGTATTTTCATGGAAATGAAAATAGGAAAGTGAATTAATGAATGCTGAGCTCTATAGATGCACTGAAATGAGAGGTTTCATAGACGGATGGTGAAAATATTATGGACAACAAAGAAATCAAATGAGTAGCCCCAAAAGGGAGAATGGTTTCAAGAGACAGATGAGCTTCGAGAGTACTGGTCATGAACTAACCTAGTATGGCACAGATGGTGATGATGAGCAAACATATGGAGAACAAACAAAAGCATACATAAAATAAAATGCAGAGATTCATTGATACTTAAAAACAGGATGCAGATATTCATAGATTTTTAAAAAGCTTCCAGAAAATTAGTTGATAGGAAAGTGTCTTAAATGAAAACCTAAAGGACGAGTTGAAGAAGACACTACTAAAGCTTTAAAAAAATATGTTCAGACAATGGTGAAGACAGATTTGACTCGGTGAGGAAACTGATGAAGAAACTTTTAATGTATGACTACCAACAGATCTCTGGCCAGTAAGACCTTAAGTGACCTGATAGGAGTGACAAGATCATAGGTACTTTTATAGGGACAACATTGGCATACAGACAGAGGTTCAAGTGTTTTGGACATGTTATGGATGTAGAGCATGATCAAACAGTAGGGTAGGCACATAGTAGCATAATACAAGTTGACTTGACTAGAGAACAGCCTGGGGGAAAAATACATTTTTGTGGTAGCCGTATTAAATGACAGTACACAAGACCCTCTCCATATGAAGCTTCATGGCAAAGTAGCTGACAAAAGGAAATAAAGAAAGAAAAAAGTTGTATAGAGCAGAAAATAAATTTGCCAAACCTAGTTCTCTTATTTCAGATTATAATGTAAACAGATTCTGCATTGGTGACACAGGTGACAAATTCTGACACATATTTGTTAGAATTTGTAAATACTTCAGTAGCTGAAAGAACCAGTACCTCAGTTCTAGAAGAAAGGTGGTGGATTATCGGGAAAATTCAGAAGGGCCAGTTCTTACTCATTGGATATATTCTGAAAGAACTGGAAAACATCAACAAAAAACCATTGACATAGCAGGAAAACATCAACAAAAAACCATTGACATAGCAGGAAAACATCAACAAAAAATCATTGACATAGCAGGAAAACATCAACAAAAAACCATTGACATAGCAGGAAAACATCAACAAAAAACCATTGAAATAGCAGGAAAACATGATGGGAAATGGGAAGGTAGTGACTTGTTTGAGAAAGTTCAATGAAAGGGCATATCATATCCTGTTCCATAAACAGGCACAAATGGAGAGACATGACAGTGTGTACTAGTCAATACGGAGTTCATGCACTGTGCTGAGATCCTCCTTGTGTGATATATGGGAGGAGATCAGAGCACTGATGGAGTTGTCTGTGTACAATGAAGATGGTCCTTCAAACCAAACTAAATTAGTCAGTTTAGCACATGATGATGATTTATACTTTAAGTCTATAACTGTGTTTGTAAAGGTGCAACAAAACTTGATCTGAAAAGGTGGATATTTTAGTACAGAAAGGCCATATTTCTCATTATGTGCACCCAGGTGGGTAATATTTATACCTTTTCTTTGACGCCTGCACATTATTCATTGTATCCATTAATTTTGGCTTTTATTTTTATACTCTGACCCTTTGGTTCTTTGTTCTCCATGTCAGTTATCCCAGTTGTCAGAATGAGTGTATGTAATGTCTTATGTAGTGAAATGGTTAAAACTGTAGAGACATGACATTGTTGTCAGAGGTACAGTATTCAGTTCAAAGGAGATAGGAACTTTTATGTTAATTCATCATCATCATTTTCATGAAACTCCCTAGCACATGGAACCACTACTACAGCTGGTCCCCATGTCACAGGACGTCTGCACCAAACAGTCACATGATCTTACAGTCACATGATCTTACAGCAGTGGTTTATGTAGCAATTTATGTGACATGATGAGGTTGCCAACCTCATGTACAACCTCTTATTAGTGGCCTTATGTGACATGCCAGAGGCTGTAGTAGATCTATTCCTTCTTTGTCTCTTAAGAGATCCCCTAGAACTAGGACCAGGCTTGATGTTAGGTGGTAAATAAGAATTATACTGTATCTTTTTTGATCAGTATCCTGATAATCAAATACTTGAGTGACTGGTGCGTGTTGGATTGGTGCAAGACCCAAGAAACCAGCAAAATATGTTTGTAAGTGTACAGCAAACTGCGAATAAAAGGTGTGCAGAACAAATGAGATAATAAAGATCTATGTAGAATTTAACATAAATATAAATAACATAAATATAAAACAAAATAAATTGTAAAGTATGTCATTGACGAAACCAAAAAAAAAAAAAAAAAACAGGAAGAAAATACTAGTCCGTAACCCAGAACTAAAAGGCTCAGGGACGGCCATGTTTTGGAAATCAGATTTTTTCCAGTTTTCGGATATCGCCCAAAGTAGCCTAATTCGGCCAAAAACAAGCTAGAAAATTGCCCAAAAGTCTGCCCAAAAAAAAACTTTCGATTTTCGGAATATTTCGATTTTTGTGTGTTTGGATTCTGGCTTACGGCAGACATGTAGTACTAAGACAAGAGACCAAGAAAGTCTTTATAAAACAAAGGAGAGTGTAAGAACTGAAAGCAACCAAATTAAATGTGTCCTATGACATTCTTGAAGAAGATACATGAAGTAGATGAAAATAATTGAGATGACAGATTGCTAGAAGTAGATGAGACTAGTATATAGTTAAGACGGGTCATGAGTTCAGCCAACGGCCTGAATGTCTCATGCATGTAATATTTGGACAGTGATTACTTGTCCAGTTTAAAAATGATTACCTGGCTACTTATGGATTCACCATAAGTATGCTGAACTAACCTGGCTACTTATGGATTCACCATGAGTATGCTTAACTAACCTGGCTACTTATGGATTCACCATGAGTATGCTCAACTAACCTGGCTACTTATGGATTCACCATGAGTATGCTCAACTAAATCCTATGCATCATATGGCAATGCACCCATGTTTTGTTTTCACACTTGACCAGTAGTATATAAGATTGCCTGATTATGCAAAAAATATAAATAATTTTTGTGTTTCTTTCATTGTTTTACATGTTTAATTAACTTCTGCCAGATGCATGTTTGTTTTGCCATGAGGACTTGTTGCCTGATATCGTCAAACATTGTTTATTTATATTTTGTTGTTTTGAATCCTTAAAACTGCTATTTACTTGTACATGTTTGTCACATTTTCTTCAGGAGAAATCTGCCCCTGTCTGATAATTTGGAAATTGAGAAAAGCCCTTTATGGTATCTCAGCTGCAAAAGCATTATTTGTTTATACATAATCCATTTCACTGCTTCTTGATTCTGTACTGTTGATGGGACCAAATCTACTCTTCCAGACATAATTCATTAACTTACGTGACCTCAATCATTTGTATTTAATAATATGATTTTGTTAATATGTTAAAAGCTGTAAATACAATAACATTACTGAGGAAATCCTGAAAGTCTCTTACAGTTGAAGGCTATAATTTTATGATTATTTCATGTATCATTATCACCACTGACATTTACTATTTATTACACAGTTATAAGGTGTGATCACCACTTTGATTGAATGTATGCCACACTTACAAAACATGATCACCACTTAGATCAAGCTTGAAATCCACAGTTACAATGTGTGATCAGCACAATTACAAGATATGATCACCACAGTTACAAGGTGTGATCATCATAGTTACAAGATATGATCACCACAGTAACAAAATATGATTCCCACAGTTACAAGGTGTGATCATCTCTTACATCAGACATGTACACTACAGTTACATGATATCACCACAGTTACAAGCCATGATCACCACAGTTACAAGATATGATCACCACATTTACATGACATGCACACCACAGTTGCAAGATATGATCACCACAGTTACTAGATATGATCACCACAGTTACATAACATGATCACAGTTACAAGATATGATCACCACAGTTACTAGATATGATCACCATAGTTACTAGATATGATCACCACAGTTACAAGCCATGATCACCACAGTTACTAGATATGATCACAGTTACAAGCCATAATCACCACAGTTACAATATATGATCACCACAGTTACTAGATATGATCACAACAGTTACTAGATATGATCACAGTTACAAGCTATGATTACTACAGTTACAAGGTATGATCACCACATTCATAACCCTCCACTCCCAAAGGAGCATAGGCCTTCAACAAACACATGCCAAGTCCTCCTGTCACATGCCATCATCTCAAGTTCTTTTCACGTTCTCCTCATCATTTTCACCTCTGTTTCCAGCTCTCTTCTCCATGTGCTTCTTGGTCTACCTCTGCCTCTCTTGCCCTGGGGGTTCCAGAACAAGGACTGCCTTGTAATGCTATCAACAGGTTTCCTCAGTGTGTATCCTATCCATTGCCATCGTCTTCTTCTCATCTCTTGTTCCACTGGCACTTGTCTAGTTCTTGTCCTCAGTTCCACATTGGTAACCTTGTCATACCATTTTAATCCCTCTATTCTACACAAGCACCCATTTATGAAAGTCTGTAGCTTTTTGGTTGTTGTCTTTGTTGTTCTCCATGTCTCAGAGCCATACAATAGGACTGACTTCACATTTGAGTTGAAGATTCTTATTTTCGTCTTGGATCCGATTTCTCTTGATCTCCATATATTTCCCAATGCAATGAAAGCTCCTCTTGCTTTTTGTATTCTTAGTTTGATATCACTGTCTGTCCCTCCAACTTTGTCTATATTACTGCCAAGATATGTGTACGATTCTACATCTTGTATTGGTATTTCTTTAAGTTCAACCCTGTTATCATTACCTGCATTTATTCTCATTATTTTTGTCTTTTCCCTGTGTATTTTCAGACCCAGTTGCTGTGACCTCTCATCGAGTGTTTTCAATTTGCCAATTACAAGGTGTGACCATCACTTACATCAGACGTATACTACAGTTACATGACATGATCATCACAGTTACATGACATGATCACTGCAGTTACATGACATGATCATCACAGTTACATGACATGATCACCACAGTTACTAGATATGATCACCATAGTTACAAGATATGATAACCACAGTTACAAAATATGATCACCGCAGTTACAAGGTGTGATCATCACTTACATCAGACATGTATACTACAGTTACATGATATGATCACCACAGTTACAAGCCACGATCACCACAGTTACTAGATATGATCACCACATTTACACAACATGCTCACCACAGGTACTAGATATGATCACCACAGTTACATAACATGATCACAGTTACAAACCATGATCACCACAGTTACTAGATATGATCACAGTTACAAGCCATGATCACCACAGGTACAAGATATGATCACCACAGTTACTAGATATGATCACAACAGTTACTAGATATGATCACAGTTACAAGCTATGATCACCACAGTTACAAGGTATGATCACCACAGTTACTAGATATGATCACCACAGTTACAAACCATGATCACCACAGTTACAACATATGATCACCACAGTTGCAAGATATGATCACAGTTACAAGCCATGATCATCACAGTTACTAGATATGATCACAGTTACAAGACATGATCACCACAGTTACATAACATGATCACCACAGTTACTAGACATGATCACCACAATTACAGGACATGATCACCACAGTTACGTGATGTGATCACCACAGTTACATGACATGATCACCCCAGTTACAGGACATGATCACTACAGTTACAAGACATGATCACCACAGTTACTAGACATGATGGGAGCCGTGCTGGTGTAGTGGTTACCAAACTGCACTGGCGACCGGGTGACCCAGGATCAAACCCGGGCGAGGACATTTGAAGATTTTCGTCGACCGGGATTTGGACTGGATTAACTCGAGCCCTGGCGAGCACATTTGAAGAAGTGTCATCGACCAGGTACTGGCGGCTCCTGAGCCGACCCAGCTCTAATGGGTACCTCCGAAATCGGCGAGTATCTGCCTGAATGGCGAGGGACACCTGTCTCTGTACACGAAAAAAGAGATACTCACGTAAAAATCAGTCTCAGGTTAGACATACTAACCTGAGATTTCGCCTTGAGCAATAGCGGGCGTACGCCAAAAAAAAAAAAAAAAAACTAGACATGATCACCACAGTTACAAGACATATGATCACCACAGTTACAAGACATGATCACCACAGTTACAGGACATGATCACCACAGTTACAGGACATGATTACCACAGTTACAGGATATGATTACCACAGTTACAGGACATGATCACCCCATAGGCCTAACACAAAAGTAACAAAACATTTTCTTACTTAGATCTGTCATAGATGACATAGATATATCATGAATGACACAATAACAAGATATTAGCTTACATAGATCTATCATGGATGACACAATAACAAGACATTAACTTACATAGGTCTATTATGGATGACACAATAACAAAACATTAGCTTAGATCTATCATGGATGACTGTCGTAAAACGTGTGTGTAAACCCACTTCTTTGTTAACAAGTATGCCCAGCCAATCCACGTTCAACAGACTCTGAGCCAGAATAAATTATACGAAGTATACGCCATCTTATTCCCCCAAGATGGCAGCAGACAGAATAAAATTAGGCATAAGCCCTGTATTTCGGGACTCGGTCACGGAATGTACGAAACCGCCGAGAACCAATCAAAAGAGTTCCTTACGCACTGGCAGATTCCTTGTGTCTACCTATATAAACGGGCGTGTTTTATTAAAAAAATACACACAAACACGAAGGCCAGCACGACCGACTGGGGAAAGAGAAAGTTGTCAACATTGATTTATTGCTTACCTGCGTGACCAGACACTCTTGCTTCACTAAAGTCCAGTCCAAATCTGGCTTGTATTAATCTTAGAGGGTTTATTCGTGTTATCCAACCTGAGGTCATATGTTCGAGTCAATCCAGCTGCCTGAAACTTCGCAGGAGCACAGTGATTGTACCGGAGCTACTTCCTTAGTCCCCCTCAGTCTTGGGTGGGCTAAAGGAACGATCATCAGCGGGTGTTGTGTGCAACAAATTAGGAAGAACAGAACTGTTCTAAGAGATGAGTCCACATTAGTACCATTGTGAGCAATTAACGGTCAAGAAAGAAAAAGTGATTTAGCGTAGTGAGAGACAAGATTAACAGCACAGCTGATAAATTTTCTATGATTAATTACCAGCACAGCTGATATCTATGGAGCCGCGGTAGCATAGTGGTTAGTGCACTGGCTTCCTAGCGCAGTGGTCTATGGTTCGATCCCCAGATGAGGCGGAAAATTTTTAGGCCACAAACGGCTCCTGGGTCGACCCAGCCCCGAATGGGTACCAGAGCTATTCTGGGAAGGTTAAGGCGGCCGGCGTGATGCCGACCACATCACCCCTCGTGTGCCGACGGTCAAGATAATATGGGCCTAACACCATATTCCCAGTATGCCTCAATGGGCGTGTAACGGGTTCCTTTTTTTTTTTTACCTACAGCTGATATCTATAATTTTGTTCCTATAATTATAAGACTTGTTTTATATATATATATATATATATATATATATATATATATATATATATATATATATATATATATATATATATATATATATATATATATATATATATATATATATATATATAAATCATATGTAAACGTACAAATACATTGCATTCCATCTTCCAACATCCACCCTTCAGCACAAGAGTAGATAGTGTATATACTTAATAAATAATAAGGAAATTGTATTTGAACGACTTGTCAATTTTATAATTGTTAAGTGAAATCTATTTCCTTGTTTTAATATCACAGTTAGTTACACAGCGGGGGTGGCATTTTATGACTGTCTCCACTCTACAAATTTTTCGAGATCAGATCATTCACAGCCGTAACTAATTTGTGATACCAGTAGTTCTCTCATACACTGGGACTTCACCATTTTCCTGCAGAAATTCTATTTCTGTATTGTCAGTACTATACTGATCTTAGAGCCAATAAAAACCTCACGCTACAATGACACGATAACAAGACATTAGCTTACATAGATCTATCATAGATGACACAATAACAAGACATTAGCTTACATAGATCTATCATAGATGACACAATAACAAGACATTTGCTTACATAGATCTGTCATAGATGACAATAACAAGACATTAGCTTACATAGATCTATCATAGATGACACAATAACAAGACATTAGCTTACATAGATCTATCATAGATGACACAATAACAAGACATTAGCTTACATAGATCTATCATAGATGACACAATATCAAGACATTAGCTTACATAGATCTATCATAGATGACACAATAACAAATCATCATTTATTCTCCTTAATGCTTCTTTAGGAACTTTGAGCTACCACTGCCATGAAAGCCATTGTCAAAGAGCTCTTGGGGTCGTGGTTTCTGTAGCAATGTGTTGTACACAGTGAAGTTGTGCCACTATGCACTACGTCATGCTATTATATAAGGGAGCAGTTGTTCTCTTATTTTACTGTCTATGTAGAGATGCATGGGGAGCATATGAGCTGTGTCAGGTGGTGAAAAAATACCTAAATCAGATGTTCATTATCACTTTCCTTTTTGCTCCCTATGGAGCAGAGAACTGACACCACAGCTGGTCCCTTGGAGGTAGCCTGCACAAAACATTGACACACTTGTACAGCTGGACCCTTGGAGATAGCCGGCACAAAACATTGACACACTGGTACAGCTGGTCCCTTGGAGATAGCCTGCACAAAACATTGACACACTGGTACAGCTGGTCCCTTGGAGATAGCCTGCACAAAACATTGACACACTGGTACAGCTGGTCCCTTGGAGATAGCCTGCACAAAACATTGACACACTGGTACAGCTGGTCCCTTGGAGATAGCCTGCACAAAACATTGACACACTGGTACAGCTGGTCCCTTGGAGATAGCCTGCACAAAACATTGACACACTGGTACAGCTGGTCCCTTGGAGATAGCCTGCACAAAACATTGACACACTGGTACAGCTGGTCCCTTGGAGATAGCCTGCACAAAACATTGACACACTGGTACAGCTGGTCCCTTGGAGATAGCCTGCACAAAACATTGACACACTGGTACAGCTGTGGTTTATGTAGCAATTTATTTGACATAATGAGGTTGCCAACCTCATGCACAACCTCATGCACGTCACCATCCTTGTATGACAGGCCGATTCTTTTGTTTTTTGTCTCATAAGAGACTCCCCCACTCCCCCAGGAACTGCACATGGCCAGACATAATAAGATGTGTTTTAATGTGGCTATCTGTCTGAAATATTGAACTTTCAACTTGATTTTCTGATGACCTTTCCAGACAAATTCTCTATAGGCATACATCACTGGCACATCAGTAACAAATTATTTTCACCAATACTAAGTTTTATGGGGTTTTTTTTTTTTTTTAGAATAATGAAGTTAAGACCGCTTTTGTAGTGCTGTGGCACAGATTATCTTGAGATGTCAGAATGTCCAGTTTGAATGGAACAATCTGTATTCACCTTTAAAAGTTAACTCAATGTCTGTGACTTTGAGTCATCTGGTACTGTACATTTATGAGTATACAGTTGGTACTGTTGACCTACATTTTATTACAGTCAGATTAATACTGTTGACTTAATGTACAATTGTGGGGAATGTATTTATTCATTGTATTCTATACTTTCTTATTTTATGGTGAGGTTAATTTTGTCCATGTTTACTATGCATGGGAAATAGCAATTTTGCATTTGTCATACTTGTTCAGAATGTAAGCATGAGCAGTAAAGTATTTTTTTTGGTTTTTTTTAAAATGTTTGTTTCTGTTCTTTTAACTAGAAATTTGACTCAGGTTTTTTATAGTGAGGGCATCAGTGGAAGTGTTACTATTTTCAGAAATGAGGAGGGGTATGTTAGATGTCAAATGTGGCATTTCATGGTTAAGTTTGTGTTGTGAGTTCCTGTTTGAGGCAGGAACACGTTGGTATATTTAATGAGTGTGTATGTATGTGAAAGTATCTTTATGATGATAATGCTATACTTTGAATGTTCTGGACTCTACATAGAGGCCATGAAAAACTACTGTGAGAGCACATATTGAAATCAAGAATGTACGTTTTAAAAATACCACCAGAAAGAAGTTGAACGAAATTCTTACTGGAGAAGAACGACATTGTGAAGTCAGGGACTTGACAGCATCATGAAATGGGCATGGACTGACGGTGTTATAGAAGGCTGGGATGGCATGGGGAATGTCTTCATAGAGAAGACGGAAGGTAATGTTGACACTGTACATCATTCAAATATGATTGGTTGTTGCTATATTAACACCACTAGCAACTTCCTACCAGCCAGCGATTTACGTCTGGTGTCATTAAAGAATATAAGAATATCTCATTGGATTTGGAAATTTGATTTTTTTGTTGTTATGGGAAGTTTGAACGTAAAGTTTAATTTGACCTTGCACATTGTTTGGCAGAGTGGTTAGAGTTCTTACTTCTCGAGGCAAAGTTATAAGGTTCAAAACCCAGTAGCGTCACACTCCAGTCTAATAGTAGCCCCCCTTCAGTCAGAACTGACTAGGGTGATGCGCCCATGAATGGGATATCCCTGGGCTGCTTTTTTTTCCCGGTGTACCATTCATGGTGTTCTGTTTTTCTTCTGCTTGTTGTGAGAGCTTCTTTTCGCCCAATCTAATGTGGCGACGCAGGGAGCATCGCCACTTTGTGCGATCGGCAACTTCGTCCTCCCATGTTGCAGGATTTATGTCCAGTGCCTTCTTGTCTCTCTTGCAGACATCTTTGAACCTCAGCTGTGGTCGCCCAACTGTTCTTTTACCATCTGCCCGTTGTCCGTAGAAAATATCTTTGGGGATGCGACTATCTTCCATGCTGTGGATATGACCAGGCCAGCGTAGTCTGCGCTGTCTAAGCGGTGTATACATGCTTTGAATGCCAGTGCCTCGACATTGGTCACTTTTCCCTTACATGAAAGACACCGTAGATGGAAGGTATTGAATATTCTTTCTTTCTTAGCAAAGGTCGTCCATGCCCCACTGCCATAAAGAAGCACAGACATTATGTACCCCAGCTCATGTCTTCATTGTCAGTTTAGAGATTCCAGCCTACCCAGCTGGAGATGGGCACCTCACACTGCATTGCTTTTGAGTTAGGGAAGGCTAAGACAGTGAGGAAGGGAAAGGGAGTCACTATACCTCATAAAGCGGAGACCTAATATGGTGAATGCAACTCTTTAATCCCCTACGGCAGTATCTGAAATGGAACTACCTCTAATGCAGGTTGTGCCATGGACCCGCGGTCATTGACCCATGAAGGCTGTAGACCCATTCTTGGAAAACAAATGTAATAATCATAGTTTTCTATTCTTAAACTGACAGTGCATCATTTCCTTGTTTGTGATTTCTTTTTCGTGCTTAATAATTAATTCAACCGTTGGTGCTCGTCCCGCCGTCATTTCCGATAGTTGATGCATGATATGGAGTCTTTTAAAATTGCCTTTAATCGTGCACTTAGATGCTCAGTTTATTACATAATTATTTGATCTGTTTGGCCGTCACACATATTCATTAGTCAGCAATAGCTTGTCACTAGCAAATACAGGAGTTAACTTTTATCTTAGGGCCAGTTTGTCATGCGTTTCAATGAGCTAAACTAGTTTGCTAGTTCGTTGGTGTTCTGTTACTTTGGACAGGCTGTTCTGCAACCTGGTTAGTGCTTTTAAATTAGCTGGACATACAGAACTGGAATGGTGGACATTGTGGTCGTGTCATCAGGTACACAAGGTTTAATGTCACTTTCTGGAACAGCAGACTTATAACCGGAAATATGAATTGTAATGAGATTTTGTTTACGTGTTCAGTATTTTGTCTTTGCTATATCATTTCTAAGGTTGCAGTGTCGCTATTCCTAAATGTGGGTTTGGATGCTGACTTGAATTTAACGAGGGCTACTCGCATAGTATCTACACTGCATTTTTATACATTACAACCGAAGCAAGTGAATCTAAATGTGAGAATACAGTTTTTAAATGGGCAAGTAAACAATAGAATATATAAATGAGGCAACTGAGAATAGAATATATACATGCAGCAATATATAATATGTGTGTGCAGCAGTAGAGATTATACCAGTGCAACAATAGAGATTAAGTACACCAGTCATTATTAGTTGATGCCATTCTTGAAGGCAAAGACAAACACTGTACATGGGCCGCTAAAAGTGCAACAATAGAAACTATCAATCCCCTGTTAAAGAGTTTACAAATGTAATAAAAGCAACACACAGTGTCCAAGATTGTGCACTAGAAACTTGTTACAAGCTTCCTGCAAATGAACCAGCTGAAGTGGGGGGCTGCATTCTCCAGAAGAAGCAAAAAGTGATTGGTTTAGAAAGTGATGTTAAAGAATTGTAGGTAAACTTTTCAGTTCATCAAGTCATCCAACTTTCACCCAGAATCATAGCGCGGACTGCATGGAATGTTCTTTCTTATCTGTGGCAGAAGTGGAAGATAACCATGTGGTTCTTCCCCAGTTACACTTATACAGTTTAAAAACAATTCCGAGGCTATTGTGCTAATTTTCAGACAAACTCCTGATTTCCTTGTCAATTATCAAAGATAACGATTTCCCACTGCCATAATTACATATATTTGTAGTTACTGTTCAATTACCAAAAAGAATTATCTAGATTGGAGCTTTAATCATAACGTTATAGCAGAATTACTGGTATGCGATTAATAATTTATCATTAGGTAACGTGGCAATTCCAGAGTGTCTTACCCTTGTCACTACAGAAGGCTTCCCCCCCCCCCTTTTTTTTCACGAAAGAGGTACGCCATGTCTAATTTTTGGCACATCACTTGTGGGGATTGCCTTCTGATTGGTTCTCCTCCATTTTTACAGGCTTTTCTTTAACTTGCAACGTATGTCACCTTTAAATCTTGCAATCGATTTTTCGATCACTTCCAGATGAGCAATAGCTCTGAAACTTGGCATAGTTGTGTATTCCCGATGACAATACAATAATCAGTCGTAAAAATAATAAAATGAATAACATTAAAATTAATATTAATTTTGTTTGTATTGTTTCATTATTGAAATGGACGATAACTGCAAATAATCTAGGTGTATTCTTTCCAACAAGATTGTCTTTCTTGAGAGAAATATTGAAACTTCTCATCTCTCCCCCCTCCACACACACACACACACACACACACACACACACACACACACACACACACACACACACACACACACACACACACACACACACACACACACACACACTATCGCACGCGCGTGCACAGACATACACGCAACTGACTACTACATTTAAAAAAAATGTAATTTACAACTCTTATCAAAATTTAAAAAAAAATAAACCAAAAAAAAAAAAAAATTTACATTCCGTGTAATATACTGAATAATGAAATCCGCCTCCTGTGCTCTGGACTCGTTTATCGCAAACTGATAATGTCATTAGCGGATCGATTACATTTGACTTAAATGTACAAACAACAACAAAATAACACTAAATAGAGGAAAATAAAAAAAAATTGTCAGTTTGATGTAACATTTTTTTTACTGCAAGCTATAAATATATCTTAAACACAGGCTTTTAGTGCACTGAAAAAAGATGTAACATTTTTTTACTGCAAGCTATAAACTCTGTGAAAAATTATTTGTGGCTTTTTAGTGCATTAAAAGCCTGTGTTTCTGTGACGATATTGCCTCCCCTGCTTTGCAGTAGTGGTCCAACAGTGGCCAAAACTCAAGAGTATCTATTATAGGCTTCAATGGAGTCTATCTTTACACAAGATTACTCTTGGCAGAAATGTAGATAGAAGAGTAGTAAAGCTTCTATCACATGGGAGTCTTCACAAGATATTTAGATAAGCGAAAACAATGCTGGCTGTTGCTGAGCACGTTAATTCTGTAATCTGCCGACCCTTTCATGAAGAATTTAGCAATTGTTTATTCTAGCTCGTTAAGCGCCCCCACCCCTGAGTTAATCTGTGGAATTATTATTATAATATAGCTCTGTTTAGAGTGTGTGTTTAGTAACTTTGATGGAGACAAACATGTAGTACATTTAAAATGATTGAATCGAAGTTAAATTGGTATAGTTACAAATAACACAATTTAATAATCACTTTAAGTTTAAAAGAAAGAATAATAGTTAGTTGCAAAATAAAGTTTTCATCACTCAGGTGATGGTTTTTGATAAGAAGTTTAAGTGGCAGCATATGGGTTAACTTAGCTGCCAATGATGATTCTAATCCCCCTCCTGATGGGTAGGTTTTCTGTACACTGCCGTTACTCGTCTCTGGTCAAAGTTTAGGCGCCGCACGTTCCCAGAATTTACCCTTGATGAGAATTAAATTTAATCCCTCGGGATAAAACTTTCTTTACATTTAAACTGAATAGCTTTAGCTTTACGTTAAATTTAAATGAAAAGGTTAATGTTTTACATTTACATCTCCACTGTTTGAAAAGTGTTCACAATATAAATTCATTTATGTTTCATTTACATTTACACTTGTGGAAAAGTTTGAAACTTCTATTAATTTTAACATGAATATGTTTTTTCGTTTACATTTACACTGAGTGAAAAGCTTTGAAACTGTAAGTATTATTCTTAGAATGTACATCATTTCTTTCATCTTTCCCTCCCTGCTCCATAGGGAACCTGAAACTACTTTACGCTTTTTAGTTCTCTTTACTAAACTATCATCAAAGCAATCACCAGCCCGTGCAGTGGTGGTTCATGAATCATCATTCTATTCGCTGAGGTTGCCAGCCTCAAATGACTTTCCCCTCCAATAGCGATTTTCACCCATAAAAATTCACATGGTAATATATATATATATATATATATATATATATACATATACATATACATATACATATACATATATATATATATATATATATATATATATATATATACACACACACACACACATGTTAGTTCACATGTTAGTAATAAAACATAGAATTAAAATGCACTACTTACGCCAATCTTGGCTACAGACTTGTCGCTCAGATGAATAAAAGAGACTAGTCGGTCTCTTACACGCATCTGAAAAGGGGGGGGGGGGGGGGTCTTTAAATTGACATTAGATTCCCTCTCTGACTCCGTGTCTTTCTTCAGTTTCCTAGTCCCGGTGTTCCTTTTTAAAATGTAGAGATTTCCTGTGCTTTGTAAGTCTTATTTGGTTCTCCAATAAAAGGTCCGGTTAAAAAAAGGAATTCTGAATCTAGTCTTCACTCAGGCGAGGTCTGATGTTGTCTTCCCGAGCGTGAAATTCACAGTTAAATAAAACTGCGAAGTGATCAGACTATATTTCCCCTCTTCTCACGCCTTCGTTTGATATGGAGTTAAATAAACGCTCCAATCATATTCAAACAGGTTGGGTGTAGTACTTTCAAAATATTTCCGACATGGAAAAATTTTGCAAAGGCCACGTCTCCCTTATATGGTAATATGATGTCCGATGCCCTTGTGTACAAACTTCCAAACACACCTTTGCCCATCATAATATTGTGACCGTGTTTTTCTGGCGTAATGACTCAGGGATGATCGCTAGTCACCTGTGTTTCGCCAGACAAACAAATCTGGTTCTAGTCAGCACTCTTGCCCAACACAAGCTTGGATAAACAAGCACCGTCGCTTGAAAAGATGGTCATACAGATTATGCGATAAAATAGTGTCGCTGACCGTCTAATAACCTGGCGTAACTTAACATGTCTTCGTGAAGCGTGAATGCGACACAATAAGATAAGAATTACTCCCGTAGCAAATACTGCCATAGAGGAGTGGCGTGTTAGAGACTTTCCCCATGCTAGGTCCAGCATAAAGAGTAAAATGTATGAAAGGGAAAAATGAAATGCCAAATAAAAGCGATCGGAGAGAAAATTGAAGAAGAAGAAGAAATGATACTGCCGTAGGGCTGGAGGTGTGAGAGATCACACAAAAGGACAGGGATAGACATGTCGTCACAGTTTAAAATATTTAAAAAAAAAATACTTTTCTCATTCTTACTACTGGTGTTTGAGCATAGGGACTTGCATGAGACTTCAAGAACAATGAAGTGGGGTCTGTAACCTTCATATTATGTCTAATTTTGTTGGTACAACAAAATTTTCCAGTACATGTGTCTGCGGGTTTCCTCAGTGCCTTCTTGGTTCGCCGCTGTTGGGCTAGGGTCAGTGGTTTGCGGTTGTTAACCAGCTCATGTGGTTTCAAATGATATCCAGTCGGCATAGGATGTCTCTTGTCCCCTCTCGTTGCAGTAACGAGTGTCACCATGGGCGCTAGTCTATGTGTAGACTTATCGTGATACCGATTACGTCGATTCTCGTGGTCCATCTTCTGTAATTATGGGTGGGAATTTACAAACAGGGTAATTTCATCAGTAATCCCTGGCCAGAAGTAATTAGAGGCTATCCTTTGACTTGTGGCGTTACTTCCCAGATGGCCAATCAAGGGAATGTATGCCCCCATTCTAGAACTTTGTGCCTATATGTGAACGGTAATACAAGATGCCTATATCATTTTGGTTCTCTGTCAGCTTTCCTGTACAGAAGTCCATTTTCGGTAAAGTAATCTCCTTTTTCCAGGGGACTGTGAACTTTTGGCAGTTTGCCAAAGCAAGGTTTCTATGGACTGTCATCGGCTTGTGCGTTCTTCATTTCTGATGGATGAGTAATTATCGGATTGTCACACCTCTAACTCCCTGGAGCTTGACCTGGTCTGAGCAGCAGCCACGACCACAAGTTTCGACGGTTCTCCTATGAACACATATCTACATCTAAGTATCAGGGAATAGAACGGATCATCAAGTTTCGCTGCTTTGATTTCCCCTTCCACATAGCGGTATTTCACTCTTATCTTCGCTATGGGCAACTGCTATCTTTGTTGTTCCCTGAATATCCACTGTGTCAGTGGTGATCTCTTCTGGAGGAACAAGAAATGCACAAACTACCGCATCATAGGCCAAACCTATGTCATAAAGGCACGTTACTCGTTGGTCGTTAACGATTACTGTCTCATTAACGGGTGAGTGATGGAGGCTATTCTGACAAGATGTCAGTTCCTTCCTATCTGTGGTCCCCGTCTGTAGACATGCAGCGTAATGAGGAGGGGTTTTCTTACGATACTCATTGCTATTGTGGTTGTTCAAGTGACAATAATTGCACTACTTATCATCCCTTCTTGGGGATTTATTTTTAAATGTCTGAGTGTTCCTTTCTCGTGGTTCATATCAGTGTTTTGCTTTGTGGAAGTGGTTCAGAGCGGGTCAGTTTGCTTCAGATTTGGAGGGGTTTTAAGGCTTCTGGGAGATTTGTGCCTGTTTGTTACGAGGTCCTTGAGGCTCTGCTTGGGTCGCTTGATATCGTTCGGCATAATTCACCATCGTATCCAGACGATCTGACCCATTCTCAGTCAGGAACTTTCTCATTTCTGAGGGCATGAAATCCTTGAGCTGCTCCATCAGGATCATTTCCTTTTGAGCACTCGAAATCTTTTTGAAAGTTTCCCAAACTGCATCATTCTTACGAGCTTTCGTAACCCGATTTTTACGTAAGTCTGAATTCGCTTCCGTAAATGTGCGCAATTGTCCGTTAAAAACAGGGACAAGAATATTAGTTTATAAGATTTATTTTACTGACAAAATGCCTGAAGCTTAGTAATAGTGACATTATATTTCAAGACAGGTAATTGCAGCTTACAACAATTCCAAACGTACAAAGAATATTAATAGCATGGTATCTCTAGACTACGCAAGATAACAGTGCACGAGAGCACGGGTCCACAGTCTCCTGCACCTCAACGCCAAAGATACCGCCGTACGTCTGCTATTCCACAGCGTCAGAACTAGTTTAGCTCATTCGTAAGCAACGGACAGATATCGCTACAGTAGTTAAAAATAAATTGAAATCGAAATACAAATTAATGGATCTTATGGACTCGTCCGTATTGGTGGTTTGCCGTAAGTTGGGAGCGCCGTAACCCAGGGCTTTGCTGTAGCTAGCTAGTGCATAGCAGATTCGATTATTACCTTGTTTAAAAAAAATCAAATGTGTTATGGTCTTCGGTAGTATGTGTACCTATCGATCTGCGGGAGATTGGAGTGCGAGGAGCCAACCGCGGGAAACATTGAAAGTCGGTGATGCATACGTCTGCCTATTATACATCTCGGGGAGACAAAATAGGACTACTGTCCCCTCAGACATGTAAGAGAGATTAGCATGAGCTTTGATGCAATGCATAGGGACCAACAGTCGTGGTGGATTCATGCTCCATAAGGAACTAAAAGGGAAATGAACGAGTATTGCTAAGTAAAAATGAGTGGTCACCTCGCTAGCTTCATGAGAAACATCGGAATTATGGCTTGGTTAAAACACATTTTAATAATAAGACAGTATGAAAAATGTGGAAGTTGTATTTTTACGGCAGTAATTGAAATAAAACGTTTCAGCCAAACAAAAGGCTGTTACTAAGGGGAAAAAAAATGACAAGACATATAAAGCATGTAACAGACTTGTACAACCCAACAATTATCAGTTGATGTAGGTAGACTGATAGATTTACATGTGTATACATGTTGTGAAATTTTTATACTTGAGTTCGCGTATCGGCAAACTTGTCAGGAAATTCTTTCCTTCATAACTGGCGTCTACGATTGTCACATTCAAATGTATGTTTGCTATGTATGTTTTCTTTATACATAATGTTACAGTTATGTTTTATATTATTTTCGACATGATAGTCGAAACAAAAATGTATTAGAATAATGTTTATCCATTCATACCTTGTAATATAATGTTGTGACATTCAACTTCCATTTGTTTAACTTGATGGATTGTCCACCTATGTACAGCTGCTAGTTCTCGCTGAGACCGTTTGTTGAAAACAGAGAGACTGGAAGGGTGTTTGAGTTACAGTATTAGCCCTGATCTACGAGATTGACAGAAATAAAAAAAAAAAAGATAGTTCATTTTTAAAAACTGCGACATCTTAAAAATAAATTTGTTATCAAATGTTGTAGTTTTTGTTTGCTTTACTCTGCCTCATTCTGCTTCTGTCTCTTTATGTGCCTGTCTCTATCGTGAATCTGTGAGTGTGTATGTGACATCAGAATGCTGATAATCGTCATTGCAAATTCCAGAACGTGTTATATCAGTAATTCTGTTGTAGCAATTATATACGACAGCTAGAGGGAATCAAGAAAAAAGAATATGTTGTCAGAGGTGTGCAGGAGAATAAAGAATATGTTGTCAGAGGTGTGCAGGAGAATAAAGAATATGTTGTCAGAGGTGTGCAGGAGAATAAAGAATATGTTGTCAGAGGTGTGCAGGAGAATAAAGAATATGTTGTCAGAGGTGTGCAGGAGAATAAAGAATATGTTGTCAGAGGTGTGCAGGAGAATAAAGAATATGTTGGTCAGAGGTGTGCAGGAGAATAAAGAATATGTTGGTCAGAGGTGTGCAGGAGAATAAAGAATATGTTGGTCAGAGGTGTGCAGGAGAATAAAGAATATGTTGTCAGAGGTGTGCAGGAGAATAAAGAATATGTTGTCAGAGGTGTGCAGAGGTGTGCAGGAGAATAAAGAATATGTTGTCAGAGGTGTGCAGGAGAATAAAGAATATGTTGTCAGAGGTGTGCAGGAGAATAAAGAATATGTTGGTCAGAGGTGTGCAGGAGAATAAAGAATATGTTGGTCAGAGGTGTGCAGGAGAATAGGTGTGCAGGAGAATAAAGAATATGTTGGTCAGAGGTGTGCAGGAGAATAAAGAATATGTTGTCAGAGGTGTGCAGGAGAATAAAGAATATGTTGTCAGAGGTGTGCAGGAGAATAAAGAATATGTTGGTCAGAGGTGTGCAGGAGAATAAAGAATATGTTGGTCAGAGGTGTGCAGGAGAATAAAGAATATGTTGTCAGAGGTGTGCAGGAGAATAAAGAATATGTTGTCAGAGGTGTGCAGGAGAATAAAGAATATGTTGTCAGAGGTGTGCAGGAGAATAAAGAATATGTTGGTCAGAGGTGTGCAGGAGAATAAAGAATATGTTGTCAGAGGTGTGCAGGAGAATAAAGAATATGTTGTCAGAGGTGTGCAGGAGAATAAAGAATATGTTGGTCAGAGGTGATTGGTGGATTTTTTCGAGGAGAGTGGCAGATAGGATGAATGAAAGATTAAAAAAGATGATATTTATACTTTGGTCTACGAGTTCGAAGGAACTGCTTCTCCTCGGGAAACAGTCTACTAGAAATCCTTAATTCAAAGATAATTCTGGCGACTAAACATGATACTTTCTGGACTATAAATTATTTCTCAGAAATCCAATAAAGGACTATGAGAAGTACATAAAGTTGAGAAAAGAGATTTGGTGTCCAGCCCACATTACATCAAATATCCCGACACACCGGAAGTTATTTTAATTACTGCTCAGCCGCCATGGCGTAGATTTATTTTAAAACAAAATACAGCCCTAATAAAGATAACAAGACAAAAAAATAACAACACACTCTGTTATGTTGGAGTCTTAAAACATGAGGATATATTATCAGAATATACAAAAAACAAACAAACATGTATAGGTTCTGTTTAAGAAAAAAGTGAAAATATGGCCATCACTTGGACCAGATGAGCTTTTCTATGGTGGTTCCATGCCTGGTAGGTTAAATATTCATCTTCCTTATTAGATGGGTGCAGCTTCAGTTAGGGTCCTGATTCTCTATGGTTTGGTCTGTCCCAACACTCCAGGTACCGTAATACAGTTCTTCTATGGTTCCAGGAGGTGACAGGATTTGCTTCTCTGGACCCAGTGCACATCACAAACACGGATGGAGTAAGTCGGCCCTCGTGAATACCTCTTCTGATTATGACTATGACTCAGGTTGGTTAGAGTCACCTGGTATGACAGCCTAGTATGGTAGCCTGGAATCGTAACCTGATATGGTGACCTGGGATGGTGTCACGGATTGCCTCCCCTGCTTTGCAGTAGTGGTCTAACAGTGCTCAAGAGTATCTAATATTGGCTTCCAAGGTATCTACCTGCGCGCAAGATTACTCTTGGCAGAGATGTAGATAGAAGATTAATGACACTTCTACCTTAAGGGAGAGTTCACAAGATATTCCCAGAAGTCAAGAACAAAAGCTGCTTAGGGTTGAGCAATTTGTTAACTTATTATATGGTCCGTCGCCTTTTGTGAAGGGTTTAAGCAATGGTTCTGGCCCGTTAAGCCCCCAGTTGGTGTAATCCAAGGAATGCCCTCTTATACGTAATAGCTCTCTCTCTCTCTCTCTCTATATATATATATATGTAATTATTTGATAGTCTTGCTCATACGTTTGCTTTCATACTTCTAAAGACTGAATAAACAATTATTTGTTTAGTTTAAAATAACATACAACAAATTTAATAGTCAATTAGTTCAACTAGTTAAAATAAGGATTAAATGGGGGTGAAAGGTAAATTAAATTTTTCCTCACAGAGGTTGGATCGGGGCGCTATCAATGTCCGTGTTTTGCTGTTGCCTGTGACAAAAAAAAAACAAAAACAACAACAACAACTCCAGATGAGTCCTGCAGCTGTGGTTCATAAATTCTGTGATGACGGAAGCCTTCTCCACACTCTCTTCCAATGTAGGCGGTTAAGATGGATGCTTTTCCCTCACAGTAGCGGCGTGAATACCACAGATCGTCTTGTAACCACGAACTTTAGACACATAAAAAAAAAATGCCTGCTAAGTATATTTGTTCGCCGCTAACTAACAGGCCCATTGTCATGCGCTCCACCCACCAATATTAACCTCTCAGAAGAATTAAATTCCCGAGCACACTGTGTAACTCGGGGAATATGATGAAAATTCACCAATATCCTTCTGGGCGTTAACTTGGAAATTTCGTCTGGAGTGCGTGAATAATTATGTGCCTGGATTACAATTTAAACAGGTACATAAATCTCACAAGATAATATGTTACACCTTAGGCACATGTGAAGAAATCATCACTTATGCTGCTCCAGTCGGAGTCCTGGGGTCACCTCTGCTGTTGGTTTTTCCCGCACGACTAGTCAGACACAATCACCAGCTCTTGCAGTAGTGGTTCATGCATATACTATTTTCATATGTTGAGGTTGCCAGCCTTGTATATAACCACTTAGCAAGAAACCTGTAGAATTTACATTAGTAAATAAATTGTTTACACTTACCCCACAATTTTGGGAAAACACAATCTCCTTGCACAGATTTAGACTGGACACAGCACTTTATTAGAAGCGTCGTAATCACTTAGGTCTGGACATTAGAGTTAATTCCTCTGACGGCGGGTGCTCTGCGAAATCCTGGCCTGGGAAAACATGTGTTTAATTCCTCCATGACTTGGTCTGGGAAGTTAGAGTTAATGCCTCTGACGGCGGATGTTCTGTGAAATCACCTGGGCCTGGGAAAACTTTTGTTTAATTCCTTTATGACTTGTGATCAAATTCCTAGGATTCCAGTCTTGTTAATTAAAGTCCTGGCCCCTTTAAGTTTATAGTCTTGTATTAAAAATGCGGGTTTACTTGTGAATTTCAAAGTTGCCCAATACTCGATCTGTTACTTATAGTTGTGGAATTTCTAAGTCCAATGTCTCCTTTTTCTTTCTGGCTTTTAGGAGTCGCTGATATGACTTGTGCGCTGCAGTCTCCCTGTGTGTTCTGTGTCTGTGTTTTCATCACACTATATTCTCAGTTCTTAGTGCAAATCACAGATTGCACTTTCGACTAGTGTGCCAATAAAATACATTGTATATTTCAGCTGCTCACAATGAACCAATCCAATCGAATCTCGTTCAGCACTACGTAGGTAAGGGCGTTTTTTCAAATTCGAAAAATAACCTAACGTGTTTCACAATATTAAATTTAATATCCACGCGTGACCTCTTACAGTGATGTCATATCGTTGCGTACGACGTCCGGCTGCACCTGTCTGCCTCTCACCATATTGTGACCACGTGTTCCTGGCGTAACGTCTACAAATCTTGAGTTTCCAGACAGATTTTCTGAGATAATTTCACACAGTCTAAGCGGAAGCAAATTACGCATCACCACCTGTTTTTTGCTAGACGGATCTCCGCCAGATTAGCCACACAATATGGGGTTCTATTCATAGACCGTGCACGATGCAAGCTTAAATAAACAGGCACAGTCGCTTTGACAAGATGGTCAGCCTGATAATACTTGATAAAATATTATCGCTGTCTGGGTCAATAAACCTGGCGTAACACAAACAGTCGAGGAGTGAACTGTTAGAGACTTAACTCTACTGATTCAACGTAGAGAGTAAATAAGGGTGCATAAAATATGTCACATAATAATGACAGGGGAGAGAAAAATAAGAAAATATCACTCGCACGGGAATGTAAAGCAATTCTGCCGGAGTGGACTTGAGATCGCACAACCGTATCGTCACAGATGGTCACCTGGAAGGACTGGATGATCACAAATTGAAGGCCCATTATTGGTGTTTCAAGAGAAATCATCTCCTATGTCTGCTGGGCGATAAGCCTCTATCATAAATCTAATTAAAACAATCATAGCTAACATCCATAACTGTGAACAGCTAGGCGTTATCTATAATCTATCAGATATTATGTCTTACCTGGCGGTATAAGCATCTCAAATGCTTGAGAACCACTGGCTTACATTTCGTCAGTCAAGAGATAAATTCATTAAATGCCTACATAATTGTATACATTCTTATAGTCCTAGTTCCTGTGCGAAATATCATACATAATGTATAACTGATAATAAAATAGTTCTTCAATCATAGAACATGGTATATGCATAGACGTGCATTAAATACATGTAAAGAATATTTCATGATGGAAACACTACTGTCCTATATGAGACAAAGTGATAAGACATGTGATTGTGAACACACTTATCAAGTGTGTAGAGTCTTGACAAAGAACAAAAGAACATTATAAAAAATAGAAAGTACAAGTATGGCTATTACACTTTCTGTTCTGCTTGAAGCATAGATTCAAAATTGCACATTCCAAAATAACAATAATGAAATACTTCATAATATTTAATCTTGTCTTATTTCTGCCGTGAGGTGGGGAATCAAATCAGTGATTAATTATGACTGTTAATGAAATCATACATAGAAATAGTTGAATAGCATGTATATAATGAAACAACAATTTCTGTCACTGAAAATGAAAGTTCATTTACAACATTTATCCAGCAAATAATATTGAATTAATATGATGTGGATAAATATATGAATATTATTCATGTAATAATATGAACAGTATAAGATCTACTTACTCGCTCAAACGACTCAATACAGATTTTACAAAGACACCGCTATTTGGGAGTCCATTAGCTATTCTGTGCTTCGTCTAACAGTTAAAAAGAGAATGCCTTAAAATTTCCCTCCAGGAATTTTCTTCTTGCTTTCAGTGGGAGGGGTGGGCATGACCTGCCTGAGATATCTTCAGCGTTCCACACACAAACACACATGCAGTTATGCGTAGTTCTCTTATCACCGGAGGATTCAATTCCTTCATTTCTGGATGGTGGATGTTAATGTTAACCACACAAAGAAACATGTCCTTGTGTGTGTTAAACAGTTCTCATTTACAGTGTACTGCCCCGCTCACTTTCTGTGATTTACAAGTGTCCAGACCACCGGTACAAGAATTAAACTGCTTACCATTACATAATATAAGGTACTTTTACTGGGTGTGCGTGACATGAAATGCAATACGAATGAAATGGCCTCAGTAACCGAGTGAATAATTTTTCTGCCCTGAGTCGGGAGAAATCGCAGGGGTTGCGAGTGCTTATGGAGAGAAGAATTGAAGAATAAAAGCTTCTTATTATAAGACCGAAGAAAAGTAGTTTCATTTCTAGAGATAATAGATGAATGTGTGAAGAGGAAAACATTTTAGGCAAAGAAAGAGTTGGTGAGAAAGTGAAACGTCACAAGGTGTACAGGAGAATGAAGAATATATTGATCAAGTGTACAGAGAATGCATAATATGTTGGTCAAGTGTACAGGAGAATGAATAATATGTTGGTCACAGATGTACAGGAGAATGGAAAGTATGTTGTTAAAGTGTACATGAGAATGAGGAATTTGTTGTTAAAATGTACACAAAATAACAGAGCGCATGTTGTTCAAGCACACAAACTAACAAAAACAAAAATGTTGAAGTGCACATAGTAATGAAAAACATATTGGTCAAGTACACAGACTAACAAAAAACATATTGGTCAAGTACATAGACTAACAAAAAACATATTGAAGGATGCAGAATAACAAAGAACATGTACAAATACACAACAACCGAATAGCATATACACGTACACAGCACAACCGACAATAATAGTGAAACATATTCCTCCCACAGAATAACAACAGGCTCAAATACACGACATAACCGTAGAACGTTGTAAGATACGAGAAGAGTATGTTCAGGAATACAGAATAATAGTGGAACATATTCACGTACACATAATAACCGTAAAACACGCTAAAGTAAACAAAATAACAAAAACATATTAATATGTGTACAGAATAACAACAATCTTAAGTACACAAAAGGTGACACGTCATTTTGAAGAGACCGCAATAATACTACATACGACAAGAGTAGTTCAAGTCTTACTAAACTAAGGCATAAACCAATAAGCTACGTTATGACCACCGGGTCTTCTTCAAGGCGAAGACGTTTGACAATTCTGCAAGTACCGAGACTAGTGGCGTGGGAGATCATGTCTGTCTACAACTTTCTGTTTATCAATTTTGTTATTGACTACTTTCTATGGCACGATGTCAGAATATCCTCTATCTTCACTTATTGTCATCTTCTATATCTTTGTCTTTCAATATTTCCCGTTGCAGCTTTCATCCTCTCATACTGTTCTGACAAACTTTAACGCTTGTTCCGTCAAAACGCTATGCTGCCGACTCATTTCCCCTGCAGTTTTAAACCACTTTTGTATAAGATCAACATTTTTTTCGAACACTTGTCGCTTTCAAATCCTTGACGCTCAAAATCTCTAGTCTTCACTCATCGTAGAGAGTGGAAGCTATGCATCCAGCTTTCTTTCTTTGTATATTTTAATATGCCAAATTATACCCGGCACTGACCCAGCCGAATTTCTGATAATGCATATCTCTGACAAACCCTTGTGTTATGTCATCCATATAGACGTTAGACAGTTGTGTGACTACACATTTCTGTAATGCACCTGTGTTATTCGCAGCCAGCTCTGTGAAAACATGCTCATTTTAGTGCTATTAAACTTATGAAGAGCAAGGCTGTATTATATTATATTATATTATATTATATTATATTATATTATATTATATTATGACTATGTTTTATTTGTATTCCCCAGTCTTCTAAAATATGCAAGTCTGTTGCTGTCTTATTGCTGTATTGTAGACTCTACATTGTCAAAGGCCTTCCATTGATCTCCATAAACTGTATTGCCGGCTGCTCTATGATCAGTGGTCGCCTTCATTTCTATCTTAGATCGAGCAAAGCATCATTACATCATCTTCCTTTTGTTGATCTCAATCGTTCGTTGCTTAGTTAATGCTGTACCATGGGTCGTGTTCTCTTCTCGTGAATTTTTTTCTCCGTGATTAGACGAGTATGATGTCTCAGTCTGTTTTACAGTCTCATGTGTTACCGTTCATCTTCTTCTAGACTCGTACTATTGTGGCCCCTTGTAACGGCTCAGCGACTTTTCATTCTGCCAATTGTCTTTTCTTCGTTCGTCCTGAAAAGGACGTTGGTTGCGTTGTGTCCGTTTACAGCGGGGCTGCGATATTTGCGCTTTTCGGCCGACACATCCGACTTCAGCACAGCATTTTTAGGACCGGGTTAGCCTTTCCTCTCCGATCCCTACTTACTCAGCCAGACTGCAGTGATGCAGCCTGTTTCCAGAACCACCACTTGGAGGTGAAGTAGGGTCTTGGTCAGCTCTGGTTCGCTGACCCTGGCGCAAGCAGTCTAGCTATGGGTCGCTAACTGAATTTCCTCACTGTTGACGCGACTTAGGTCCCAATTTCTGCCAATTGAATTTCAAAGGTAGATCTATAAATACACGTAGAAGGGAAATGGAGAGAGACATGAACGGGCTAATAAAAAAATCCTAGAAATTAATTGCATTGGCCAGGAAGGCTTGGCATAAATTTGTTGAAGCCTTATATTTTATGGGAGGCAACGGGTGAGGAATGAATGAATGCTGTAACCACTATAATGAATGTATAAACGATCAAGTGCAAGAAGCCCTGACGGCTTGACGCCATGTTAGACTAACCGGCAACTCTTAGAGTGATCAGTCTATTTAATTTTATACATTACCCACTTTATAACAAGTGCCTGCTCTAATTTTATACATCTACGCACTTCATAATAAGAGCCTGCTCTAATTAGGCGCCGCGTCTCCTGGAAACCAATTTATTGGCTGTCCTGACCTCCAGAGGTCACTAAGCGTATGGGAAAGCTTAGGGTTCAATGATGAAAGGAGAATTTAGCCCTTTGCAGCTTATCTACAAGGCAACTTTCTTTTCATTTGGCTTTTATTCTTGCTTGACTAACAGCCAACTTTTTATTTCATTAGCTTTTATTCTTGCTTGACTAAGAGCCAACTTTTTTATTTCATTTGGCTTTTATTCTTGCTTGACTAACAGCCAACTTTTTTTATTTCATTTGGCTTTTATTCTTGCTTGACTAAGGCGTACCAAGAATATAATGAACCCCGGTGCTTGGTCAAGAAGAAATATATATTTAGAAATGGAGAAAACATCAGGTAAAAATGCAGTGTCTAGCATACATTTGATTAAAACGCGATTTAATAAATGCAGTAGGAGTAATGTAAAGGCAGGTCACATAGTAGAACTGTCATAGGGGAGTGACGTGTTAGAGACTTCAACATACCAGGTCCAGTTTTATGAGGTGGGATTTGTTTCTTTCCTCGCTGTCTTTGCCTTCCCCAACTCAACTCAGAGCACCCGATTGGCAGAGTGGTTAGAGCACTGATCTCTCGCGACAAAGATACCTGGTTTGAAACACGGTGGCGCCACGCTTCAGCCTACCCAGCTGTAAATGGGTACCTGGTTCTGCTCTTGCGGTACTGAAGGCAAAAGCAGCACGTAATGGTGCTGGTCACACACTCATCGAAGCTAGACTAGTACAGTATCTAACACTTTCCTCCTCTACGGCAGTACCTGCAGTCTCTACCTTTAACTCAAGAGCAGCCAGGTACCCATTTACAGCTGGGTAGACTGGAGTGGAACGCTACCAGGTTTCCATCTCAGAACCCGGTAACTGTGCCACTAGAGGAATGCGCTCTAACTGCTTGGCCAGTTGGACTCTCGCAGTAGGAGTAGCGATAATATAAACCTATGATATATAGCATCAAGTAAAGAGATCATTTTAGGGAATCTCATAAAGAAAACAGCTAACGTATCGACCGAGACAGTCTTTGTTAGGGGACAACATAAACAATCACGTCGGAATCTATAAGATGTAAGTCTACTGTCTGGCGGACACGATATACGACTGTAGCTAAAGCATAGGTGATAGCAACAGATTAGCAATCGCATAGCAGATGAAAGAGAAAAGACATTTTGTGTAAGCTGATGTAGTTACAGATGATATCCACCAGCAGAAATTTGATGAACGCTAGAAGCAATAAACTTACAGCATATCAGGTGATCAACTGCGACAAGACTAGAATATGAGACCATATAAAGAAACAAAATAATTTTACCATCTCTTTTCAGCATTTTCTTACGTGAAAAAACAACACTTTTAGTATGTCTGTTACGTCAGAATTAAATTTTAAGTTTTGTGTAGCAACAGTGGTTCAACAACTTTAATAGTTTTTGTGTTCCTTATAGTCTTGTGTCTTGTTTAACAGTTATTTTAAAAAGTAGCGAGGTGATCGTAAAATATTTAGCACTCGAAAGGCAGAACACCCTAGCCTAGTGTTTCTTAACCAGGGGCGCATGTGCCCCCTAGGGTTGCGAGATCCACCTCTGGGTGGTGCGAGATATGCCAGACATTTTTCAAGGTGAATCTTTATAAGCGTTATATACGAGTATAAACTGAACTCAGATTTATTTGTACAGAAAAGTACAGTAAAAACATGAAGTGGACAGCAAACCCCTTGTCAAATTTTCTATAAAACATTTCTTAAAAAAATTATATTATCCATTTTTTCTTATTTCTGGCATATTTCTGGAACTAGAAGATAATAGGGTGCCAGGCTTCTTAAGATGCTGTAAAGGGGTACAGGAACTCTAAAGGGGGTTAAGAAGCCTTGCAAACTACTGTCACTGTATTGCCTCCCCTGCACTTTAGTATTGGCCCAACAATGGCCAACATTTTGAGTATACAATGAGGGTCTTCAAACGTATCTACCTTCGCTCAAGATTACTCTTGGCAGAGTTGTAAATAGAAGAAGGCTACTTCTGTTTTAGGGAGTAGTCACAGGATTTTTCAGAAATCAAGCATAACGCTGAATTTATCTAAGCAGTCGTGAACGCTATCTACCAACGTCTAGCACAGGTAGACTTCCAAATAATGTCGGGCCACGAGGCCTTCGTACAGGTAGTGTTGGTATTAATATTATTTCAAAATCCTCCCATGTAAGGTATTAACGCTACCTGTTGTTTTAGATGAACCATGTTCGTAACTCATAATAAAACCTCAGTTTAATTTGTTATCATAACTGCTAACAAACTTTGAGTTCATCCCTGGAAGTGTTACCTAATTCTCGTACCACACCTAGGCTTCTCATCGTGTGTTTTAGAACCATGTCGGCAAATTCGTGTTTATCTACCGATTATTAATACACGAAGTATGCTTGCCAAGCTTGGTAAGCGAGAGAGGTTCACGCCTATGTTTGTTTTGTCAACCAGGTAATGGCAGTGTTATCTGCCAGGTCCAGATGGGATGTACACAAAGCTTGAGCAGTTGCGCGCAGTTCAATAGAAAAATGAAGGGAAGAGCACAGGATAGAGACAAATAAAATACAGACAAAATGGAGAGAAGGGCATTCCGTCACACAGACAATAGAAAAGAGAGAGAGAGAGAGAGAGAGATGTAATAAATATTCCGGAGACTCGCACCTAGCCCATCCATGTCATACCATTGCCTGCCTGTAAGAAGTGACATGTTAAGGACAACGGAAACACAACACAACTCGGTTTTTGTTTGTTTGTTTATTTATTTTTCATGGAAACGAGGCGAGCGTGTGTCGTGTGGTGAGTATTAGGGCAACTACGACAGTAGTTTTTGCCAGGAGTAGCCTATGAGATAGTAGGTAGAAGGTCTCTAGAAATTGGCTCGTTAAGAAAGAATAAAGACCTATTCGAGATAGGGACAAGAAGAAGGGAATGCGAATGCTTTCCACTAGACAGTGTTTTTTGGTTAATTATGGACAGAGTTCTGTTTCCCCACGACCTTAGCTTCTGCCCTTAGATCCCGTAACAGAAAAAGCCCCCAACCTCATCTGAGTGTAGAAATGTTCCTATATGTAAATATTTAACACCGACAGCTAGATAATGATCAAACGATGGTTGGGTTTATTAATTAAATATCTACACATATAGGGTTAGTAATGGTTAGAACGTGATGATGGTAGAAGACGATTTACAGAAAACACACAGATGAGATATTAATATTGTAGTTAATTAAGTAGTAGTTAATTAAGAATGAGCTTGTGTAAAGTGAAATGATGATGATGTGATATGATACGATTTACCAAAATGGTGAGTAATCTACACAGTCCATGTGTCTCTAAATGCTTCACCCGGAAAGGATGATTCACATGTATGCATAGAATGTCCCAAGTTGTCATGTGTTATGTCGAGTGGGGTATCTCTAAGTCGAGGACGTTCTGATAAAAACTGTTGACGTACTGAGAACGTTGAAGATATACAATCCTTCTCTGTGAGTATATCTCTGTAGCGTTGATCAACAGTTAACAGTTGTCGTATGAAAATGTCTGTTGTCTAATCTCCGGAGGGTACTGGCCAGACTGGATATCTTCACGAAAGGTTCTTGATATGTAGACTCATTATCTTGAAATGTAATCGTGATTCATAAAATATACTTTGGGGTCTGCTTCATAGAATGCGCTTAAGAGTGTGTTGCACTTGGTATAAATATGAGATTCTTCTTTCTTCTTCTTTTTCCTCGTTCGTCCTGAAGAGGACGATGGTTGCGTTGTGTCTGTTTACACAGGAGCTGCGATATCTGTTCCTTTCGGCCGACACATCCGACTTCAGCACGGCATTTTTTGGGACCAGGTTTGCCTTCCCTCTTCGATCCCTACTCTCTCAGCCAGACTGCAGTGATGCAGCCTGTTTCCACGTGGAGGTGGAGTACGGTCTTGGTCAGCTCTGGTTCGCTGACCCTGACGCAAGCAGTCAAGCTATGGGTCGCTGACTGCATTCTCTATTGCTGCATCTTTGGGTCCCAATATGAGATTCAACTTGTTGAGCTCTTTAGCTTGACTTCAGATAGTACGCTTCCGATGGAGCTGAACTTGATATGAGTAATCAACTGTGAGCTTTAGCTTGACTCCTGTAGTAAGCTTTCGAGTGATTTGAACGTGTTATAACTATGTATTGAACTTGTGCGCATGTGATATATGTTGACGAAAAATGCTGCGCCCACTGTTTTTATCGTGGGCGAGAAAAATTACTTTTTTACTGAGGAACAAAAAATGTCCTATGGCCAATTCTGCAAACCAAATGTCCGTTTTGATAACTTATTTCTGGTTAGACGTCAGACACGTAGCGTGTACACTCAGACTTCTGATGGACTTCTTTTCCCTTCGCAAAATCCTTTAAGAACACAATTCACCTCAGATATGAATTATTTTATCCACTCTAAATAAACACGTGTATTTAGGCTAGGCGTTAAGGGGTTTCTCTTTAAACCACAATGTTGAAAACTGCACTGATTTCTAACGAGCTGTGCGGTAGAATATATCGCTGGTTTAGCCAATGTGTCCGAGATAATCTAACTCCTCCCCTCTACCAATTACCAGGCGTGCATCTTGCAACACAGACCTAGGATCTCTCATGTCTCCTGTCAGTCTAACAGTGGGTTGGGCAATTCGCCACCCCCTTTCGTTCGCATGGCCTCTCAGTCATGGTCAGACCGCCCGGTGTTTGCTGATTGGTCGGCTAGAAACTCACTGGTCCGCTAACTGTCACAAAATTCGCTGTACATTGTCGCCCACATGTAAGTTTCTGTCATTCTTTGTAAGACAGCTCTCCGTATGCTCGTCAACGAGTTCCTTTGTTGTGCCGGCTCTATCTGGAAACAGAGGTGGTGTTCCGCGTCATGGGTCTTTGATATCCCACTCCAGCGTCCATTGTATTGCGTGGCCATTGTATCGAGCGCGATGACCGTCGATTGTTTGCACAGCGGCTCGCACTGAATAGAGTACCATGTGGTGTCAGCCGCGCGTCTAAACAATAGTCCAATGTGGCATGTCTGAGGATTATTTACACAGGGACTAGTTATCAAAGAATGTTTTATTAAGTCCAAGCTGGGGTTTCACAAGATTAGGATAAACCCAGATGTGTTAACAAGGTGGTGAAACTGAATCAAAAGACCACCGATGAAAGAACAAATGTGGTTCTTTAGATACCAGATGCGAGTAATCAAAAACGATGAAATAGCAAATGTGGGATGAAAGAGCACAATATTTGAGAAAATAAAATAAGAAAGATATAGGAAAAGATTGGGCGATAAGGCTTTGGTTCTCGTTTATCACAGCGTGTCATCTAGACAGACTGTATTCGAATCTCCTTGGATCTATTACTTCGCTGATTTCTGGTGTCTGGTGTTTGATGTTTCCTGGACTGCTTATGATTCTCATTTGTCCTATTTCTACGATCCCGAAGCCTCAAGCTTTACATTTTACTTCTGTGAACTATTGTTCAATAACTTTACCGTAGCCACATCACTTCATTTACAATACGTCGCAAACAATGACCTGTGTAGCACTACCATGACAAGAACAGCAACATCAGCTTCACGTCTGGTGCATTCTGCTGATGTTATTGTTTACTGGAAATATGTCAGTCTCAAGGCGACATTCAAATGATAGTTATTCGTCAGTGTTGTTAGTTTATCAGAATATCGCCTTTGCGTCTGTTTCTTAAACTGTCAGACGTTGTGCATTATTTACTTCTTAATTATCAGTTCTCAATGGAAGCAGAGGCCGCCTGATTTTCGAGTCAGGAGGCCCTATACTTAGAAGAGACATTTGTTTTCTCTTAGCTTGTGGTACACGTCTGTGGTTCAAGTTGCCAGCAGCCAACGCTAGGCGCCTACATCAGACGTGTCCCGAAGACGCTCGCCTTGACTACCCAAGTGGTTATCCCCAGCATTACTGCAAAGGACTGCTACTCCAACAGAATTTGTTTCATGATGGAACAGTCCAAAATCACCTCTGGGCACCAGCAATGACGGAGCCCAACATCAACGATAAGTATCCAGGTCAGGCCCAGGAAAGTGACTTTTTAACGATAGCCACATTCAAATCAATTACCTATGAAGAAAAAATCAGTGCGTCATTGTTTTTTTTTTCTTTCATAAACAACTCTATTTATTTTAATCTTGTTAAACTACAATTGATGATTAAATTTGTTGTCTGTAAATACAAATCGATAGTTGATTTGATCAGTATTGAGTGAATTTGCCCCGCATGGTGTTTTTTTAAAATGCGTAACTGTACAGAGCTAGTAAACTAATATTTTGCTAAATCGCCTTCAGCGGCAGGATCCAAAAATACGAGCAAACATCTTCTCACAGAAATGGCGGAAGAATAAAATGTTCATGACAGTTTAGATGATCTCGGTTGTTATGCTTGCTTTTCTTTAAATACTGTGAGGCTCCATGAAATAGAAGCATCATTAATCTATTTATATCTCTGCCAAGAGTAATCTTGAGCGAAGGTTTATACCTTTAAGAACTTCATTTTATACTCTAAGTTTAGCCTTGTTGGACCACCACTGCTGAGCAGAAGAGACAATCCCGTGACGAGGAGCCAAATGAAGGTTAAGCGCCCCCCTCCACATTTAAATGTTTTGTGTTTGAGTGGAGTTTTCTGATAAATATCGACAAATTTATGTTTAATGTAAACAATTCTGCATCAAATTTCTTGCACTGGGTTAACAACTTTTACCAAAAAACTGGCGCCAACCGTCAATCATTGGCAAATACTTCTCTGTTCTCCTATACCTGATTATGTAAATTAGGTTTACCCTGTAGTCCAGATGCCAGTTACTTCCTTCATCTTAAAACAACTTCCCGTTTAATTTCACAGACGATTACCCAGTTATTCAGACAACCTACTTACGACGATACTGAAGTTGGCACAGTGTTTCATTTATCGCGAAAACGTCTCAACAAAAAACCAACAATTACAAACATGAAATACCAGTCTGTTGTAACCAACATCGACGCTGATGACGCTGGCAATGACACAGACTCAGAAAACTTGTCAATAACATTATATGGCAGTCCTTGTTCTAGAATACCCAGGGTAAACGAAACACAGGTCGACCGAATAAGCCATGGAGAAGAGCACTAGAGACAGAAATGAAAATAACGATGAAGATGTGGAAATGCTTTGTGCTGATGAAACCCGATAGGAGAAATTCACATACATCCTGTTAAAGAACTATGCTCCTTGGCAGTTAAAGCTGATGAATTACCATCAAGGCCGTAAGGAGGCAGCCCCTCCACCATGCAAAGGCACAACAGGCCAATCACCTGTTTGCTTTAAATCATGATTACGAGAACTACAAGAGAGAAAACCGGACTGATTCTAAACGCGACGAACTGGAACGGACTACGGACTACGATTTATGGAACTTGGAACACAAGAAGTATAAATGGGAAAGAAGAGGAGCTGGTGGAAGAGATGAGGAAAGCAAAACTAGAAATCCTGGCTATAACATAAACAAAGAAAAAAGGACAAGGAGTCATGGATCTCGATGGCAACACGCTGCTCTACAGTGGTGTACCCACATCTGAAAGAGCTAAAGGGGGCGTGGGTTGCATTGTGGCCAAAAACCAAAAAGATAGTATCAAGGGATGGAACTTTGTCTCGGAGCGCATTATGGTTGTAAAACTAAAAGAAGGAGAAACCATAGTCAACCTGGTCATAGTGTATGGGCCAAATGAGGATGAGAGAACAGAGGTCAAGGAGGAATTCTTCGAGCTGCTTCAAAGGACAGTAGATGACTGCCTAGATGAAGTTATCATGCTCGGAGATTTTAATGCCAGAGTTGGAAATGACCATGCTAGATGGGGTGGAGTTATCGGAAGATAGATGGGGTGGAGTTATCGGAAGATATGGAGAAGATACTCTCAATGACAATGGAAAGCGACTCCTTAGATTCTGCAGTGAGCAGAATCTGATCATTACAAACACAAAGTTCCCCCGTAAGCGCATACATGCCTACACTAGATGTGAACCAACAAAGAATGAGAAGTCAGTGATCGACTATGCCATTGTTAGGAGGAGCTCGTTCAAATATGTCCGGGATGCTAGAGTCTGGAGGGGGCCAGAGATTGGAAGTGATCACTACCTGCTTACAATCAAAAGAACAACTGAAAGAGTTGCTCAGCCTAGGAACTGCCCAACATCACGCAATAAACTAAGTAAACGAACGGGAGAAATGAACATTAAGACCTACAATCTGAGAGAGCCAGAAATTAAGACCAGATATCAGGGGCTTATTGCTGCAGTGGTGAGCAACACAGAAGAACGACCTGATGACTTGGAAACACTCTGGCTTAAATTCAAGGATATCATAAAGACAGATGCTGCGGAAGCATGTGGTGAAGTCCGACTTGGGAACAAGAGAAAGAGGACACCTTGGTGGACAGAGGAAGTCAAAGAGAAAATAAGAGAGAAGAAAATGGCATGGAAACAATACTTAGGAGCTAAAAACACAGCAGGACAAATAGAGAAATATAGAGAATATGTGATACTCAAAACAGAAGCAAAGAACAAGGTGCTAGCAGCAAAACAGAAGTCCTGGGAAGAATTTGGAGAAAAGCTAGAAAAAGATGCGCAAGAAAACCAGAAATTGTTCTATAAGACCGTAAAGAACATGAGGAAGGAAAAACAATGCCCTCTCAAATGTATAAAGGACAAGCAAGGCAAATTGCTTACTGTCCCGAAGGAAGTAATGGAAAGATGGAAAGAATATTTCTCAGAACTCCTGGATGGTGAGCAAGGTCAAGCATCAGAAATGATAAACACTAGCACAGAAGAGAAAACCAATGGTGGTGAAGATGACATAAAGATGGAAAAACTGAATGCAGCACTGGAGAAAATCAAGATGGGCAAAGCAGCAGGGCATGATGGTTGTGGTGGATTTGGTGTTGTAGATGTTATTATTTAATATTATTTGTCTACCAAGTGAGGTCAGCTGTGTAGGCCCCTGAGTTTAGTATTTGATGGTTAAGTATTTTTAGGGAACCTAGCTGCTACCACCCTATGATCTCACTTGGCTCTAACTTTTTATTTATTAGTTATGTGACTACGTCTAAGTGTCTAGGGTAATGAAGATGTAATGCAGTGTAAGACAAATCAATACAAATACACTTTAATTCTATCACATAAATAGGACTGGGTCAATACAACAACCACATACAAACACTCTATGATATATCTTATAGAAGTCTGTGGCTGAATATTATGTAATAGTCTATATTACAATTTTAATTGCCCTGATTCAGAATTTTCTGAGTCAGGACCAACAACAAAATGAAAATTATGGTTTTATTTACATAAATTAAATACCACAATGGGTCTTCTGTCCGTATAAAGCAATATTACAATCTAATTATATTTAGGTATTACTATAGACTAAGTTAACACTGGTAATTAATGGTGGGTTGGGGTATTTTCCTCACACCCTCTCTTTTCTCTTCCTCTTGTGGAATGTTTATTCACAGTAAATTATTTTATTTATTAAGTTTTAATACAAGTGGATGAACTCTTAGTGCCGACACAATGGCACTTATCTTTCGTTGGTAGTAGTTACGATGCTGACAATCTCCTATATTTCATGGGTTGATTCGTGGTAGACAGCATGTACCAGCAAAAATTTCAACCGAATGACCAATCTGACACATTCTCTGGTGTAGTGTGGTAGACAGCGTGTACTAGCAAAAATTTCAATTTTCTCTCACGAAGATAAAATACACTTGCTTAGTACCAGAACAAAAACCATGAAACAAGGTTATGATTCTTTATAACACATCTACAATATCATTCCAAAAGTAATACATGGTATAATTCAATAAAAGAAAAGGGTCAGATCCATCTGACCAACACATTTCAACCATTTTCATCTGAGATAACATCTCATACCAGTGCTCCTATTCTTCTCCCTAATGGCTACACCGCCTCTGACCCTTCAACAATGATCCTCTCCCATAGGATAATGTGGGTTAGCCTTCCCACTGGTAACTGTGGAAATCATGTTAAGTTATATAACTCATGTAAGTTTTACTGCGTGTGAGCAACCCCATAGGCCCTGCATAAGTCTGCTAGGGGACCTATGTACTTAGTCGCAAAACATTCCCAATAAGCAGTATCTTATACACCAAATTTTTGTAATAACAAGGTGTTGCAAGTGGAACTTATGGAAGGGGAAGTAATCTTTAGAATGTTTTGAACAAATTATATTTCGAGTTGCAACGCTTGATTAAGCGGATATTCGTCTGACTTTAGGATAGAATTATCTTTTCCTATTTTTCGGGTGACAGAGTACAGATAAGCGTGTGAACGCTGTTTAATGTATTTATTCTGTACTGTTTTGAGCCATGTGAATTGCTCGCAGCTAGTCTGCATATGTTATCGAGAGCGGTGTTCAAGACAGCCGAATCTCGTGACGGGTTTTTTGGCGGGACTAGTGTGTGATTTTTGGGAGTTGTGTTTTGGGCGTGGACCGTGTAGGTCGAGTCCCAGTGTTTTTGGATAATGTATGCCTACGTAGGATTTGAGAAAATGTCGACTTATATATTTCGCTGTGTGTACAGCCTATGTGATAAACTGCAGTGAAGATTTGTTTAGGCCATATGAAGATTATTATAGCTGCCGTGTGTTGCAGGCTTTATGGAGTAATGAAGTACTGTTTAGGCCATATGAAGATTATTATAGCTGCCGTGTGTTGCAGGCTTTATGGAGTAATGAAGTACTGTTTAGGCCATATGAAGATTATTATAGCTGCCGTGTGGTGCAGGCTTTATTGTTTTAGTGAGTATTGGAGTACTGTTTAGGCCATATGAAGATTATTAGAGCTGCCGTGTGATGCAGGCTTTATTGAGTATTGAAGTACTGTTTAGGCCATATGAACATTATTATAGCTGCCGTGTGGTGCAGGCTTTATTGAGTATTGAAGTACTGTTTAGGCCAGGATGTGGACAGGCCGTATTATATATATTTAATGCAATGTGGAAATTATATGATTCGTGTTTTGCTGTCGAATGTGTGTCATTTATGTCATCGTGTCTGTGTTGTACGGAATAAACAGTATCGAACTGTTCTAGACGTTTGCAACCCTTTTTGACTCCTGCATGTACTCTTATGTACGCACCGTGGTGTGCGAACATATCAACACACACCCAGGTCAACATTCCAGACACAGTGACAGGACAGCAGCACACATATATTGAATTAGCCTGTGTGGCGATGATATAGACCAAACCACTACACTCGCAACAGTGGGTATAAACAGATTATATAACATTTAGACTTAGCGCCGTTATCAGCGGTGGTTTCAAAGGCCTTAATAACATTAATAACACTAACGTTATGCATATAACATTCAGACAGAACCATCAGCAAATCTAGTTTGTATCAGTTGGTGGTTTACAGTCAAGTTGGAACCAATACAGGAGCCGCGGTAGCATAGTGGTTAGTGCACTGGCTTCCTAGCGCAGTGGTCTATGGTTCGATCCCCAGATGAGGCGGAAAAATTTTTAGGCCACAAACGGCTCCTGGGTCGACCCAGCCCCGAATGGGTACCAGAGCTACTCTGGGAAGGTTAAGGCGGCCGGCGTGATGCCGACCACATCACCCCTCGTGTGCCGACGGTCAAGATAATATGGGCCTAACACCATATTCCCAATATGCCTCAATGGGCGTGTAACGGGTTCCTTTACCTTTACCTTTACCTGGAACCAATACAGAAGAGGTTACTGCTAAAATATGCAGTTACACAAGGTTAATAAATTTCGTTCTTACCACAATTCAATGGAAATATAACAAACATACGTTGACTGGCATTAGCATTAATATATATAAGTTCAGCTTTGCCCTCGTCCAGACTGCCAAGGTTTTTTTAAATTTTATTTCACTCTTAGCACTGCTGTTCTAAACGCAGCTTGCATACTAACAATTTTGTATCAAATGGCGACAAGCCTTGGAAGCTTTTTGCCAATATCACTAGACTGGCCCAATCACAGCGAGGTCTAGCTATTCAATTCAAATTTGAAAAAAAAAAAAAAACTCTAAACATACTATAAGTGAGTCTGCAAAATATATTTAGCTTTTTGGGCCAACCAATACCCTCCTTCCTATACTCCTATAATAACCAATCGGATTTGAATCACTCAAATGCCTCTTTTTTAAACTTGCGTCTCCACATAATGTTATAAATAGAATGAGATAAAACAACAGTCCGTCCGTCTTACTGTTCGTAGATATATAGTATTATTTCAATATCTTGGTTAGTAATTGGACTACTATGTATTTTAAAACATATTATTGCTCAGGAGACTCTAAGCTATCCTTATGTATGATTTTTATGGCCATATTATTTGTCGTTTGGATTTTCATATTCGTCACTGTTAATCGTCAATTATATACTTTTCCATAAGTCGGCCATCTTTCCCCCCTTCTCTATCATTTTTATTCAAAATAAAACAACTTGTTTGGGCTACATCAAAAATACACTACTAGACAGGAAATGAGAGCTGACTGTGTGTGTGTATATACATTTCAACTGCGAGAATATAATACGATGCATGCATGGCTTTGCGTCTTGTTTTTCAAATCTGCTAAAGGCAATACTGTCGCGCTCTCATTACAATTTGGCGTTTCAAAACCCAAACGCGTGACAATGGTAGCATTTCTTCTGTCGCTCCTTCATCCACCTCCCTTCTTCTCTCTCTCGGTCTTGGAACAAATACTCCTTGACCCTGCAAAATGTTATTTTTAATTCTCAAGGACGAACTAGGAAAGGGTGTAAGATTTGACGGCGAGATCATTTTCTAAGCATTACCACTGCACAAAATAATTCAGCGCTCTACTGGCGTAGAGACGACGATAGGCAACCACACACGGGCGGGTTTATTTATTATCATAGGAGTAAAATCTTACTGAATTTAGCGATTATTTCACAGATTTCGCTATAATGGTATAACACCGGTTAAGTACATGGGAGCATCAGGCGACCTATTACTCTTAAGGGTCCTACAGGCAGCGTGGTGCAACAAGACCATACCAAAGGATTGGGAGATTGCCATCATAATCCCAATTTTCATAAAGGGTGATAATCGACAATGTGGAAACCATAGAGGCATATCCCTTCTCAGTGTCCCTGGTAAAATCTACTCTAGAATCCTAGAGCAGAAACTCCGACGCCTAGCTGAGCCACAGTTGGATGAGGTCCAGTGCGGATTCTGAGCTAACCGAAGTACTCAAGACATAATCTTCACACTCAGACAGCTGAGTGAAAAGGTCCTTGAGTATAATAGTGAGATCCATCTTTGTTTCATAGATCTGGAAAAGGCTTTTGACAGGGTTCCCTGGAGCAAACTTTGGGACTGTTTGGCAAGGAAGATCATTCCAGCACCTCTGATTCATGCTATACAGAGCTTCTACAAGTCTTGCAGAAATTATGTGAGGACAGCAAACCATAAGTCGGAAGAGTTCAGGACCACCACTGGTGTAAGACAAGGTGATATCCTGTCACCTTATCTTTTCATACTCCTCACGGACGATGTCATCAAGACATGTATGGAGAGAACAAAAAAAGCATTCAGTGGGGTACTGGAAGATGAGACAGGTCTGTATTTCAGAGCTGGCATTTGCTGATGATGTTGCCCTGATTGCTAAATCAGAGGCACATCTCCAATCCAACCTGCAAGACTGGAAGGAAGAGCTGGAGAAGAGAGGGATGGTCATGAGCAGCTACAACAAAATCCATGGTGATATCACGAGAAGAAAGAAGACATCAGATTAAGCTGGGAGAACAGGTCCTGGAGGTGGTCGACCACTTTAAATACCTCGGAGCTATTATAGACCGAAAGGGATGCATCAAAGAAGAGTAGGCCACTCGAAAAGCGGCAGTTGGGAGACTTTTTCAGGCCATAAATCGAGGATTCCTCAGCAAGAGAGAGGTTGGTAAGAAAACTAAGATGGCTTTATACTGCTCCACCTATGTCCCAGTCTTGACATATGGATGCGAGTCATGGGCAATGACTACAACCCACAAACGCCAGATCCAAACCTCAGAAATGAGGTATCTGAGGAAGGTGGTTGAAGTAACAAGAAGAGACATGGTTCGCAACCAGACGATACGTCAAGGCCTAAAATCCCACCCCCTGCAGACCCAAGTAGAACAGTCCCAACTAAGATGGTTTGGCCATGTCTGCAGAATGGGAGAAGATCGGCTACCACCACAAGCATGGGAAACAAAGAGCCAGGAATCCAGACCCCCCAGGACGACCCAGAGTCCGTTGGGAGGACAACATTAGACGATCTTTGAAGGACCGAGGATTAGAATGGAACCAGGTCAGGAGGAAGACAGCCGATAGGATAGTCTGGTGCTCTCTCTTCCAAACCTCTACACCTCACGGTAGGAGGTGAACGACTAAGTAAGTAAGAATTACCATCATCTGTTACTTTCCTACAGTCTCAGGTGTTCTTAATCATCATCAGCTGCCATCTCCACAACGAAGGTTGGCTGTAATGGATCCCCACCGTCTTCTGTCTCTTGTCTTGGTGGTACACTCTGATAGACTCTTTCCTGTCCATCTCTTGATGTTATCTTCCCACTTATAGCGCTGTCTTCCCCTTGCACGTTTGCCTTCACCTCTCCCTTCTATTATGGTCTTCTGCAAGGTGTTATGCCTTTTTATGTGGTCAAAGTATTTTAGCTGCCTAACTTTGATCTCCTTCATTAGTTCTCTTTTCATACCTAGATTTTCTAGGACCTCCTTATTTGTTTTCTTCTCTTTCCATGAGATACGCCCCATTCTTCTATAAATCCACATCTCAAGAGTCTCAATTCTTTCTTCCAATTGCTTATTCATTGTCCATGTTTCTACGCCATACAGTAGTGCAGAATGTACGAGTATATAACATTTGATGATTCTCAGTTTTAATTTGTGAGTTAACTATTTAGATGTCAGTATTTGTCTCCTGTTGCTCAATGTAGCTCTGGCCATTCCTATTCTCTTCTTGATTTCTGTTTCACGTCTGCCATCTTCTGTTATTATATGACCAAAATATGAGAAGCTCTTGTTCCAGGATTGTTCCATTTATGCTTATCTTTAATGTGGGTTTATCGTCTGTTTTGCTAATTATCATAGTTTTTGTTTTCTCAATATTAATGTCCAATCCATATTCATGACTTATACTGTTCTTAACCACTTCAACCTTAATATGTCCTTCTAAAAGTTGTGTTCAGGTTATGGTCGGATTAATAATCTCTCTCTCTCTTTCACACACACACACACACACACACACTCTCTCTCTCTCTCTCTCTCTCTCTCTCTCTCTCTCTCTCTCTCTCTCTCTCTCTCTCTCCTTCCTGATTTTCTTCTTGCTAGGTTGGCTATATCAGATGTTGCTAGGTTTTATATGTTCTTGTCATAATGCGGCTTAATAACACCGATTGTCTGCTCTTTATCTGGTTGATGAATGTATATTCTAATGTTTCTCTCAGAACTACTTATTTAAGCTTCCTGGTCCTTCAGCTTCTTTATAGCATGTCATTTATTTTTTCATTTACCTGTTTATATTCCAGGTATCGCAAGTGTGTGTGTATATATATATATATATATATTATATATATATATATATATACAGCTTGTAATTGTACAGTATTTTCTAATGTATATTATTTATCAATGCTGTTCCACGTCCTCAAGCTTTTGAAATAAAATGTGTTGGAAGTAGTTTAAAATGTGTTGGAAGCAGTTTAAAATGTGTTGGAAGTAGTTTAAAATTTGTTGGAAATAGTATCATGTTATTGTTATTGTTGTATCTCAGTCTATTCACTTCGTCTTTAATTTTTTTGTGCGTGCGTGTTTGTGTCTGTGGGAGGGGAGGCGAAAGGGGGTGTCGCAAAATTGGTTTCAAGTCATTGCAAACGTGTTCATGTAGATTTATAAACCCGTCAACGATCGATTGACCGCTTTCAAAATGGCGGCGTATCAGCGAAATGTGTATCAGACAGAGGAAATCGCCAAGGATAAATAAAAGCAGAAGGGAATCGTTATGAAAAGGATTTCACATTTTAGTCCAGGAAAAGATTGTGTAAAAATGTGTATAAGAAGAAACGGTAGGAAGTTATCCTTTACGGAGATATATGCGTATTTCGGCTGCCCACAGTTACGCGGAAAAGCATGTAAACCCACTTCTGTTCTAAATATTTAAATCAACAAATAACAGTTTGGGAAATTACATGGATAGAAATAAAGAGATATATTGGCTGTATAAAACAAGATAAGATGGAACAATATGGATATTATATATGCCGAGAATGAGAAAGGCAAAATTTCAGTCGACGCACAGATCGGCTGAAATCGCTGTTCGGGAAAGATTTTTCAGGCCTAGTTCTAAGCTGTGACGTCAGTACCCTCCGATACGCTCGCGTTATGCGTATATAAGCGTATCGGTAAACTGAGACACACACATCGAAAGAGGTTTGAGACAGACGGACGGACGGCAGATAATCGCCACTACGCTACATCTATCTGAAGTATGAGCGAATCGCCATAAGTTTCAGTCAGTATCTGGAGTCTGAGGGTTCCATGAAATAACTCAAACCAGACTGTCCAGTATCAGAAACCTGTGTTGTTCATCAGAGGCAATCCCACAAACGTGCAGGACCCCAACGAGTGAACTTCAACTGGTCTTCGGCATCCCTAGTGCTGGGTCTACCGATACTGATATATGCAACGGACAGTCCGTGTCAGCAGGATCAAGAGTCAGATAAGTGTCACTTAGGACACTGACCACCACAATATATATAAAACAGCTAATAGTGAAAATCCATAGTTCAGTCAACTGATGACAATTAATTGGAAAGTCAAGAGACTAAAAACAGTGATTGCAGATTGCAGTAACTTTAATATTCAAGATCTTGAAGTCTAAACAGACAATAATAGTAATTGTGTGAATACTTTTATATATATGTATATGCTCTTTTCCAACTAATAGAAATAGAATATTAGTGTAATTATTAAACTATTTTAACTGTACCTGAGGATTTATTCACTTCTTCCATTTGTGGTTTCAGTGAATGTTCATTTTTTACTTATCCCCTAGAATATAGTAATCATAAGATAGTCACAGGGAGGAGACGCCTTAAATCCTGGTACAACTTCTTACCAACTGGCCAGGGTTTTCACAGTCTGACTATTTATATGATATCCATACACCAGTACTTATTTCTAAAACTGGGGTATTACTTGTAAGACCAGAACTCTTTACTGGCATACTATCCTGGTAGCATATGACATACCTGGATTCCTATATAGATATCTAACTCTAATTAACCTCCCGCTACAGGGGGTGTGACATTGATGTCATGATGTCACGTTGAAACCGCCTAGTACTATATTTGGCTCACGTGATGGTGGTAGCGTACACTCGTATCACATGAACATCTGTCCGGACCATGAGACACATTGAGTCCTCTATTAATGACGTTAATGGTGCTATTGATATCTTTGGAACTGAAGAGTTCCATGACACGAGTACAAAGTCGTCTACTGTAGGCAGGACTGGATTAACCATTAAGCAAAATAAGCACGTGCTTAGGGCACTAAGGGAAGAGAGGGGGGGGGGGGAACCACAGAATGTTCCCTCTAGCTATCATGCCCTTAACTCTCATCTCTTTCACTGCCACAGTCGTCTTTAACTCTCATCTCTTTCACTGCCACAGTCGTCTTTAACTCTCATCTCTTTCACTGCCACAGTCGTCTTTAACTCTCATCTCTTTTACTGCCACAGTAGTCTTTAACTCTCATCTCTTTCACTGCCACAGTCGTCTTTAACTCTCATCTCTTTCACTGCCACAGTCGTCTTTAACTCTCATCTCTTTCACTGCCACAGTCGCCTTTAACTCTCATCTCTTTTACTGCCACAGTAGTCTTTAACTCTCATCTCTTTCACTGCCACAGTCGTCTTAACTCTCATCTCTTTCACTGACACAGTCGTCTTAACTCTCATCTCTTTCACTGACACAGTCGTCTTAACTCTCATCTCTTTCACTGCCACAGTCGTCTTAACTCTCATTTCTTTCACTGCCACAGTCGTCTTAACTCTCATCTCTTTCACTGCCACAGTCGTCTTAACTCTCATCTCTTTCACTGCCACAGTCGTCTTAACTCTCATCTCTTTCACACTCACAGTCGTCTTAACTCTCATCTCTTTCACTGCCACAGTCGTCTTAACTCTCATCTCTTTCACTGCCACAGTCGTCTTAACTCTCATCTCTTTCACTGCCACAGTCGTCTTTAACTCTCATCTCTTTCACTGCCACAGTCGTCTTAACTCTCATCTCTTTCACTGCCACAGTCGTCTTAACTCTCGTCTCTTTCACTGCCATAGTCGTCTTTAGTCGAATTTTTATGTGATTTTCAATATCTGCCGTGTTCGACTTTAATCAGAATTGTTTAAAAAAAAAGAAAAAAAAAACCGTTTTCTTTGATGTGGTGAGTGACTGAAAGTGTCAGACATAGACCTAGAGTTCAGTATGTTTGCCTGTCTTACCAACGTTTTTCTGCATGAATTTCAGTGGGGTCTGGCCAGGAAGAAAATTGAATTTTCAGCCTCTTCAGCATTTATTGAGTATTAATGTTTTGTCAGTTACAGCAATGCAAGCGCCGGGGGGGGGGGGGGGGGGGGGGGGGGGGGGGCTGTGCTTAGGGCATCAGTTGGCCTTAATCCGGCCCTGACTGTAGGATTTGTATCAGGGCCGTAGATACGGGGGGGGGGGGGCCCCCTCAATCCCTCCCCCCCCTCCTTAGGGTTTGGGGAAAAACATTTGTGGGGAAATTATACTGTACCAAACATGCTTTGGACCCCTGAAGGAAAACGAAAGAGAGGCCGACCAAAAACAACCTGGCGGAGGACTGTGGAGGCTGAGATGCAGGGAATGAACCAGAGTTGGGGCACTGTACGAAGGATGGCCACCGACCGAGCAAAGTGGAATCAATTTGTTGTGGCCCTACAAGACGCCACTAGGCGTGATGGCCACTGACTGCTTTGACGGTCGGCGGCTAAGAATCAAAGAAGAAGAAGAACCATGTTTTGTGCCGAATTTTTTGTAGAAACACCCCCCCCCCTTTTTTTTTATTGTCCTATCTACAGCCCTGGTTTGTATATGGTTAACTCCAGTTAACTCAAGTCTGGCCCGTAAGAACCCCAAGAGTTTCGAAGTTTAATTTTCCCTCCTCGTCATAGATCAGCTCTCGAGTAACAGAACGGTTAACGCGCTTGCCCTTCGAGGCAAAGGGGGCAGATTTAAAACCAGGTCGCGTCACGGTCCAGTCTACACAGCTATAAAAATGACCATTTGACTCTGCTTGTGAATTAGGGAGGTCAGTGGCAACGAGGAATTGATGTGGTTACCTGACAAAGCTGAACCTGGTATAGTGAAGTCTATAACACTTGACTCCCCTACAGCAGTATCTGCTATTGGAAAACGTGTGTTTTTATTTACTTGCAATCATGGCAGTGGTGCGGTCGCAGGGAGTGTTCGTTGCAATACACTTTTCAGCAATTAAAGTATGTTATTTAGTTAACAAACTCTTCTTAATTCAATCAATCGCAGGAACATTTTCAAATGAACAGGAGTCGCTAATGATGCACAGCTCCAAGAACTGTCAACGTAACTTAAACTGTGACAATAAAATATTACCTCTTTACCCTACCATTCACTTACTTTATCACTTACCAAAAATGCCATTAATAGCCAGTAAACAGTGCTAAGTTCACATTGTTCCACAATTAAAAGTCTTCAAGTGACAAAGCAACAGCAGCATTCAGGTATCAGCTTAATAGGTTCTAACTGACAACACAACAAGATCGATGACGCAATATGTGTAAACATAATAGCAAGCAATGGCGCATGGCGAAGTTTTTCTAGACTTTCTGAAAGCTTGGTCCCTTTGGGAAATTTCGCTAATTCCACAAACCAAAATAATGCAACCAAGAGAGTTTCGAATTGCAAAACAGCACAAACAGAGATTCGGAGTAATCGGGTATATACTGGATATATCCGGAATAGTCAAGCACGTGTCTGTACCTGGTTATTGTATTAAATTGCTACTGAAATTTTATTTCTGGTTTAAAGTTTGAACAATATTAAAAAGCCATCCCCATGCCCAACTTTTCTTAGCCGCCCTGTCACGTAATCGTAACCAGATGGAAGACAAAATGAGAATACTCGAGGAGTCACAGTGTCGCCGGATGGCCCACTACTGATACCATAGCATCATTCGTGCTATTAGTTATCAAGTACATTAGGAAGAATAGTTACGAGGTTTTATTGAGATACGCGGTTATCAGATGGAAACTGGAATTAGGGTAAATAGCGACCAACCGCTGATCTTTGGCGGGAGTTGCTCGGCAACCAATGACGATCCATCGGTAGATATTAATAGACTGTCCAACCAATAGGCTGGAAAAAGCCCGGAGCATTTTTGCAAAGGCAAGCTTCGAGGTCACAAAGCAGTTGATCCCGAAAAGCCAGTCTGTATGGACGTACACTGCTGGTCTTGAAGTTTTCAAGATAGCAACTCAGTAAAGCAGATCGCTTTATGTTATAATGTTGGAAATTCTTATGTTACAGTAAGTACAGCTTCGAGTGACTTGTTCCATATTTTCAGAAAATATATCTTGATTAGGCCAGAAATGCCTAGCTGTACAGATAGCGAACTGAACTTATAAGGGATGAAGTGGAGTCTATAAATGTCAGACTTAGCTACAAATCAATAAGAAAAGATAGAGGCTCTATTGTTTATTTGCTCCTAAGTCGATTAAATCTGCAAACGCAAAGGAGTTAAACAGAAATAATTACCCCAACTTGGATGGTTGCAAGGAGAAGATAGCCAATAAATAACCAGTACCAAGACACATCTTTTTGAGGATTGTTTTTAAGAAGATGTATGCATATGACTTTGCTTACTATGGATTTATGAATACAAGTGAATAAATTGTTTTATTGGATCTAGAACTTGCCTAACTCATGTTGCAAGTTATACAGTGCATGCTATAATTAACAAACCACAAATAACATCACAGAGGAATTTTTGGAACGGGACTGGGTTACAATATTCATCAAGAAGCAAACATCTCTGGCAGTATTTCAGTATTCATGACTTGATTGATACCATAAGCATTTACACACCCCTCTCGGTCACAGCAGCAACACAGATTTTGAGAATAAATGCTACAAATGATAGAAAGATTGCGCTTGGAGACAGGGATGGCCCTAAGGTTTTTTTTAAAGGTGTTGCGATGTGACTGCGCCCACTTCCAGATAAGCAAATAATTATTTACTGCGAAATTGTACTTTTTTTGTTTTTTATTATCTTATGCCCCGTATCGGCGCCCTTTGATGCTGTACAGCTGTCAACGCCCAATAGCCAGCTCTGCTTAGAGATAATTCGTCCAAGATGGAGACTGTGATAAGTTGTTAATAATATTGACAATATTGTAAGAAAAGACGATGTTGTGACAATTCGAATACTCATGACAAGATGGGCTTTAATTGACTTGGTAAGTATTTTGAAATCAAAATAAAAGCTGTCCCAGGCAAAGATAAGAATCTTCCACTCAAATGTCAGGACAGTCTTATTGTATGGCTCTGTCGTAAAGTTGTTTGTAAACCCTGTCGCGCCGTTATCCCGAACTGGACATTAATTGTCACAGCACAGTTGGATAAGAAAGTTGTAAATTGAGAAATGTAAGAAAGATATATAGGATCTCAGAAGTGGCTCGTTAATTGTTAGATTCCTATACAAGTAAGGGGTGAAAGGAAGGCGAATATTCTCACAAAGAGATAATGTCTCAGAAGGGCACATGAGAATGGATTCTGTTTCCTTGCGACAAATCTCCCCTGTTATTCTTACAGAATATTATAATTGTTATTAAGCCCCCATCCTCTCATACTGAGGAAATGACACATATATGGATTTAAGAGACAGTACATGTAAGAAACTCACTCGACCACTTGGTAGATGATATAACTTATGTACATATATTTAGTCCCTAAACCACATATACGACACAAAGAAAATGAAAAGGTAAACGAAAATAATAATATGGACATAAACACTGAATGACTAAAAGTCCTAGTATGTCCTACTAATCATCATTTGCACTGGTGTGACTATCATGAGAGTTGCCTAACATTGTTGAATGTAATGTTCACTTTGTAATACCCTGGAAGGCACTTTAAAATCAGTTCCGTGAGTATTTAGGTGAAAGTTCTGGTTGGAATTTGAATAAGATCTCTGAGATTTCTTGAGGAAAATAATCCTTATGCTTTTGGACTTATCTGTAATCCGATGTTGTCAGCCCTGGCGCAGGTTGTTAGGTGCTGTCATCCTGCAGCGATATGACATTACACGTGCGAGCGTTGATCTATGCTCCTTTATGCTTAGGAGTTGACGAGATCTCTGGCTTTTGGTTCTGCTGCTCGGTCAAAAGACTGGCTGTCTGTTACCGTCAGGCGCCGGACACTGAATTCTGCTACTGCGAATGTTGTCCGCTCAGAAACCTAAAAGTCTGAAGACACAAATGTGGCTTCATGAGTCTTCCTGTCATATGGGAACAGCTATCATTCCCATTCAAACCGCATACACCAGGCATATCAGAATTATTATCCTCTTTCATTCAATAAGAGGACTATTATGACATACAATCTAAAGTTTACAGGCAAACTTTCCATGTTATATAAGATATTTATACTTTACTTTCATACAGTCACACGTCAGGCATATCAATGTTATATTCATCTGACTTCCTTTCTCACAGTCAAGACATGATAGGTAAACTTAGACCTATGTAACTTCAGGAGTTAATTAGTTTAGTCAGTCTTCTTCCCAAGAACTGTATTCTACAATCATAGTCCGTTCCTTCACACAATGATGAATAACAATAAAATATAATACATTTATATTACACAAATAGATAAAGTGAGTGACCGACTGGCCAAGCGATCAGGTTGCTTTCTTCTGTAGCACAACTACATAGTTTTGGAACTGAAACCTGGCTGTGGAACACTCCAGTTTACCAGCTGTAAATGGGCACTCAGTTGTGCTCTCGAGCTAGGGAAGAAAAAGGCAGCGAGGAAGGGAACTGTTCACCTAACCTCGTAAAAGCGGGATCTTTCATGATGAAGCTTCTAACACTTCATTTCCCTATGACAATCTCTGCCATGGGACTGCCTTTATCTTCGTAAGGGATAAAGCAATTAATATGATAGATGTTATCTTCTATTTGCTGTGGGGCTAGTTGAGATAAGTTTGTATGCAAGCAACAATCATTCACCATTTATACCAATGAATAATTCACATAGCACATGTTTAGATCATATTAAGAATAACAATACATTTATACCAATGAATATTCTACGTGCATATTTTGCAGTCTATACGAACCTGCACAGAGTGAAATTATACAACACCGCTTGGTTAATACCAAAGTGCTTGTAATGTAAAATTCCTCGTCATGTAGATGCACTCGGCCCAGAAGTCATGCGTGTAAGTGAAGTTTTCGTCTAAGCTTCTAGATTTTATGAATCTCTTCTCACGTGTTCTAAATCATTCCGACGTAATAACACGTAAATTATCTCCCTGAACCTGAGATCGTGTGACGCAGTTGCGAACCGTCTTGCGTGAGAAAGCTTCCCCGCCCCGTAATTACTGGTTACTCCTAGAAGGCATACACGTGCTGGCTGATGCAATGAAATTTGACACTGGGGCGTTTTCCGTCAGGTCCCTCAAATAAGGTGCAATAAAGCAATGGATCTCTAGACTTTAAGACGCCTTTTACTCTTAATTAAGGTATATCCTCTGGCCATGTGTTATAACCTGGTGTTGATGCGTTTGCGATATTTGCTCAGTAACCATTAGTAAGCGCCGTGATGTCTGAGAGAGAAACGCTGACTACAGCGCCGAAAATACCGTAGTGTAACGTGAAAATTAATGAGAATAAAGGAGAGAGAGAAAGAAGGGAAGAGAAGGGAGACAAAGATGGAGAGAAGAATAGACCGTGTTACGACATAGCCTCCCCCTTCAGTTTGACCTGCGGTCTAACTTACTGAGGTCTGGTCTTCTCGATCATTCCTAAATTCGTTCTTCTCATCTTCACTTTCCTCGCACTACTCTCTTTCTTCTTCCACCAATGTAGCTGACATTCTCCTGGCAATGGGCCTGCATTAAAACGTATGGATTGACGACATGTCGGTTGATAGGAAATGGGTTGTCCTGACAAGGTCGGTACCATCCTATACATCCTTATTTTGGTCGCCTTATACGACCTGCCTAAGTGAGCAGTAGTTCTATTCTTTCCGTTTCTTATGAGCAATTCCCGGAAACTACGCGGGGTGAAATGTTTACTGGTGGAGTAGTTCTTTCCTAGACTACGTCTGTTAGCTTTCCTGCTCCGCCAGTGATCATGACGTAAGATAGGGTGCATCCTGATCCCGATCTTCAGACGTCGAGTTAAATGTAACAAATTGCACATTTTCAACCAGTGGGCTTTAGACGAGGACGATGCAACATGTGGCGTGTTCTTGAGTCCTCTCTTGCCGATACTTTTGTCTATCAGTCTGATTTCGCCATAAACTTCTCCCTGGGTTGTAGGGCGTGAGTGGGCGTAAAACTGATGTCCAATCCAAAGCTTGAACGTAATGTTCTCAGTCTGGGCCTTTTCTAAATCCGTGTGCAGGGGTTTGGGTGGTGACTCAAGTTTCTCAGCTCGTTCTCTCACGATAACCATAGTTTGAGTTGGGCCCCGTAATGGGCACATACCTATATTCACCAGTTTTGGGTGTAAATATACTCATCTAAGACAATCTCCTTCTTAGGAGGATGGGAGGTTGAATTAGGTAATCCAGACATATTTCCTTCTCCAAGGATTTTAGAGGAGGACCGCTCTTCTAACACCGCCTCTCCCTTGAGAGGTGAGTTAATTAATAGTTTTCCACAAGGTACTTTGGGTTTCCCTCCCATTTCTCTCTGTATCCGCTCCTCTGTAAGGAGGTGTTCATATTCTGGCGCAGGGGTCACCTCTGACTGCTCCCCGGCCTTTCCTGTTACAGCAATCTCAGGCTGCGTCGGGCCTTTTAAGGTTCCTTCATGATCTCCTTTAACTTGGAAGCAAATTATTTCCTCTTGTACAACCTCTTTCTTGAGACGAATTGAGAGTGAATTTTGTAGCATAGAGGACGCCTTAGAGATGTGCTGAATTCGGCCTGTCCCACACTCATCCATGAGCCGATGTGTGCGAAGTTCTGACTTTGAAGTCTTAATGTGCTTTTCCGAATCTTGTCCGGCTTCGACATTTTGCAGTGCTGAATGATAAGAGGTCGTACTTCTGCCTTCCCTGCTTGTGGGGTGATTGTATGCCTTTAAAACTGCCTCTCCTGTGAGGATCGGAGAAACTAAATTCGGCAGTTTATTACCATCATGTATCAAGGGAGACGGTTCCCTGTGACACATTTTCACCTCCTTTTGCACAAGGATGGTGGATGGGGTTTGTTTTAATGGTTTAAAACCATGGATTCCAGGATTTGTATTCCTCTGACCTGTTTCCAACTTCCCTCCAAAAATGTTGGAAATCGACATAGGCGTTTGAATTTCCCCGCCCTCCTCAGTCATGTTCACTATGGCATGTGCTGAGTTTCCTAAGAGCAAGTAACTCCCTCCTTGGGGTATGGGGAAAAAGCGTTCGTCTACTATTGCTGCGTTAATAAATCCTGTCTCATAATGAGATTCTAAGTGCAAGCTTGCAATGGGCAATTCCATCGGTTCCCCATGGAGCATAGGTGCATTTACCATTACATATTCCTCAGTAATTTCATCGACGTTTACGAGTGAGGATGAAGCAACTGCACTAAACCCGAGATCAGGTACAAGCAGACATATGACTCGTCTTCCATTGACGGTCGCATAACCTTCATTCAAAGGTTTCCTAAGGTCACCTCGGGGCTTCACCGGGTTTCCTTTACATGGCGGGCCTTGCGCTGGGCTGACAGTTTGTATGTTTCGGTTTCGGTGCCTGCCGTTTTTATTACTGTGGTTAACCGATCGGAAAGACTTACTAACATTGCTCTCCATCCCATACATCTCCGAAGCTATTTCATGCTTTATGTTGGTCCTGTTTTTATTCAGAGGGTGAATGTTGTGAGTCGTAGAGAAGGTGGAAGTGGGTCTTTCCAGATCATCCGCCTTTGCACGCTTCTCCTTCTCAGAGTGATCCTGATGCCTTTGTTCTGAAAGCCGCCCCTCTTCTCTTTCTGGTAATAGGGTTTGACTAACAGACCTGACTCTCTCTGGTACAGTTTGAGGTGCTACCTGCGGGAGTAACTTAACTGACGGAGGTGAGGGGCTGGAGGAAGTTGAGGTCTTGGAGCTCATTCTAGGCAGCATCGTTTCGAGACGCAGTAATTCCGCATCCGAAGCTTCCATCCTTAATTTGTGTTGCTGTCTCTCTCTTCCTCCCTCATCCTGCATTTTTCCATCTCCCGTGAAACGAAAGTATCTAGCTCTTCTCCGGAGAGTTCGCACTCAATGGCTAACTCTGTCCAGAATGCTCTCCACTCATCCAATTCCATTGTTTCGTCCATTTTAGCAGTGGTGATTCACTCTGAACAGGTTGGTATGACTTGCAAATAATATGCTAATGACCAACTCAAATGTATCTCTAATTACAACTGTAACAAAGTATACTTCTAACAAATACCAACAATAAGATATATTAATACAACGATTAATTATCTCATTAATACAAAGTATAATACTAAGTATATAATACAACATATAATTAAGCATAAGGATTTCCTCAGATTCTACTCAGATCTTTTATATTCGTTCTTATGATTACAATGTAGTTAGTGCATTGACCCCGTTACTATTTTTAGCTTCGCTTACAGGTAAAAAAAATTCGCTGAACTCAAAGTTAGCTGTGTTTACAAATAAAGATCTAGTTTCCCAGTTTTATCAATCAAAAAGGAATGAATCGTGATATTGCAATATCTCGTTATCTAAGAGGTATGTACGTGTATATATACTAAAATCCCTAGTGTTGTAAAAAAGGTCAGATCCTAGAGATATATGTTCTCAGTGGAGAACTATAGGAATGCAAGAGGTAGAAAAGGTTCTCTAGAGTTATGATCTAGATCCCGGACGAGCCCCCAATTGTCGCGCCGTTATCCCGAACTGGACATTAATTGTCACAGCACAGTTGGATAAGAAAGTTGTAAATTGAGAAATGTAAGAAAGATATATAGGATCTCAGAAGTGGCTCGTTAATTGTTAGATTCCTATACAAGTAAGGGGTGAAAGGAAGGCGAATATTCTCACAAAGAGATAATGTCTCAGAAGGGCACATGAGAATGGATTCTGTTTCCTTGCGACAAATCTCCCCTGTTATTCTTACAGAATATTATAATTGTTATTAAGCCCCCATCCTCTCATACTGAGGAAATGACACATATATGGATTTAAGAGACAGTACATGTAAGAAACTCACTCGACCACTTGGTAGATGATATAACTTATGTACATATATTTAGTCCCTAAACCACATATACGACACAAAGAAAATGAAAAGGTAAACGAAAATAATAATATGGACATAAACACTGAATGACTAAAAGTCCTAGTATGTCCTACTAATCATCATTTGCACTGGTGTGACTATCATGAGAGTTGCCTAACATTGTTGAATGTAATGTTCACTTTGTAATACCCTGGAAGGCACTTTAAAATTAGTTCCGTGAGTATTTAGGTGAAAGTTCTGGTTGGAATTTGAATAAGATCTCTGAGATTTCTTGAGGAAAATAATCCTTATGCTTTTGGACTTATCTGTAATCCGATGTTGTCAGCCCTGGCGCAGGTTGTTAGGCGCTGTCATCCAGCAGCGATATGACATTACACGTGCGAGCGTTGATCTGTGCTCCTTTATGCTTAGGAGTTGACGAGATCTCTGGCTTTTGGTTCTGCTGCTCGGTCAAAAGACTGGCTGTCTGTTACCGTCAGGCGCCGGACACTGAATTCTGCTACTGCGAATGTTGTCCGCTCAGAAACCTAAAAGTCTGAAGACACAAATGTGGCTTCATGAGTCTTCCTGTCATATGGGAACAGCTATCATTCCCATTCAAACCGCATACACCAGGCATATCAGAATTATTATCCTCTTTCATTCAATAAGAGGACTATTATGACATACAATCTAAAGTTTACAGGCAAACTTTCCATGTTATATAAGATATTTATTCTTTACTTTCATACAGTCACACGTCAGGCATATCAATGTTATATTCATCTGACTTCCTTTCTCACAGTCAAGACATGATAGGTAAACTTAGACCTATGTAACTTCTGGAGTTAATTAGTTGAGTCAGTCTTCTTTCCCAAGAACTGTATTCTACAATCATAGTCCGTTCCTTCACACAATGATGAATAGCAATAACATATAATACATTTATATTACACAAATAGATAAAGTGAATGACCGACTGGCCAAGCGATCAGGTTGCTTTCTTCTGTAGCACAACTACATAGTTTTGGAACTTAAACCTGGCTGTGGAACACTCCAGTTTACCAGCTGTAAATGGGCACTCAGTTGTGCTCTCGAGCTAGGGAAGGAAAAGGCGGCGAGGAAGGGAACTGTTCACCTAACCTCGTAAAAGTGGGATCTTTCATGATGAAGCTTCTAACACTTCATTTCCCTATGACAATCTCTGCCATGGGACTGCCTTTATCTTCGTAATGGATAAAGCAATTAATATGATAGATGTTATCTTCTATTGGCTGTGGGGCTAGTTGTGATAAGTTTGTATGCAAGCAACAATCATTCCCATAGCACATGTTTAGATCATATTAAGAATAACAATACATTTATACCAATGAATAATTCACATAGCACATGTTTAGATCATATTAAGAATAACAATACATTTATACCAATGAATATTCTACGTGCATATTTTGCAGTCTATACGAACCTGCACAGAGTGAAATTATACAACACCGCTTGGTTAATACCAAAGTGCTTGTAATGTAAAATTCCTCGTCATGTAGATGCACTCGGCCCAGAAGTCGTGCGTGTAAGTGAAGTTTTCGTCTAAGCTTCTAGATTTTATGAATCTCTTCTCACGTGTTCTAAATCATTCCGACGTAATAACACGTAAATTCTCTCCCTGAACCTGAGATCGTGTGACGCAGTTGCGAACCGTCTTGCGTGAGAAAGCTTCCCCGCCCCGTAATTACTGGTTACTCCTAGAAGGCATACACGTGCTGGCTGATGCAATGAAATTTGACACTGGGGCGTTTTCCGTCAGGTCCCTCAAATAAGGTGCAATAAAGCAATGGATCTCTAGACTTTAAGACGCCTTTTACTCTTAATTAAGGTATATCCTCTGGCCATGTGTTATAACCTGGTGTTGATGCGTTTGCGATATTTTCTCAGTAACCATTAGTAAGCGCCGTGATGTCTGAGAGAGAAACGTTGACTACAGCGCCGAAAATACCGTAGTGTAACGTGAAAATTAATGAGAATAAAGGAGAGAGAGAAAGAAGGGAAGAGAAGGGAGACAAAGATGGAGAGAAGAATAGACCGTGTTACGACAAACCCGCTGCTTAGTTAAATACACTATGTTATGGCCAACAAGAAAATCAATGTACAAATATGCACAGCCAATCCGCGCTCAAGGATGCACGCAAGATGGCACACATTACGCGAAGTCACGGTATCACGCAAGATGGCGGCAGACTGCATAAATTATGCTTCTCCTTCTGCGTTCGTCCTAAAAAGGACATTTGTTACGTTGTGTCGCCGTTTACAGCAAAGCTGCGATATCTGACACATCCGTTTTCGGCATGACATTTTTGGGGTTAGCCTTCACTCTTCGATCCCTACTGTCTCAGCCAGACTGCAGTGATGCAGCCTGTTTCCAGGACCACCACTTGGAGGTGGAGTAGGGTCTTGGTCAGCTCTGGTTCGCTGACCCTGACGCAAGCAGTCAAGCTATGGGTCGCTTACTGCATTCCTCATTTTTGATGCGTCTTCGGTCCCGGATAAATTAGGCATAAAACACTGTTGGTTCGGAACTCTGAAAAAAACAAAAAGTACTAAAACGCAACTGTAGCGTGAGGTTTTTATTGTATATAGGATCAGTGTAGCCGCACTGACAATACAGAAATAGAATTTCTGCAGGAAAATGGTGAAATCCCAGTGTATGAGAGAACTACTGGTATCACAAATTAGTTACGGCTGTGAATGATCTGATCTCGAAAAATTAGTAGAGTGGAGACAGTCATAAAATGCCATCCCGCTGGGTTAACTGTGATATTAAAACAAGGAAACAGATTTCAGTTAACAATTATAAACTTGACAATTCGTTCAAATACAATTTCCTTATTTATTAAGTATATACACTATCTACTCTTGTGCTGAAGGGTGGATGTTGGAAGATGGAATGCAATGGATTTGTAAGTTTACAAATGATATATATATATATATATATATATATAAAAATCATATATATATATATATATATATATATATATATATATATATATATATATATATATATATATATATATATATATATATATATATATATATATATATATATATATATATACTACTCGTCAAACGTCAAGGGCCACCCTATTATTTTCAATACACTTTTATATAAGCGCATAGAATGATTAAATGAAAGAAGTTTTTAGTAAAAATGGGTGCAATATCTTCCTCTGACAATCCTCTCTGCACGCTAAGCATAAAAACAACTCACCGACAACCATGGTGATCACGTGCAATTTGGTTTGCTGACCATAAATTTACATTTTTAATCTGTTTTTTCAAACTTCCGTACAACGAAACAGGTGAAGTAATCGTGCTGATTGACATTCCACGTGCAATGGCTACTTTTCGTGAACAGAGTTCACTCTTAATTGGTTTTACAATCAGCAGACTTAGGGTAGTTTCATCACTTGCAAAAACTATGCCACCGAGAAGAAGTCTTGACACCTTACAAAGAATGAGGGCTATACCGTGGGTTGAAAGTGGTTTATCTGTCCGTGAGTTTGCTAGACGGCTTGCAGTGTCACACTCTACTATCCAAATAATTTTGGAGAGATCTCAGGCCACAGGAAGTGTGGAGGATGTTGCTTGGTGTCGCAAGCACATCCGATGGACAAGGCAACAATGGAGTCAAGTTCTCTTCACTGATGAATCTCGCTTCACTGTGTCATTCAATGATGACAGGATTCGAGTTTGGAGACGACCAGGAGAGCGATTTACTGACGACACAATTCGAGAGGTGGATCGTTATGGTAGGGGTTCTGTCATGGTCTGGGGAGCCTTCTATAGACACGGAAGGACCCCACTCTACATCATCCAAGGCAACTTGACCGGCCCAAGATAACAGAACAAAATCTTGAGACCAATTGTTCAGCCTGCTCTGGAGGCCATAGGTGGTAATGCCATCCTCCAAGATGATAACGCTCGACCCCATCGAGCTCGTGTGGTGAATGAGTTTATTCAGCAACATGGGATCATCAGGATGGCGTGGCCAGCTCATTAACCTGACCTTCCTCCTATTGAGCACCTCTGGGATGTCCTTGGTCGAAGATTGTCAACAAATCAACCCCTGCCAACGGATGTTGCACAGCTGACTGCATTTCTGCTTCAGGAATGGCAAGCTGTTCCTCAGGATACTCTTCGGATCCTTGTGGACTCGATGCGTCTACGCTGTCTTGAATGCCTTGCTGCAAACGGTGGTCATACCCGATTTTGAAATGTCTATTTGTCCAATATCTATTGTGTGACTTTTGAAAAGGTGGGTGACACACTTCACAGCTTCATTACGTTTGAATGTGTGTTTCCATTTCCTACCTCACGGTAGAAGGGGAACGACTAAGTAAGTAAGTTTCCATTTCTTTACGTGTCATGTCAATTTGGTATTCAATAAATGCCGTTATGACTGATACCAATTACGTTTATATCAGATTTGTTTTATGGTTTCAACCAAGGTTTTTCTAAGTGGCCCTTGACTTTTGACGAGTAGCATATATATATATATATATATATATATATATATATATATATATATATATATATATATATATATATATATATATATATATATATATATATATATATATATATATAAGATGATAGGAAACTCTTTACAGAGCGATACAACAGGAAGCAATCTGATCATCAGAAGAAGTCCCCCCGTCCGACAAATGTTTCGGCCCTATATACTCCTTTACATTCTAAGGGGGGCGGGCCCGCTTGGGTCATGACTCCCAAGCATCTCAGCTTCCTGTTGTCTTGTATCGAAAATGAACCCATTTCACTTATGGTAGCAACTTTAAATTCACAACTCCGCCAGCCGTGGAGGCAATTGTGAAAGTAACAAAGAGAAGACAAATTATTCCGTTCGTTCCGTCGCACACACCGAGACACCATCACGAAGTCAACGAGTCTAGCCACTGCGTGTTCGTCACTGAAATTTTGATACTGACACCCCTATAGGGTACACCGCCTGTCGCCCCTGAGTCACAGCCCGTTCACTAGTACACCAAAAACCCAGCGTATTGTGGACTTAGAAAAATTCCTGGTGTTTTCTGTACCGCAGTGCTTATTGTCACGATCTCCATTGCCAATTGCGGTTGTTCCACAGTCAGCATGATGCCTTTTCGGCAGTTTCACTAAGCCTCTTCATTGCCCTTGTTCTCGACTGTCCCCTCAGCCCCAACAGTTTCAGTAGATCATACACTGATGCAGCCACAAGCCCTCTTGCGCCCACTTCAACAGCCATGACCCTTGCAGTGAACCCATCGTGTCTCAGATCTGCGGCCAGATCACTATACTTGGCCGCTTTGAACGAATGTTGCTCGTCTAATCTGGATTCAAATGGCACGGTCAGTTGAATCAGTATGACCTGAAGCGTTGCTGAAGAATGAAGCACTATATCCGGCCGTCTCTGCGATTTTCTGATACTCTCTGGATATACCCCTCGTCCAGGTAGGTCTACCGCCATCTCCCAGTCGTTTGCACAGTCAAGGAGAGATGGTAAACTGCTACCAGGTTTATTCGGTTTGGGTTGTGCTGACTTTCCTGCCCTCAGGATGTATGTATTTGCGGTGCTCGACCTGGGTTTGCTATTCGCCTTGGACCTGCTGTACTGCTTTTTGCAACCTCTTATCATTCTCAGCTCCTCGTATCTCCTGAACAACCATGTCTCTGCGCTCCCTGCTTGATGCCTTGGACCACCAGCGGATGTCTCCATGACCAAATCCCCGTCTATTCGTTTGTGTGTATCCGATTACCTCCCTCAGCTTGAGTGACTCTTGGGCAGCATCAACAGCTTCTTCCACTCTCCACTTCCTTCCCGTTTTCATTGTAGGCTGAATCGATTTAACCACGTCATCAGCTGACTCGCGCAGCATCATTGCCAGTCTTGCCTTTCCAACTTTGTACTCTTCAACAACTGACTTGAAAGGAAGTAGAAGTTTTGACTTTTTGCAGTACAGTGCTACATCTGACAGACCTGGTGGTACACCTAGCCATTTTCTCATGAACTTGTTGACCTTCTGCTCTATGGCTTCCACTGTACTTGTGCTTATTTCATATATAAGTAGTGGCCACAGCAACTTCGGTATCAACATGAACTGCAGGCACCACAGTTTGAACTTTCCCAGGAGTCTGCTTTGGTCTATAGTCTGTAGCCCTCTGTCTGCCATTTCTATTGTCTGTTGCACTGCCTTTGAGTCTTTTAATGAGGCATCATACACCCTGCCAAGACTTTTAACAGGTTCCTCAATGACAGTAGGGATTCTTTGGTTGGAAACCGTGAATATGACCTCTGCTATCTTCCCTTTCCTGACTGATAGGCTTCTCGACTTCTTGGGTTTGAAACTCATTCTGCACCAGCTGACTAGTTCATCCAGGCGTGCTAACATCCTTCGGGCCTGATGTTCATCTGATGTCAGAATTGTTGTGTCATCCATGAATGCTTTGAGCGGTGGCATGTGACACATTCCACCGAGCTTTGGACCTATAGCCATTCCTTCAGCCGTATTGAGGATTACCTGCATAGCCATCACGAATAGTATCGGAGAGATGGTACATCCCATCGCAATTCCAACTTCAATGCCAATCCACTTCGTTGTCTCCAGACATTCTGGTGTACCTGGGATACCTCCTTTCTGAATGGTAGTGTCAATGTACCCATTTGCCAGGAGGTATGTAGTGAGTCTTTTCGCCATCACTGAGAAGACTATCTTCCCTTCCACATTGAGTAGTGAGATTGGCCTGAACTGACTGATGTCTGTGGAATTTCGCTCCTTCGGGATGTAGACTCCGTTCGCCTTTCTCCATTCCTTGCTAACAAGCTGGGTTTTCCACGCATTTTTCAGTAAACGGAGCAGTCGTTTGAGCACCTCAGGGCATCTCTTATACACCACATACGGAACACCATTAGGACCTGGAGCTGACTTGCACCGAGTTTTCTGGACAACGCTTTCTACCTCTTGCACCGTTGGGGGCTTGGTGTTAAATTCAGCCCCTGGCTTACTCGGCCATTTAAGGCCTGCAATGCTGCTGAGCGGCTCATCTCTGCGACCATCTGAATATGTCATTCTAAGGTGTTCTTCCAGGTCTTCTTTCTTGATGTTTAGCGTACCCGACCGTGGCTGCTCAAACAGTTCTTTGGCAAACTTGAAGGGCTCCCTGAAGAATCTTTCCCTATCCCTTCGAGTTTTCCTTCTTTTCCTGCACAACCTTTCTGCTCTACAAAGGGCATTATGTTGGCCTTTCAGGTGCTCCCAAACCTGTCGTAACCCTTCTTTCTCTGTAGCAACTGCGTTCTTGAACAGTTTCCGGGCATGCTTCTTCTGTTTCCTGATTTCTTCTATTTTAATTTGTCTTCTACTTTTTCGTGGTGGGTTACCTTCCCTTGCCTCCCTCACTCCGAACACTTTGCGACAGTGCAGATATATTATGTCGCCGAAGATTTCCAGCTTCTTCTCCAAAGTTATCTGCTTCAGGTTGTTATCCAACTCTTTTGCCAAGGCTTCGTCCAGCTGTTCCCAAAGCCCTTTTGCACTGGCAGGTGGAAACTTGATTGCATCTCTCTTCCCGTCCAAGAAGTGTGTGAGATCATCATCAGGCTGATCAACTTGAATGTACTCAGCACTGTGGATTGACTCCTGGCTGCGTTCTTCTAACGTCTTATCCGTCGAGACAGAGCGCTGTTGATCTCCCCCTGATGACCTCCCACACCCCTTTTTCGTTCTGTGGATTTTCATTCCTCTCTGAGTAGAGAATTCCCTACCACAGGCACATGGAATATATATATATATATATAACAGCAAGTCTTCCAATTATAGGAACAAAATTATATATATATATATATATATATATATATATATATATATATATATATATATATATATATATATATATATATATATATATATATATATATATATATATATAAGCTGTGGTGTTAATCAATTCTAGAGAATTTATCAGCTGTGCTGTTAATCTTGTCTCTCACTACGCTAAATCACTTTTTCTTCATAGACAGTTAATTGCTCACACTTGCCAACGGAAATGGTACTAATGTGTACTCATCTCTTAAAACAGTTCTGTCCTTCTTAATTGGATGCACACAACACCCGCTGATGATCGTTCCTTTAACCCACCCAAGACTGAGGGGGAACTAAGGATGTAGCTCCGATACAACCACTATGCTCCTGCGTAGTTCCAGGCAGCAGGATTGACCCGAACATACGACCGCAGGTTGGATGACACGAATAAACCCTCTAAGATTAATACAAGCCAGATTTTGACTCGACTTAGTGAAGCAATATATATATAGGTCAATGCAGGTAAATGCTACTGTGTAAGGAACCCTTTTGATTGGTTTGTGGCGTTTTAGTCTTTTTAATTGCGGGGGCAAGCTGATTGGTTATATGCGTTTTGGTACTTTTCGTTTTCCCCAGTTCCGAACGAACAGTGTTTTATGCCTAATTAATTCTGTCTGCCGCCATCTTCCGTGTCTTCGTGTAATTTATTCTGTCTCAGAGTCTGCCAGCGATCTTGCGTGACTCCTTGAACGTGGATTGGCTGTGCATATTTTTATATCGACATAGTGTATTAACAAAGAAGGGGGTTTACACACGACTTAACGACATAGCCCCATCCTTTCCTAGCTATGACCTGTCATAGCTGATGTGTAAACACCTGCTGTAGTTAATCGTTTCTCGTCTGTACTTCCAGAGTAATAGGGTGTCGACTTAAAAAAATCAGCTCCTACATTTTCTCTTCCCGGAATGTAATTCACGGTAAAGGAATAAGGCGTCAGAAGCAGACTCCACCTTAACAATCTCGAATTTAACTTTCTAGATGCAGCCAAGAATTTTAAAGGCTGGTGATCGCTTTGGACAATGAAGTGTGTCCCATGCAGGTAAGGTGAAAATTTGTCGATGGACCAAATTAGAGCCAAACATTCTTTCTCTATTGTCGAATAATTCAACTCAGCTGCATTCAGCTTCCTACTGGCGTAGGCGACTGGTAAAAGTTCCTCCGGCTGGGCTTTTGATTGCTGCAAGAAAGTTGCACCAATACCTATACTGCTAGCGTCTGTCCTTAATACAAATTCGTGTGTAATATCGGGTAGCGAAAGGATAAGTTTGCTGGTGAGTTTTGCTTTTAGCTCTATGTAAGCTTTTTCACAATCAGCATTCCATTGGATTTTGTCAGGCTGTCCTTTCTTAGTTAAGTTAGTTAATGGTGCACACAGAGAAATAGTGTGACCTAGAAATTCCAACTCCTTACAACCAATATAGCACTTGGTTGGACATGCAGTCAATCCAGTTTCTCTCAGTCTGTCAAACAACATGGAGAGCGCTACTATATGCTCTTCAAATGTGTTTGTAGCAACAAGAATGTCATCCATAAAGTTAGTGATATGGGGATTTTGTAGAGGTTCCAACAATTTCCTCAGTATTCTTGAAAAGATACTTGGAGCATTTTTCAGTCCAAAGGGTAGTACATCAAACTCGTGGTGTCCGTATGATGTACTAAATGCCAGCATTTTCCTAACTTCTGGTTTCACTGGTATTTGGTAGTATCCCTTGCTTAGATCTACCTTCGATAAATACCTAGCTTTACTCAGTGTAGAGAACAGCTGGTTGGTGTCAGGTAATGGGTTCACCTGAGATTATGTGATCGCATTTAGCTTCCTGTAGTCAATACATAACCTTTGTTCACCACTCGGTTTTCTTAATAGCACCACACTTGAGCTATAGGGAGAGTCTGACTTTGAGATAATTTTCTTCTTTAAAAGATAATCAACTTCCTCCCTTAGTGCTTGGGCTTTCACATAGGGTATAGGGTATGTTCTCATTCATACTGGTGTAGGGTCAGTAACCTTCATGTCGTACTCTAACAGATTCGTACGACCTGGCTTATCTGTGAGCACATCAGCATGGGTTTCCAACACCTTCTGAACCATCTTCTTCTGCTCTGGAGTTAAATGTTCACTAATGTTTACTTGAAAATAATCCTCTGTAATTGTGAGTGGATATTCCATAGAGTGAAGTGGTTCACTGTGCATTTCTGTTGCAATGGCTAGGGTCATGATATGTGCAACTTCTGATGATTCCTTGTCATAGTATTTTTAATAAAGATTGACATGGTACACCTCCTTTCCTTTCTTGTCAATCTTATAATTGGTCCTGGCAAGTTTTTGCAGTATGACATAAGGTCCCTGCCATCCAACTTGCAATTTATTATTGCTTCTTGGCAACAGTAATAACACCTTTTCATCCACCTCTAGTTCCCTATCCTTTGCTTTTTTGTTGTAGTACGCAGCATGCTTCCTCCTGGCCTGTCTTAAGTTATCATTTTCATTTTCCAACCTGTTTTCAATCGAGATGTCAACTCGTTGACGTATTGGTACGAGGAAGCCACTGTTTCCTCTGCTTTTTCATCAGTCCATGACCGCAGCAATGCTTCCAGGGGGCCTTTTATTGGTCTTCCAAACAACAATGTAGCTGGAGCCAATCCAGTAGACATGTAGGGTACTTCCCTATATGCAAATAGTGCAGCGGGTAAGTATGTATCCCAAGTATTAGATTTTTCACTTGCCAGGTTTCTAAGGATTAAAATTAGCGTACCATTGAACCGCTTTACTTGACCGTTCCCTTTGGCATGGTAGGGACTACAATGATAGTGCCTGGCTTGAAATATCCTGAATACTTCTTGTGTTAGCTTTCCCTTAAATTGAGAACCATTGTCAGTCAATATCTGATGTGGGAAACCTAATCGTGTGAATATTGTTAACAGGACCTCTGCCACATGCTTTGAATCTATAGCTGACATGGCCACTGCTTCTCCCACATAGAGCAAGTATCAACCAAGGTTAAGATATAAGCATTTCTCTTCTTGGTCCTAGTGAGGGGGTCCAACAATATCCACTGCAACACGTTCAAAAGGGGTTCTCATAATGGGCATTTCTCCCAGTGTTGCTGGCGCAGTCCTATGCTTAGGAGCTACTCTTTGGCATTCTGGACAGGATCTTACATATCTCTTTATGTCCTCTGTAATTCCTGGCCACAAGTAGTGATAGGCTATCCTTTGTCTAGTAGCCCATATTCCCATATGTCCACTGAAGGGTCTAGCATGTCCTAGCGTCATAACCTTCTCCCTGTAAGATTTTGGCACTACTAGCTGTCCATGCCCTTTAGGTCCTGTTCCAGCTTTTCTGTAGAGTAGGCCATTCTTCATGTAAAAGTCTCATTTCTCTGGAGGGTTATGTGCTTTAGGTAATTTGCCAAAACAAGGTTTCAGTGATCTGTCTGCAGCTTGAGCTTTTTTCATCTCTTCTGGATGAGTATTAATAGGATTTTCCTCCACTTTCCTGGAGCTTTCCCTGGTCTAAACGGTTGCCATAACTACAGGTTTTGTAGGTTCTCCAAGGAAAACATACCTACACCCCAGAATCAAAGGGTAAATAGGGTCGTCTATCACTGCTGCTTTGATTTCTCCTTCCACATAGCGAGATCTTATGTTGATTCGGGCTATGGGTAATGTCATGGTTCTTGCTCCATTGATCGGTCCTCTGATTTCCACTGTTTCTATGGTTATCTGGTCAGGACTCACTAGAGAAGAGCACACAACTGAATCAATGTCCAATCCTGTGTCATATAAACACAGTACTTGAGTGCCATTCAAGGTCACTTCCTCATAGACAGGGAAATGATGGAGGTCCTTCTGACTTACCGCCAGTTTATTCCTTCCCTGCTTCCCTGTTGTAAGATGAGGAGGCTTCTTCCTTCTGCAGTCCACAGTATTGGGCTACTCATTTGACAAGTTTTACACCACTTTCCTTCCTTCCGGTAAGGTGTCTTATCCGATCTTAGAGGGTATTTGTCCTTTTGGTCAAATCTTTGTTTGTTCCTTGTGGTATGGTCCTTTTGTTCATATTTGGTATAGTTTTGTGATGATTTGAAGTTTTCACCCTGCTTCTTCTTATTTCCTAATAATTCTGCCTGAGCTGCTTGATATCTCTCAGCAACAGTTACAATATCTTCCAATCTCTCTGCTCCTTGTTCCATGATAAACTTCCTCATTTCTTGAGGCATGGACTCTTTCACTTGCTCCATCATTATCATTTCTTTCAGATCATGACACTTTCCAAAACTACTCCATTTTGCCAAATAGATTTCCAATCTAGCAGAGAATTGGTAGTAGTTTTCTCCTGGAAGAAGTTTATCTGTTCGGAATTTCGTTCTATACGATTCTGAGTTCTTTTCATATCTCACAAGCAATGCCTGCTTCAGGATTTCATAATCTTCCTGGTCATCTCTTGAGAGCTTCAAATATACATCGTAGGCCACATCTCTCAATCCCTGAGATAGCTTAACACTCCACTTTTCTTTCACTAAGCCATATGTGGTGGCAAGTCTCTCATGTCTATACAGGTACGACTCAATGGCGTCTTCTTTCTCAACAAATGTGTCCAGATGAAAATTCCTGGCCCCACTTGAGGTGCTCTGGCTGGAGCTACTCTCTGATTGAAGTGAGCTACCACCATTATTGCCAGTAGTTGCCTGAATTTTAAGCTCTTTTAATCCCAACTGACGGTCTCTCTCTGCTTGTAATTTCCTTTCCTCGGCGTCAATTTTCTTTGCCTCATTTTCAGCCTATAATTTCTTGGCTTCAGCTGCTAATTTCCTTTCTTCAACTTCTAATTTTTTGGTATCTCTCTCAGCTTCCAGTCTTTTGGCTTCTCTTTCAGCTTGCAATTTCCTTTCCTCTCTATCCATGTGTTTGTCCACTTCTGTGGTGACATACTGAATAAGAGCATCACCTGTCATATTTAATTCATTACCCATCTGCATGATCGCAGTTCTGAACTTCACTAGATCATCCATGACGTTACTTAGAGAGGGGATGTAATTTTACTATATCCAAATTATTGTAATTAAACTTAATTAATTTAATTGAACAAATAATTTCCGTGCAACTTTGTGAGCATCAACTATTTACTGAGTACTAAATGGTACACCTCCTAAGAAAACAATAAAAAATCCTATTTATGGATTTTTTCAAAAATCGTTCCTTTTATTATCTATAGGTGGCACAAGATAGCGTTAGTAGATAGATGAATAGATTAAGTATGGCTCAAGATATATAGAAATATCCAGGGAACGAGCCCCCAGTTTAGCGTGAGGTTTTTATTGTATATAGGATCAGTATAGCCCTGACAATAGAGAAATAGAATTTCCGCAGGAAAATGGTGAAGTCCCAGTGTATGAGAGAACTACTGGTATTACAAATTAGTTACGGCTGTGAATGATGTGATCTCGAAAAATTAGTAGAGTGGAGACAGTCATAAAATGCCACCCCGCTGGGTAACTAACTGTGATATTAAATCAAGGAAAGAGATTTCACTTAACAATTATAAACTTGACATGTCGTTCAAATACAATTTTCTTACTTATTAAGTATATACACTATCTACTCTTGTGCTGAAGGGTGGATGTTGGAAGATGGAATGCAATGGATTTGTAAGTTTACATATGATATATATATATATATATATATATATATATATATATATATATATATATATATATATATATATATATATATATATATATATATATATATATATATATATAACAACAAGTCTTCCAATTATAGGAACAAAATTATATATATCAGCTGTGCTGTTAATCAATTATAGAGAATTTATCAGCTGTGCTGTTAATCTTGTCTCTCACTACGCAAAATCACTTTTTCTTCATAGACAGTTAATTGTTCACACTTGCCGACGGAAATGGTACTAATGTGTCCTCATCTCTTAAAACAGTGCTGTCCTTCTTAATTGATGCACACAACACTTCTTCGCTGATGATCGTTCCTTTAGCCCACTCAAGACTGAGGGGGACTAACGATGTAGCTTCGATACCACTATGCTCCTGCGAAGTTCCAGACAGAAGGATTGACCTGAACATACGACCTCAGGTTTGGACTGCCTTACTCAATTTAACATTTACCTCATCCCTGCTGCATTGTACAGCAGATTTCTCTCTAAGGGACAAGGAGATGCTTATATAGCTGGTTCTATACCTGCATAGCTTTTTTTCACTTTGATGCATTGCTTTCATCTGGAAAAACATGTCGTGGCTACAATATCTTCCACAGCAGTCAGCCGTTATATTTTTCTAAGTCCTGACAAGTCTCTAGTTTGCCACACACATTTGCTTCTCTGCTTCGTGAGCCGTTGATCTATATAGATTCTTCCACCTCGATCACCATCTCAGTCTTTGTCTCCAAGCGATAAGCATTTCCTTAAATAAGAATTTTCCAACTTCACAAATTTATGCAGGTTAGCCAGTTAGCCGATACTTTTGCCCGGGGTGTGGCCATCGAGGTACACAAAAGAAATTCGTTAAACCATACATGAACTAGGTAATAAGAGGGGAACTGTCCATTAATTGTTACTGTGGCGAAATGACCATCGGTAATTGTTTTTTTTTTCTGTTCATTTTTGTCCAACATTCCTTTCGCCTTCGTCTAGCCTGACTTTCTTTCAATTATTACTTCTTTCTCGGGGATTATTTCACCACCGGTCCAACTCCCTCCCGAAGAAGAGAAGGGCATTATCTCTTTGTGGCTTTCCAAATATCTTTCAAATCATTAACCACGGAGTTAGACTGATCATAAATAAACAATCAATAAACCTTAAAAGCGGTAAGAATTACACAATCGACTCACAGAGCCATGCTGACCCAAAAGGGTAAACTGCATAACTTTACTCTGTTTGTTTAAACGACGCGCATCAGGCGTAGCAGATTAAGAGATTTGTAAGTCAATCCCAAATATATGTCTAGGAAATCTGACCAAATTGCTGGAGTGACAAAAATCTCAAGTTGGCAAATTCCAACATTTTGACACTGTCCAGACAAAGAACTGGAAGCATGACGCAATGGTGGAATCGTCAATTAAACCTCAAGCACTCCAAATGATTACGTCACTTACTTTCAATATCTGTGGAGAATAGATCTAGTTTCATCGTAAGATTTCCTAAAGATCTCTGTGATTAAAAGTACTGGTTAAAATGTGTTCAAATAAAAGACACAAAACTCAAATAGCGTTGTTATTGTGATACAAGAATCGTCCACTGCATCTTAGTGCTAGGATATTGTTAATTAAACAAAAAAATTATCACCAGCATAGAACTGTGGGGACTGGTTACACAATAAACCAGTGCTTAGGAAATATATACGAAAGAGTCGATCACAACCTAAAAGGGTTCCCGGAAAACGTATTCCTGGAGCACGTATTTCAGGAAGATATAGTGTCTGGAAGACAATCTTCCTGGAAGACGCAGTGCACTCTCTAGAAGACATACTTGCTGGACGGCACACTTGGTAGAAAACGCTCACCTCCATCGCCATCCTGCCAAGCCCTTGCCCTCTGTGTGAACCCTAGATAATCCCACCGCCACCATGAATGGGCGCTCAACGCACCTTTCGTTTCGTTTTTTTTTTTTGTGTGCAAAGAAATAATCTCGAAATATTGGTCAATGTGTCACAAAACGTCTGGACATGCTCTTTTGTGTGATCTCTCACACCTTCAGCCCTCGGCAGTATCATTTCTTTTTCTTCATTTTTCTCACCAATCGCTTTTATTTGGAATAAATCATGCCTTTTCATTCTTTATTTTGTTCTATGCTAGATCTAGGAGGTTGATGTCTCCAACACTCTACTCCTCTACGGACGTATCTGCTTTACATGCAGAATTTTTTACGTTCCGCAAGGTAAATGCGATAATACTTGGTAATTATACCGGTCATACGCTTTTCTTTTCTCTCAGTCTGACCATTTTTTGAAACACGTCGGTCCAACATTTGACTCCCGTCGGAAAGCTGGTGACAATACGGTCTCGTCCGATCGATATGAAAAGAACCTAAGATTGTATGTCTGGGTTGCCGACGTCGGTGTCTGTTTGTCTGGCATATTACACAGAGAGTAGATGCGTTTATCGCTTTTTGTGGGACAATTCCTGGTGATTGTTACAGATAATCTGTCTGGGTAGACATCTTAGCGGAAGACATTACACCAGGCAAACATGGTCACATGTTGTTGTGAGCCGGCGGAAACATTACCGCATGATTTGAAAGAGGTCACGCGTTGGAATATTAAATGTAATATTTTAAAACACGTGGGGGATATTTTGAAATCAGACACCCCAACCCAGTGCTAAAGAGCTTACGATTGGATTAAAATAAGAAGCTGGAATAAACTATGGATCCTATTGCAACATCCGACGGAAGCACCATCTGTGATGTGAACTGAGAACTGCACAATAATGTAATGAAATCAGAGACACAGAACAGAGAGCGACTCCCAGAAGCCAGAGAGACATCGGACTTATAATTCCTATATTATAAGTGACAGATCGAAATATTTGGGAAACTTAAAACCTTAAAAAGTAAGCTCGCCTTTAAAAATAAAGAGACTAAAAAACTTAAGGGACCAGGACTTTAAATACCAAGACTGGAACCCTAAGGAATTGAATTACCAGTCATAAGTGAAACTTTCCCAGACCAAGTGTTTCGCATATTCACCCGTCATAAGAGGGATTCAATAATTTCCAAACCAAGTTATTCGAGAGGATATAACCTAAATTGCTCGTGTCCATTCTAACCTGCGCGAGGAGATTGTGTAATCCCAAAACTTTGGGGTAAGTGTAACAATTATTTTACTAATGTAAATTTGACATGTTTTCTTGCTTAGTGGTTATATATGAGGCTGGCATCCTCAACATATGAAACTAGTATATTCGTAAACCACTACAGCAAGCGCTGGGGATTTCTTCTGACTAGTCGTGCGGAAAACTGACAGCAGAGGTGACCCCATACTCCGAATGGAGCAGTGATGACTGATGATTGCATCACATGTGCCTAAAGTGTATAATATTTTGTGAGATGTATGCACTTTATTAATTGTAACTCAGGCAAATCATTATTTGCGCTGTCCAGACACATTCTCCCAGTTAATACACAGAGGAATACGGTGAATTTTATTCATCTTCCCTGAGCTACACTGTGTACTCGGGAATTTAATTCTTCTGAGAGATTAACATTGGTGGTTGGACAGAGAGAATACGCCTATTATTTGGCAGCCCACAAATGTACATAACAGAGGCATTTGTTTTCCAATTTTTCCAAAAGTTTGTGGTTGCAAGCTATCAGACGGTTCGAAGTACTGAAGTTACTACGCCACTCGTGTGAGAGAAGTGCACTCATCACCAAGAAGTGACAAAAACCACAGCTGCAGGACTCCCTTATATCAGTTAAGGGTACTTGTGTGATATTTCACCGCTAAAATAAAATTTTCCAAATTTATTACCAAAACTGACAACCGTACTTTTTCTTGACTGGAAAAGGTTGATTTCACATTGTGATTTGGGAGGGCAAGTTCGTCGTGCATTCATAGTTGACACGCTTACGACAGACCCGCCCTCAACCCCCCCACCGCCCCGCCCCCCCCCCCCCCCCCTCCCCCCCCCCCGGTATTTTAAGTTTATAAGCAATAAAACGGTATTGAATTGGGACCTAAGATGCGTCAACAGTGATCCACTACCGCGATAAGTTACCGGGTTTCTGGTTCAAAGCTTGGTAGAGTCTAACCAGCTGTAAATGGGTACCTGACTCTGATCTTGAGTTAGAGAAGGCAACAGCAACAAGGACGGGAACAGGTGTCACGCATCAGTCTAACCAGCTGTAAATGGGTACCTGACTCTGATCTTGAGTTAGAGAAGGCAACAGCAACGAGGACGGGAACAGGGGTCACGCATCAGTCTAACCAGCTGTAAATGGGTACCTGACTCTGATCTTGAGTTAGAGAAGGCAACAGCAACGAGGACGGGAACAGGTGTCACGCATCAGTCTAACCAGCTGTAAATGGGTACCTGACTCTGATAGGGACTTGAAAGCTGATGATGATGATGATTACGATGACTAGCAATTCCCTAGACTTAAGGGTTTTTTATATTTGGACAGGCGCCCTAATATAACCGACTAGATTGAACGGGACGCGCCTCGCCAAAACGAGACAAAACTTAAAAAAAAAAAGCGACAAAAGCACTTTTACACAGCTTTTCTGCAATAAAACAAGTCTTGGATGATATTTCAGATAACAATGATCAGAAGGCAGAATGTCGTCAACAAGCTCGTTGTCTACTTTCAACCATGATGAAGTTAGAAACAGGAATAATGATCATACTGTGGGATCAAGTATTACACCGTTTTCAAATGACCAGTGCTTCTTTGCAATCTTCTGACCAAGATTTGAATACGGCTTGTGCACTCTATGAATCTTTGCGGGGGTATATTCAAGCTATGCGGTCTACTTTTGCAGACATAGAGCAAAAGGCCAAGGATGTGACTCAGTGTGAACATTATCAAGAACAAACTCGAAGGAAACACAAACGAAATCGAGAGTATGATGATTTCAGTGGTTCCAGCACAATTGATGAATCTCAAACGCCTTCTCAGCAGTTTAAAAGCCGAACATTTCTTGTCCTTATTGATAGCTTGCTACCTTGTCAAAACGCCAGAAAGCTTATCAAAAGTTGAATGATGTATTTGGATTCCTTCGTCAGTCACAGTCGTTTACAAAATACATAGAGAAACATTATCCACGCAACACCTGGACCCATGCATACACAGATGGATCAGAAACAAATGCAACAGAAAATGGAGGTGGGGGCGTCTTTCTGACCTTAAGCACTGGTGCAGAAAAAATGCTGTCAGTGGCGACAGGACGATTCTCCAACAACTTCAGAGCAGAGGCAGAGGCCCTGAAAACTGTAGCAGAGGTTATATTGACAGAAGAAAGCGCAGAGAGAAGGGTTGCTTTCTTTTCTGATGCACAGTCAGTAATTGCGGCATTGAAAAGCCAAAATAATACATACCTGGATGATCTCAGAGTAGTGCTATAACCAGCTCCCCTCCTGGCTGCCTTTACCTTTCAGAGCAGAGTCAGGTATCCATCCACTTACAGCTGGGTAGATTGTAGCGTGACGCCACCATGTCTCCAGCCCACTACCTTTGTCGAGAGAAAGCCTGCGCTGAAACCACGGACGCCCTCATAAATGGTTGCTTGTCTAAAATAGAAGGATTGTAGTGGTATGACAAGATCACTAATGTGCAACTGATGACACGAACCAGGCAAGTGCCAGAAGAACGAGACATGAGAAGAAGACGCTGAAGATGGATAGGATACACACTGAGCAAACTTGCTTATAGCTTTACCAGGCAGTCCTTGGTCTGGAACCCCCAGGGTAAGAGAGGCAGAGGAAGACCAAGGAATACACGGAGAAGAGAACTGATGACAGACAAGAAGAGGATGAAGAAATTATGGAACGACCTTGAGCTGATGGCACAGGACAGGAAGACTTGGTATAAAGCAAATGCTCCTTAGGGACTTGAAAGCTGATGATGATGATGATGACTAGGTTGAACGGGACGCGCCCCGCCAAGACGAGGCAAAAATTTTACATTAAAAAAAAATAAATACATAATAATACTAACCCACAACCCCTACCTGTTAAATGGACTAATCCCGCGCAGGCGGAAAAAAAAGCCGCGCAGGCGGAAAAAAAAAAAGAAAAAATTGTAAGGAAAGAGTACGGTTATCAGTTTTGATAATAAATTTGGAAAATTTTATTTTAGCGGTGAAATATCACACAAGTACCCAGTTAAGTGCTAACTAAAAGGTACCAGCAATCAAGGCCAGCTCCTTGACGTGGAGATGGGGCTCAAGTACAGCCATCAGCGGCTGAAAAACCAAGACTGGCCAGGCCCTCCTAGACTCGAGCAAGACCACAGTCTGCCCTAGCAAGTCAAGGTGCTGAAGACGGAGGCAACCAGCCAAGAGGCGCACCACAGCAATCAGGATGCCACGCATTAGCGCTATGGGAAGTATGCCTATATCTGCAAAACGTTATGGCACTCGCCCTGTGACGGACACCCAGGCAGGCGCAGTGCCGGGCCCTCTGCCTCGGAAGGGCCCAACCCCTACTACTGGGGGTCCTTCTCAATTGCCCCGGGGAGCCAGGAGGCATGAGAATAGAGCTACTGGCCAAGCAAAGAAAAGACCATTTAAAATAATGCACTGGAATGCTGAAGGCGTCAATAGTAAAAAAGACGGCTACAGCAAAAAATTAGAGCTCGAAAATATCTTGAATGAAGAGCAAGTAAATGTATGTTGCTTGCAAGAAACCCACCTCAACAAAGACATAGCCTTCAAAATCAGAGGCTACCAGTGCTACCGATCTGACCGAATAGACAGGCGAAAAGGTGGAATACTGACACTCGTGAGGAATAACATCAGTGCATGTCAGCTTGAAACATATATGGAGGGGGCGGAATACCAGATGCTTCATCTCAGGACAGAAAGTTCAGAATTCCACCTGCTCAACTACTACTGTCCGAGCGACCGCCCACTGGCACTAGATACAATCCCAGCAAAAGAAAGACTGATTGTATGCGGAGACTTCAACAGCCACTCACAGAGCTGGGGCTATGATCACATGGACAGGAGAGGTGAGGAGCTTGAAAACTGGCAGGATGACAATGGGCTTATCCTGATTAACCAGCCAATCGACCCACCAACCTTCTACTCGAGATCATGGCACACCACCTCTACACCAGACCTGGCATTCCACTCACCCAGCTTGGAGTGGAACACCACACGCGTTGTAGGGAAACAACTTGGAGGCAGCGACCACCGGCCAGTCTTCCTAATTGTGGAAAATGAACTTGTCAAGGAGAGCAGCACTCTCTCTAGGTGGAACTACAAGAAGGCAGACTGGACAATGTACCAGCACCGTACTAGTATACTGGCTAGAGATCTGACTGTAGACAAAGACATCAATAAGCTAGTTGATGAATTCAGCAGATGCATATTACAGGCTGCTCGTGAAACAATACCTAGAGGGGCTCGTAAGCACTACAAACCATATTGGAATAGTGAACTAGAGCAGCTGCACAACGACGTGGAAACATCTCGAAAGCAGGCAGAGACCAGTCCATGCCAAGAACACCACAATAACTACCAGCAAGCTAAGGCCAAATTTCAAAGGGCCAAGTTGCAGGCCAGGCGAAGAAGCTGGAAGGAGAAAACAGAGTCCTTGAACTTTGAAAGAGATACGAGGAAACTGTGGAAGCTGGTAAAGCAACTTAACGATGAAGGTACAGAGAGAAACTCAAGGATTGCTCTGTACAAAGATGGAAACATCCTCATGGGAAAACAGGCAGCTGATCACTTTGCAGACTCCTTTGCTAAAGACAACAACATCGAAGTTAGCCCAGAGAAGCAACAGGAGACTCGTGAGAAACAACACGCAGGACGAGATGGAACCATACCTGAAGTTATGGAGGCACCAATCACATTCAGAGAACTGGAGCTTGCAATATCCAAATTGAAAATGAGAAAGTCGCCAGGAGTTGATGGAGTGTCCAATGAAATGATTAAGAACTTGGGAACCGCAGCAAAAAACAAAGCTGCTGCAGATCTTCAATATCTGTTGGAACTCAGGCAGAGTTCCACAGACCTGGAGGGAAGCAATCATGATACCACTCCTAAAACCAGGAAAAGACAGTTCCACTGCCTCCAGCTACAGACCAATCAGCCTTACAAGCTGCCTCTGCAAAACAATGGAACGTATCATCAACCTCAGGCTACAGTGGTACCTTGAAAGTGAAAACCTTCTTGTACCACAGCAGGCGGGCTTTAGGCAGTGTTATTCCACCGAAGATCAGGCAACTTACCTTTCCCAAGAGATTGAGGATGCGTTCCAAGATAAGAAACTGGTACTAGCAGCATGGATAGATCTAAGAAAAGCATTTGACAAGGTTTGGAAAGAAGGGCTTCTGAAGAAACTGAGAAATTGTAGAGTGAATGGTAAGATGTACAAATGGGTGAAAGCATACTTGCATAACAGAAGAGCCCGAGTACAACTAGATGGCCTCAAGAGTAAGAAAATTCTACTGCGTCATGGCGTCCCTCAGGGAGGGGTTCTGTCCCCCACACTTTTCCTAGTCTACATCAATGACCTGGTTGCTGAACTACCACATGGAATGAAAGTGGCAATGTACGCTGATGACCTGGTAATATGGTGCACAGATGAGCATGCAACAGTGGCCACCAAACTGCTACAAAGAGCTATAGATGCCTTAACCTCATGGGCAAATAGATGGTGTGTCAGCATCAACACAGACAAGTGCAGCACTACGCTCTTCACCCTCTCTCCCAAACAAAAAGCTGGTGTCATCAAGATAAACAAAGAGCTCCTGAGAGAAGATAAACAACCCACCTATCTCGGAGTTACATTCGATGATAGGCTGACATGGAAGCAGCACATCAACAAGGCAGCAACAAAGGCCAGGAGGAAGCTAGCCATCCTGAGAAAAAAACTAAGTGGAACCACATGGGGAGCCAGCGGGAAAATACTTAGTAAAGTTTACCAGCAGGGCATACGACCACACCTGGAATATGGGTCAGCTGCGTGGTGTCCAGCATCAAACACCACATTACAAGAGCTAGATAAGGTGCAAAACCAGGCGCTTAGGGTCATCACGGGGGCAATGAAATCAACGCCTATAGTGGAGATGGAGAAAATGGGGAGGATACAAGCACTGAGAGAACGCAGAGACACGAAAGTGCTAACACAGGCAGAAAAGTTCCTCTGTATGCCGAGCCATCCAATGAAGGACAGATTCCAAAACCTAGCAATGGGGCGACTGAAAAGAAGCAGCTTTATCCACCAGGCCAAACGATTTCGTAGACAAACCTCAGACCTGCCTGAAGTTAACAGCCCTCTAAAGTCTGTGCCAGAACAAACCCCTTGGAGAGAGGAGCATGGACTACCAGTACACATCCACACAAAAGTGAAAGGAATATTCGACAGGGATGAACAGAACAGCGTGCAACGTAGGACAGTCACTCTCAGTTTCCTGGATGATAAATACCCACAGGACCTCTGGGTCCGAGTATACACGGATGGGTCAGCACAGAATGCAGTAAAGAATGGAGGAGCAGGAGTGTACATAGAATACCCAAACAACACTAGGGATACGGTCAGAGTACCAACGGGGAAATTCTGTAACAACTATGATGCAGAAGTCCAGGCAATCAAGGTGGCAACTGAGAAACTACTGAACACCAATCTCGGTCCACAGCCTGTAGTATTCCTGACAGATGCAAGATCAGCACTCCAAGCACTTCAGTCCAGAAAATTGCCAGTTATACAGGCCCTACTTTCTGAACTGTGCAACCAGCGCAGGGTCGCCATGCAGTGGATACCGTCTCATTGTGGAATACCAGGAAACGAGAGAGCAGACGGACTGGCTAAAGAAGGTGCTGCAGACGAACAACCGGATGTACCAGTAACGTACCATCAGAAGAAAAAGATGATCAAATCTATCAGAAAGCCACCAACATCAACGCAGGATGACTACCAAGCTATGAACAGATCAGAACAAATAGTCATTCTGCGCCTCAGAACAGGACACAACCGCCTCCGCAGCCACATGTATACAAAATTCAAGATTGGCAATTCAGCCATGTGTACATGTGGACAGGCACCCCAGACAGCGGAGCACGTACTGCAAGATTGCCCCGAATATGATATATTGAGGCAAACCCACTGGCCCAGAGAAACAACACTGGAAGCAAAACTATATGGACCCCTGTATGAACTACAAAAGACAGTGAAGTTTATACAAGAAACAACATTGCAGATATAGACAATATATTTCAAGCGAACGAAAGAAGAAGAAGAAGAAGAAGTTATTACATGAATGGAAGCAAACGAATGAGCCAGAATATTCAATATACATATATACATCTAGACATATATTTACCTCTAAACAGAGCTATACCATTATAAGAGGAAAGTCGCTGAATTAACTCAGCTGGGGGCTTGAACGGGCTAAACCATTGCTTAAATCCTTCACAAAAGTCGACGGACAGATATATGTTAACCATTGCTCAGCCCCTATGCCTCATGGTTTTTGACTTCTGAATTATCTTGTGAACACTCGCTTAGGATAGAAGCTTCATTACACTTCTATCTACATCTCAGCCAAGAGTAATCTTGTGCGAAGGTAGCCACCTTCGACGACCCATTTTAGATAATCTTGCGTTTTGGTCACTGTTGGACCACTACTGCAAAGCAGGTGAGGCAATTCGTGACAAAATGATTAGTTTCATATTAGTAAAAAAAAAAAAATTTTATTTAAAAGTTTTTGTTTCATTTTTCTTGTTCTTTAAAAATTGGTATGCAATTATGATTATTATTATTAATATTTTAGAAAATTTCGGCACCTTCCTTAATTCGGCGCCGGTGCCTTGGCACCTCTCGCACCGTACTAGAGCCGACCCTTATATATAAACACTCACACATACATATATATATATATATATATATATATATATATATATATATATATATACAGGCATCTTCTTCGATCCTTAACCACCGACCGTCAAAGCAGTCAGTGGCAATCACGCCTAGTGGCGTCTTGTAGGGCAACAACAAATTGATTCCACTTTGCACGGTCGGTGGCCATCCTTCGTACAGTGCCCCAACTCTGGTTCATTCTTTGCATCTCAGCCTCCACAGTCCTCCGCCAAGTTGTTTTTGGTCGGCCTCTCTTTCGCTTTCCTTCAGGGGTCCAAAGCATAGCTGTTCTTGTGATGGCATCGGGGTCTCTTCTGAGGACATGACCAACCCAGCTCCAGCGTCTGCCAGCTATGATGGTGTGCATGTCCTCTTGCTTGCTACGAGTAAGCAGATCTTGGTTGGTGATGGTATTCGGCCAAAAAATGCGGTGAATTTTTCTTAGGCATGTTGTGTGAAAAGAGGACAAATTTGACATTTCCTTCTCTGTGACTCTCCAGCATTCCGCACCATAGAGAAGCACAGAAAGCACGCAGCTCTGGTATAATCTTAATTTTGTGCTTGTGCTGTATTGGGAGGACTTCCAGATGTTATTTAGGCTAAAGAATGCTGTTCTTGCCTTATTCATTCTGATGTTGATGTCTTTGCCTGCCCCACCGTCTGGTGTTACTATGCTTCCTAGGTATGTGAAAGTATCTGTCTGTACCAATTGCTGATTCCTTACTGATATGGGCTCAGGGTTGCTCACATTGAGCGTCATGACCTCAGACTTCTTTAAATTGATGTTCAAGCCCACCTGCTGGCTAAATTTATTAAGTCTATCCGTTTTTTCTTGGATGTGTTGATGTGAATGTGCCAGCAGTGCAATGTCATCTGCATATTCCAGATCTTCCAATGTAGAAAATGTAGTCCATCTTATTCCTCTTGGACTGCCCTCTGTTGTCTGGCGCATCACCCAGTCTATGACTGTTAAAAAAAGAGTGGTTGATAAGGGGCATCCCTGTCGTACACCTGTCTTCACCTCGAAGGTTAGGTTGCTCTGCCCAACACTACACGTAAAGTTGGCATAGAGGCTTTTTATGATTGCCACTATGCAGCTTGGAATTCCATAAGCCCTCAGTATTTTCCATAAACTGTCCCTATGTATGCTGTCAAAAGCCTTTTCAAAATCAACAAAATTTATGTAAAGCTGTCTTTGCCATTCTGAGCACTGCTCTATAATGTTCCTGAGAGTGAATATATGGTCTACACATCTTCTGTTCTTTCTAAATCCTGCTTGTTCTTTCCTCAGTTTGTAGTCTACTGCCTTTGAAATTCTCTGTATAATTATCCTGCCTAGTATTTTGCTGGGAACTGAGAGAAGAGTGATTCCTCTCCAATTATTGCAGTCTGCAAGATCTCCCTTTTTGGGCAATTTGACAATTATTCCTTTGTTCCACTCTGATGGTGTTGTCCCCGTTTTCCACACTTGTGCAAATAGTGGTTCTAATAGTTCTGCTGCTAGCTCAGGGTCTGTCTTAAATAGCTCTGCATTTAAGTTATCATGGCCCGGAGCTTTACCGTTCTTTAACCCTTTGATTGCTGTGATGATTTCTTCTTTTCGGGGAATGTCTGTATTTACATCTAGATCGTTTTCAGCCTCAGGAACATTCAATTGTGTCTCTGGTATTTCCTTGTTCAGAGTTTCTCTGAAGTGCTCTGCCCATCTTGTTTCCTGTCCCTCTGCTGTCTTGATGAGATTTCCTTGCTTATCTCTTACTAATGTAATATTGTTTGCACCTTGTTTTCCGCTGATGAATTTAGTTATTTTGTATGCATATACAGGCATGCCTCTGAGATATTGCGGGTTCGGTTCCAGACCACCGCAATAAAGTGAATATCGCAATAAAGCGGGTCACACCCATTGTTTGTTGTTGACTTCCCAGTGCATATAAAAGGATGAAATCATGTTTACATTTTGTCTATTAACTGCGCTATAGCGCTAGGTCTTAAAAAAAAAAAAACAATGTACAGTAACATTTAAAATACTTCATTGCTTTAACAAAAGCTAATCTTCATCATCTGAGCCTTCAGCGAATCGTAATCTTTTTGCTGGTGAAGCGCCAAAATCTATAGGAAGAAGAAGGCATTATCTAATAAATTAACATGAATAATTAGAAAAAAAAGCGCAATATATGCAAAGCGTAATATCTGCGAAGCGCATTAAAGCGAAGCGCAATAAAGCGAGGTATACATATATATATATATATATATATATATATATATATATATATATATATATATATATATATATATATATATATATATATATATATATATATATTGTCACGTAGGGTTTATATTCATTTAATTTCCTACATCTTCTTCCTATTCTTTCACATAAACTCTCTCTTTTAATATCTCTGTACTTTTTTTTCCTGTGTATTTTTCATCCATTCGTTTTGCGAATATTATTCTCATATAATTCGCAAACTTTACCTTTTTCCTTTCTCTAAAACTGAGAATCGCGCTAGGACGATATTACGTAGATGTCAGGGCTGCAGGGCGTCAGAAGGCGTGATAAGTCGGTTCGCTGAACACAGGACGTAGCAAATCGTCTACATTCTCACCGAGCGCGCGAGCTTCTTCTCGGCATTAGTCCCGGTGAGGTGTGATACTTTACATCTGCACCGGTCAGTATCCAGACATTTGGCTGGAAAATCCCAAACTGACACGGCGCTCACTTGGGCCATGGTCAGCTGTAGTGTGAAAACTGCCCTGAAATGGAGTCAGGCTGTCTGGGATTTGAAACTGACACGCGTACATCGTGGTCAGTAGGTGACAGTTACGACACGCGTTAAGCGGACGTAAATGTTGGGAGTAGGGGAGATAATTTCGCTTGGCGAAATAAGTTTGGGCCCTTTGTCTGATTTTAAGATATTGGCCAAGTTTGAAACTTTAATTTCATTCTCGCTCATAGACTCCACAGTAGATAGGTCACTCGAAAAACAGAATAGCTGTTAGCGAAGATCTCAGTTTGTTTCGGCAATTTGTCGAACTTCTAGACTTCCAGAAATATTTTCAGCATTTTTATTCTTAAATTGTGCGACTACCTGTAATTCTGTGGTTGAGGTAATTAATATGATAGATATATAGATTTTGTGAGTGTTAAAGTGTTAAATCGCTTAATTCATTTTATCTATTTCTTTAGCGCAGAAGAGAAATAAAGTGGTAGGCTATTATATTTTCTAGGGAAGCATTCAGTGGAAAGCAGACTAAAAATTTAGATTTCTAGCTTATAACGGCAATTGTAGCTATTTATGAATTTAATTTAACTGCTAATACTCAGTCGAGTGTATTTTTCTAAACTAACGTATAAACTCTAGAATTGAGCCTCATGAATGATGACGGGATACGCACGTGTTCCTAATTTATGAGGAATGCTGATTTTTAAATATAACTTACGTCACGGGAAGTTTAAATGATAAGCAAAGCTCTCTGCTTGCAAGTTTAAATGTAAGTTTTAACCAGTACAGATTCTGTTTATTATATTATATGTGTTATTTTTCCTCCACACAGTGAAAGTTTTGGGGTGACCTAACTTTACCAGCACCTAGTAGTAGTTTCCATACTTGTGAAGAAATAGACAGTCCTTATTTTGAACCACGTGGGTTTTCTCAAGTAACACTGATCTGACGGTGCAAGTTAGACAGAAATACTAATATCCCTATAACGGGGTTTTTTCAAAGACTGTAATGATAAATACTGGACCTTGGAGCCAGCACTTAATTTCTTCTAGAAACTCTATATAATTTGCTGCCTGGTGGCGTGAATATTAACAATCATTTCCCGACTAGATTATATCTTGTGGACAAATCTGTGGTGTGACTAAAGTGAATCCTATACTGAGGGAAGGCACCGACCTGACATTCATCATTTTTTTAGAAACCTAAGCTATTGACACTGTGCTCTGCTAACTCCCGCGCCTGGAATAATTGTTAGGTGACTTGATCAGACATTTGAACAAATTTGCATACCCAAGTAGTCGTTCCCGGAGACTCCAAGTTAAATACGTCTTTTGGAACTGGGGACTTCTTGGCAGAAGACTGCATTTTTTTGAGTCTGTGTGAAAATCTAAAATCAATGTGTTCCAAGAGGCAGCAAGCAAAGTCGTGAGTACAAGTGTGAAAAGCCATGGCGGAATGAATGAGTGTACGCTGGTTTGAGTGATATTTTTCACTATTTTATCTTTGACACCCTGTTGCTGTCCTAATTTTTTTTTCCAATCTGCATAATTTGTTGCTAAGGCTAGAGTTCTTGTGTTTTTGTCTTAGGTTAAATCAGATTTTTTTCAAACTCTGTGCATATAATTACGAGATAAAACAAAGAAAAACTCTTAGACTCAAACCCTATGTATCTGTGACTCTGGCGCCATCATCTGTTCTCTTAACGGGGCCGGGCTAAACCTAGAGTTAACACTATAACGGGGCTATCATCCTTGCAACATTTCCTTGATTTTTTATGACTATGTGTATATGTATTTTCCTTGATGTACTTTCTTTGATGTTGTGAGCCGATTTTTCCTGATAATAAAATCGCTCTTGAACTTAATAATCGTGTTTGGTCAGCTCGTTCTAGATAATATATATATCATTGTTATAGTTTTCACACGTCTGTGTGTTTACCTGTCGTCACGTGTATGTGCGTGCCTGTGAGTGATAGAAATATACGTAATATGTATATTGGTGTAGTCTGTCTGACGCTGTAACAACTGTTGTAGAAGATAGGTGAGAGAGAGAAGAATTCTTTTTCGCTTTCAGAGACAGCCACTATATCAAAACCTATCATCTCACGTGTGTGGAAATTCTATTACCTTTCACTAACTCTCACTGAGTCTATCACCTATTCAAACCTATTCAGAAGGGACCAAACCTAGTCTTAATTCTCCTATCGGAAATCTACAAGAATATATATATATATATATATATATATATATATATATATATATATATATATATATATATGTGTGTGTGTGTGTGTGTGTATAAGGCGTGCAGAACTCCCTATCATAATGGCGTCAAGTCTGCTGGGCAAATTCTTTAGCCGTTGTCTTGCTTGTTGTCCCGTTCTGTCGTCTGTACATGTTTATGCTGATGAAGGCTTTTCTCTATAACTTTGTATCTATCTGTAACACTGAATAAAATCAATTTGTTATTTACAGTTTTCGCAGTATCAGTTTATGACTCTCCTCACCACCATCAATATCGGCACCATCATAATCGCTAAAACTACAATGTCAGCATATTACAGGACTCGCCAGAGGAAACCTATACCTGCCAAAATCAGCCATAACCTTGTTTTTTGGTGCATATTCCTATAACCACCCACTGCTCTAATTTAACAGCACAAACAACGTTAATTACAGTTGAACAAGAATAGCATACTTAATACTGTTCAGTCATAAACCACATATCAAATCAAGCAATAAAACTGTTTTAATGACCTGCCCAAGTATTCAATCACTGACATCTTACGTAGGCCTAATTATTGTATTACGAATTAAGACAGATCTAGAGAACTGATCGTCAAAATACAGGACCAATGGCATTACAGTGAAATTAAGTCTAGAAAGCTTCTTCATTTATCAAAATAGAGAGGGCACTTATAGCGGAGAACCTGTCTATTCGTAAAAGAACGAAAGATAGAACTGATTAGTCTGCGAAATGAGGAGGGTGAGGGTAGGGAAGGAATCAATGAACATTCCAGTCTGATAATCGATGGCCTAGTCAGAGGAGGTCACCCAGCCACTAACTTCCTGTCCACGGGAATTCTCTTTTCTGATTGGTTACTCAACCATGATTACGGTTATCTAGCAAATGTCTAGTCTGCGCAGCAAAGAACTTCATTTTTCTTTCTCTTTTGACTTCGTTTATCTTCACGCTGTAGTTGTTGAGATTTGATGAACTTTAGATTTAGACGGAGACATCGGGAAATAGGATGGTCATGAGGAAGGCAGACACGTGAATGTGAGTTTCTATATTTAGAAATGGTGACTGCGTTAGGTAAGATGAAATACATTTTTTTTAAAAAGAGGCAGAGGACGACACAGAGGACAGATACTGACGTCTTTTCTACTTCAAGTGCCATACGGACTGGCGTTGGCGATCACATGTCTTCAGCCTCTTTTTTGTGTAATCAACTTATCCTATAATCACAATGTATTCCAGCTCCTGTTCTCATGCCCAAAGTAATCACAATGTATTCCAGTTTCTGTTCTCATGCCCAAAGTAGTCACAATGTATTCCAGTTTCTGTTCTCATGCCCAAAGTAATCACAATGTATTCCAGCTTCTGTTCTCATGCCCAAAGTAATCACAATGTATTCCAGTTTCTGTTCTCATGCCCAAAGTAATCATAATGTATTCCAGCTTCTGTTCTCATGCCCAAACGAAGTGGATAACTTCTTTCTAATATCAGAAATAAGCTTCAGTTGTGACCTGGCTTTTTTAATGATATCATAACTACTCTCCTCAGCTGTCAGTGGCAGTCTTAACATCCTTCCGTACAATTGGTACCCTCCAGGGATATTACTGCTAGTTTATTAATTGTCCACGACTGACATCCGCCTGTCAAGATTGGCTTGTAAATCTCTTTCTAACTTCCAGAGACGCAGATTTGTTGGATACAATACCGTTCATTTTTTGGAAGGCTGCTTTTGAGTGTGCTTTATTGCTCTTGACTTCTGAGATGCCCTTTTATATAACGTTGTTAACTTCTAAGTATTTGACGCTATTGACTTTAACAAAATTATTTCATTTTCTGTTACTGCGCATTGTTGAGAACTAATTTTCTTTTAGTTGATCAATTCTTCTGTAGTTATACTATTTACACGAAGACCTTTATGTGCTCTTTCTGATACCTTTGTATCTGTTGTATCAATTATTTCATGTGATTCCTTCACGTTTTGCTGCAAAGTCTATCATCTTCAAATCTCAAACTGAATATACCATGTCCACCAACTTATAGTCCTGACATGCCCTCTACGGATTTCATTTTCGTGTCACCTCATAGATGGCAGGACACATATCTACCTGACACCCTGTTTTATCTGTTGAAACGTTCCTATCTGACTGCCAGCTTTTGTAACTGCTGTTTGTTGTCGACGCATATTCTTTTTTTATTTCTCGTGTTTTTATATGGATGTTGAAGCTTTCTAGTAGTTTGTTTATAGTATCACGTCTCACCTTGTCTAACGCCTAGCGTGGTATATACAGCACAAGATCCACATCGACATGTACAATTACGTACACTTGCATCAGTTGTTTCTTTTCAAGAACCTAAGACGTTACGAAAATTTGGATCAGGAAGAACGGAATTTGGCACTTACATTTTATGTCACGTACACATATTTTTAACTCTGATATACACATTCATGATTCATTTTTTTGTTTTTGTTTTTGGCAGGTGGACCAAATTGTCTTTAAATGTGCCCGCTGTTCTGCTCCTAAGTATGTTTTTACAATTAAAAAAAAATCTAAATCACCAGAAATCCTTTCTTTACTGCAAGTTACTTTACAGATTAAACAAATTTAAACACCTTTATGGGGCTCGGAGTGGTGCAAAGGTATGGCGTCCGCCTCTAATTCTGAAGGTACTGGGTTCGCTCCCAGCACAGGGAATATAATTTGAAGAAATTTTTTTCAGAACCAGTGGTTCCTAATGATGTCAACCCCCCCCCCCCCCCCCCCAACACCCCCCCTCCCCATGGTCTCCTGGGCAGTGAGATCGGATGCCTAGCCTTCTCGAATAAGGGCGAACAAATAGGAGGTCCCGTTTGCAAGTTGCGCACGTTAAAAATTCCTCAGCAGGTGGAAATCATCAACAGTAGCCATACGACCGCTGCCCTGGCAAAATAAAAAAATTATTAGGAAACCTACACACCTGTGACAGAATGGGGCGGCCCCTCTCGATCTCTGTTTCACTACGGCAGTAATCAGTTACATTTGCGGTACTGATGTTATTGCGCGCTTTCTATTTGTCGCACTTTCTTTCTTTCTTTCTCTGCTAAGTAGAAGTTATTTGACACTCCTTGTAGGTGATAATAATCCTATTTTACTTGATGCGGCACAGATTTGCTGAGATTAGAGCAGGTGAAAACCAATGTGGGTTTGCTCAGTTTCGCTTGATTCTGTTTGCTCAAGCTGGACCGGGTTATAAAATTACTCGCCCGTAGTCGGTTTTCGTTTGCTCAGGCAACAGATAACAAGATTACCGGTCTGTGCGACACATTTGGGACGGACGCGTATGATATAATCATTTCCTGTCCACGACATTACTTTGTAAGAAAGTAATAAGTATTACATCAGACACACGTTGTCGTAGGAGTTTAACGACCTGTTTGTGAGTTCGTACACAGAGCAATCGGATGGTTACAGTCCATTTTCGGAAAAGTAATGTTTGAAATTTTGCACTAGATGAGTCATGCAAAATATTCAAATCAGATTGGCTGATCATTTGAGCTCCATAACAAACAGAGTGGGGTAAGACAGTGAATATAACCTGACACATTTCAGTGTTTTTTTCACTGAGAGATTCACGCTTGCCAAAAGACACCAGACGTGCCAGTTAGAATTCAGAATGTCCATTTATCAGACCTGACACCTTTTATTGGCGTATTCATCAGGACGTACAATTCAGCTCAGGAAATCTCTATCATGTTAATAAGGAAAGCCGCTGTCTGAGAAAACTGAAGGAAACACACGGAGTCAAAAAGGGAATTAAAGTCCAAATTAACAACCCGGTGCCTTTTATTCATCTGAGCAAAACGTCTGTGAGCCAGAATCGGCGTAAGTTGTGATTTTACATTAAATATTTTATTACTAACATGTGAACTAACATATATATGTATATTGCCATGTTAAATTTAAAATGTAAAAATCGCTAGTGGATGTCCCAGTCATTTGAGGCTGGCAACCTCAGCGTATATAATGATGATTTATGAACCACCACTGCACGGGCTGGTGATTGCTTTATTGCTAGTTTCGTAAAGAGAACTAAAAGCATAAAGTTGTCCCGAGTTCCATATGCAGTAGGGAGGAAAAGATGAAAAAAAGGATGTACATTCTAAGTATACATACTTACAGTTCCAAACCAGTGTAAATGTCTATGGAAAATATTCATTTTAAAATTAATGAAAGTTTCAAACTTGTCAATCAGTGTAAACATAAATGAAAATATATTAAATTTATATTGTGAACACTTTTCAATCAGTGGAAATGTAAATGTAAACATATTCTATCTGTACTATTAACCTTTTAATATAAATGTAATGTAAAGCTAAAGCTATTCAATTTAAATATAAAGAAAGTTTTATCCCTCGGGATTAAATTTTATTCTCATCGAGGGTAAATTCTGAGATAAATAGAATGGTAGAATAGAAGAAAGAGGACACATAAGTATGTGTCGGGAAACACAATACTCAGGAGAGCGTTTCGTTTCTATTCTTTATCATAGTTATTGGTGGTACCAGCAGAAAGTACTTTCTCTGGAACAAGAAGGGACAAGTGGCCTAAGCTTTAAGACGATGGACCAACTTTGTAGACTCTCCTTGACATTTCTGGGAAACGAGCTACACCCTACAACCTTGACTAGAGACGAGCGAGAGCAGTATAAACAGAACCCATCAGTGGGAGCAGAAACTACTATGGCTGCTAGGTGAAAAATATACGCTGCCAAAGGGAACTTTTTTCATCGTCTCTATTACCAATCAATGATGAAACATTTCTTCTAAACTATTCAATTATTTTCAAACCATTAAAATTTAAGTGATTATTAAATTTTGCTATTTTACAAATTTAACTTCGATTTAATTATTTTAAAGTTACTTGTAAAGTTTCTTTTCTTCTTTCCACTCTGTAAAGTGTCAGTCTGTATGCTCTGTAAGGAAGAGTGGTGTGTTGTTGAGATCAGGCATGCCCCCAGTCTACCCAGCTGTAAATGAGTAACTCACCCTAGTCCTGAGTTAGGGAAGGCAAAGGCTCCAGGGGAAGCAGGCCCTAAACTTGGTCACTCCAACCGACGCAGGATGGTGTATGTATGAAGTAGAAGTGTAGAGTGTGATTACCGCGAATGGTGTACTGTTCGTGTGCTGACCAATATAACCACTCATACACTTGTGTCTACAAGGCACCAATGCAGACTGCTGGAATCTTTGTTTACTCAATTTATTCAGACGTACACACTGGGACATACGAGTACATCATGGTATGTTGACATATCAATTTGTAGGTATACATAGCAGATCTGAAGTCATGACACATTCAGAAATAATGGGCAGTACATCAAAAGTTCAATGTCATGATACATTAGGACCGCATCCCCCTATCTGACTAAACGCGTCAGTGAAGGCAGATCGGTAAATAACTAAAGTTACTTGACGTCCATAGTTTGTAGTATATATTATGAAACCACGAAAGAGGGGGTTTCTAGCAAGATTGAGATCTCCCTGTCACTGTCCGATAATAGGATAAATAATCTGTTCTCTTGGCAGTGATCAAAACATATGATGACCGAAATCTAACATGGCCGCCTCCCTGAGTTGTCGTTCACTCATTCATAGGAAGGAGAATATAAGCCAGAGTTAATTTATAATGGGTATATAAATGATTTCATAAATGTTCCCATACAGCTCTACGGTGATCAGGTTAATTCACGTAGCCATAACCGCTGCAGGAAAGTCTGTCATCTTCGTCGATACAAAACACGACCCTAGCGATACGAAGCACAATGTTCCATCTAGGTCGAATCGACATGAGATCATCAAAATAGGGTCTGGCAATACATGGAGTCCGAATTATACATTGTACCGTACCTTAGGAGAGTCTCTAACATAAACTATAGTAGAGATACCATCTCCTTTAGAAGAAAACCACTTCATGAATCATATTTCCTTAAGAATCTACCAGCCCTTTGAAAAGTGCGTACCCGCCATTATCACGGTACATCGGAACTCATCACGACTTGTCAAGACAACTCATACTTCCGCTAGACCGGAATAACAAGAATCTAGTCCCTCCTACCCATCCAAAATATACAATATAGGACTGATTCTACTTGTACTAATAATATGTAATACATATGAATTCAGGCCATAAACACAATAAGCAAATTAATATATTTTCTGGCCCTAAAAAATAAGTACAAACGTAAGCGCAATATCCTTGCGCCGGATCAATATCCAGAACATGATGAATGTAAGTCACAACAACAACAACAGACAGATAAACAATTTAATTTATTCCACCACACTTGACAACACTGTGACACTCACACACATTTAACAATCTATAAGACTATCTTAAATGAGTCACTGGTAAAGTTTCAAATATTTATGTATTAATTACTTTCACTATTATATATCCTGATTCAACTACAAAGTGAACCAGGAATCACATTCAAATGTAATCACAATTTATATATACAGAATTTATAAATATGAACATTGTAGTGACATATTTTATGAATATTATCCTATGTGTGTCAGTGTGTAGTAGTACTATGAGGTAATACTGGTTTTGTTTTTCAAGCTATGTTGTTATTTGTCATCATGACTTCAAGTGTTTGTTTATCTGAGAAATAGTATGGGGAAAAAGTTCACAGTTCCTATCAATTTAAACAAGGTATTGTCCCTCCTTTTTTTCTAAAATGTCAATTTTTGAGGGGACACATAATGTTGAGCTCCACTGGCCACAGAGGCTTAACTTTCGTGATGGCGGCAGGAAAAGACTCCTCTGCTCGATTGCTCCCCTGTGTTCTGGAGACACCTCACTAGTCGCTATCTGGACCCAGGAGTATGCTGTCAGCCTTCAGATTCAGCAAAGCTCAGACCAGGTGCTGCTCAATAACTTTAGGACCACAGTCCCACAATTCATGGAATAATACACAGTTACGTTGACTGGCAATGAATATAGCACAATTTCGATCTGCCGATGTCCCAGGCTTTTATTTAGAAAAATATGCACTGGCGCTCAACGCACTGGTTCTTTAGTAAGTTTATTTGAAAATGTGGTGCTGAACTAACGCTTCTAAATGACTATATTGGCGGGTCTAACCAATCGAGCCATGTTTACACAAGCGTTTGAAAAAAAGTACTCCTACTCACGTTTCCCTAACAACAAAGAATCAATATTTATAGCCCGACTAATCGTGTTTAGCCTTACATTTACTTCTATCCAATCAAATAGGATTTAACATGGGGACCTATTTCCCGTACAATGGTGGTGTCAAAATCTGCCACTGAGCGATTCTGATTTTGGTGTTGTCTGACACCCTCACTATTTCTTTTGGCTATAATTTGTTAATTCCTAGACTATTTGCGTAACGTTTAACATATTCTTTGTCAGCAAGTCCTAAGGAACCCAAATATACAAATTTAAAGGAGCTAAGTGGCTGCGTTCAAAATATGCATTTTCTTCTAGGATAGTCGTGCTGTTGCCACCTCCTCACTTCCAAACTTTATGGTGTCTGGGTACTGTAATGTTTTCAAACGTAAACCAGTATAATGTCATGTTTCCTAATAAGCGTTTTGTAAGTTTTTTAAACCTAACTCTCGTATGGGTAGTGTTTTTTATCACTGTCGATTAGAAAAAAGCTAGTGCTTGTGGCCTTACACGCGTGATGGTAGTAATTGTATAGCGAGACGCGTGTTAGTGTATAAAATGACATGAATGGAATATTAAATATAGGTCAGCTTGCGTATCTCAAGGTTTTTCTTAGAAAGGCAGTACACGTTTTATTGAAGAAAGCGTGTAGTGATGCAGTAGGCTTTTACTATCAACGTGGAACGTTATAATTTGCAGACGAATTAGAAAACAAGGGGGATTTCGAGTACAGTCATTGTGACAGCACTGTTCTTTACCATTCTTCTTTCCTTTTATTGAAGTTATTTGTTAGGCTTTACATTTACTTTTTAATTTATATATGTGGATTAGAATTTCACACGACACGAGGCGCGTCCCGTTCAACCTAGTCGGTTATATTAGGGCGCATGTTCAATATAAAAGACCTTTGGGTCTGGTGACATAATTATCTGTTTGAAGATATGTTACTAAGTTTGTGCAGCATTTTAAAATAAAAACATCTAGTGTAGGTCGCTGGAAAATAAATTATTGAAGTACAGCCTATTCATAGATTTGTTAGCGTCCATACATTCTGTTGTATAGGATAAAAGTTGATGGCAAGTTATCATTAATCAGTAATTAGTCATAACGTTTTTTTAGTGCATTTAATGGGGGTCAGGGACTCGGAGTGGTTCAGAGTTATGACACTAGCCTTTAACTCTAAAGATACCGGATTCGCTTCCAGCACAGGGAATATAATGATGGACATTTTTGTCAGAACTAGTGGTTCCTAATGATGTCATACTCCCCCCCCCCCCAATCTCCTGGGCAGTGACATCGGATGCCCAGCATTCTCGGATAAGGGCGAAAAAAGAGGTCCCGTGTACAAGTTGTGCACGTTAAAAATCCATTGGCAGTTGGAAACCATAAAGAGTAGGCCATACGGCCGCTTCCCTGGCCAGGGAAAAAACCTACAAAAATATTTTTACGAGTAGAATGTGTGATTCCTGTAAACACATTTTAAATCCTCACCGGTGCTACGTGCACTGTGCTGAGCTCCTCGTTGTGTGATCAAAGGGAGGAGACAGAGCACTTATGGAGTTGTCCGTGTGCAATGAAGATCGTCCTTGAAACCAAACGAAACTAAACCAAGTGTATATGCTAGCAATAATAAAAATATATCCAAAAAAGGTGTTTTTCCTTGGTGTGTTTAGCCATCATTGACTCCAGCTCACACTGTGTTTTCTGAGAACGATCATTGTTAACATCTTCTTCTTCTTCTTTGATCCTTAGCTGCCGACCGTCAAAGCAGTCAGTGGCCATTACGTCTGGTGGCGTCTTGTAGGGCAACAACAAATTGATTTCACTTTGCTCGGTCGGCGGCCATCCTTCGTACAGTGAGTCCCGAAACTCTGGTTCATTCTTTGCATCTCAGCCTCCACAGTCCTCCGCCAAGTTGTTTTTGGTCGGCCTCTCTTTCGTTTTCCTTCAGGGGTCCATAGCATAGCTGTTCTTGTGATGGCATCGGGGTCGCTTCTGAGGACATGGCCAACCCAGCTCCAGCGTCTGCCAGCTATGATGGTGTGCATGTCCTCTTGCTTGCTCCGAGTAAGCAGATCTTGGTTTGTGATGGTATTCGGCCAAAAGATTCGGAAAATTTTTTTCTGAGGCATGTTCTGCGAAAAGAGGATTGTTAACATGACAAACTTGAAGTTGGAGACTTGTACCAACATTTGTTTACGCCTGCTAATTCGTATGACGTCATAAATGTATGCCAGTAGGTTATATTAATGCCATCTTTTCAACATAGTACATTAATCTTCTGCAGCAGAGGTCAGGAGAATAATTTGAGGATCAACCAGGAACAGAGAAATACATTTTTTAATGAAGAACAAGCAAAACATGAGTCCTAATATGACCAAGTGGAAAGTACTGTTATTGCAGACCCAGTTATGTCTGTCACACGAACCAGTGACAGCACAAGAACAAGGAAAGGGATGGACTCCAAGCCAACTTTGTTAATTGATGACAACGACTGGCAAGACGATTTAGCGGCTGGTGGTGCATCTGGCGGTAAACATAGATCAAGTTTAATTAAGAAAACCTCTGTTGTGAAACTTGTAAAACACTGACACATGTAACACCCTTCTATCCACCGAAATCTGCACTTTTACTATCGATAATAGTCACTTTATGTAACTGTTTAAAAAAGTGGTTCCCCTCTCCCGTCCACTGTGCTAAGTTCCATCATAACGTAATTACATGCCTTCAAAGCCGTTTGGTCAATATTTTCGTATCCTTCGTATAAAAACGTGTTTAATTTAGACATTAATTTTAAGAACGTTTTAATGAAATATTTGTGAGCCTCTTTAGATATCGTCTTTTATATTTGGGCATGCGCCCTAATATATCCGACGGACTACGTGTCTAGTTTGAACGGAGCACGCATAGCTAAAACGAGACAAAACTCCTTTTGAAAAAGAAAATTAGTGACCCTCACTGATTCAGGCAGTTAACATCAGTACGAAGTTGGACCAGTACTGGTAACGGCCTTAGGCGCTGTTATACATTACACATGTGTGGGACACTTCTGCAGCAGATGGTGAGCAGTGATCTAACTAAGGTATGACAGGTACACTCAACGGCAGTTCCTGTCTTTAGCTTATTAAAGAGAAGACATCTCAATGTGGTCCGGCTTTTGCGGAGTCTGACGATTACTGTGTGCTCTCCTTTGTTGCTTGGTGATGGGCGTCGTTTGTTTCTGGTACCGTGGGTTATGCGTCTCCCCTTTCTTTTTGTGTCGGCTCCTGACAAACTCCATGATCTCTCCTGTGGCAGTTTTCAGCTTTACCCTCCTATACCAGCCACTCAGCCTCTTATGTGCAACGATATCTGCCTCTCTGTGTGACTGATCTATAGCGCAATTCTCACTAGCTTCCTAATATCTTACAAGGTACTTCTTCTTTTTTTCAAAATATCATCAGTGGTGTTCTTTTCTCGGGAAATTCCTATTGTGAACGGTGGTTTGGTTTTAGTCAAGTAAAAGAGTGTAGAAAAATGGTTTGGGAAATATGAATGGATTTGGATATAGACTATTTGTCTTAGTTGAAGGGAGATAAAATGAGTGAAGGAATGCTTTGAGGAAAGGGAGGAAACTCCGCATATTACGGTTGGTAGATGAAAGTGTTGAATTTGGGTTAAGCAGATTTAGTGAGTTCTCGATTATGGTTGAGAAAATTAGCATGTAATGATTTGGTAGTAAGCTTTAAAGAAGAGAGTGTGGTGTTCAGTTAAGTCATCAAAGGGAGATAATGTAGAATTAAGTCCCTTGCAGGTTTAGTGAGTTGAGGAAAAAAAGTACGCACGGGAAAATTGGGATGTGTGAAGACAGTTTAGGGGTGAACGAAGAAATGTTAGAACGGGGATTAGGAAGGTGAGATTGAGACGCGCTAGGCGTAGGTAGAGAAAAGGGTTTTCTCCCAAGTGTTAAAGTTGAGATTGAGACGCGCTAGGCGTAGGTAGAGAAAAGGGTTTTCTCCCAAGTGTTAAAGTTGGATTTCGAACGCGCTCAGCGTAAGACGTGTATGGGTAAACGCGCTCAGCTTAGGTGGTCATCAAGAATGTGCTGTGAGTTAAAGAGTGATAGAAACCGCTCAGTACATTACTTATCATAAACTGGTGTACGACAGTATTTTTGTGATAGCATCTTTTCTGAGGACAAGATGGTTGTGAAAGGAAAAAGTGTATTTCTATAAAAACAAAACCAGGTATGTTGAACAATTTTGATCTATTACTAGCATGTGTAGCTCAGCAGACAAGGTCAGATCAGAAGAGGGAGGGAAGAAATGGAACATAGAGAAAAATAGAAGTAGTCTTGGCAAAGTGACAGCCCTGGCGGTAAGGCCAGTTTTCTCTCAGTGAGATATACCAAGAAAAGAAAACGTAGATAAAACAGTCAGTACAGAAGAGAGACAAGAGGTTTCGCCTGAAGAATTAGATGAGATTTTGATAGCTGGAACAAGCAGTAGCAAAGAAGACAAAGCAATGTATGTGAAAAATTGATACTGAGATTGTTTGAAACTGAAGCTTTTATTATACAAGACTGCCAACCTTGAAGAGGAAGGTTGGGCATACTATTTTTACCCATTTATCAACTTATGTTAATAAAGTTCGACATTTGATATTTTCACTGCTGTTTTCGGGTGGAATCGATTGATCAACAGTGGGTATGAGAAAATGTAGAGTCAGTCTGTGAGAAGGATGTTTTTCGTATTTACCTTATAACATACTATCTACTGAAAGGGCAGAGGTCCGAACCTCTAATACTATCAACGGCCACACAATCATGTTTTGGCATTTCTCTCTTGCGCTGTAGATAGTTACCATGCTTGTCATTTATAACAAGTGGTGGGTATAAATATGCTCTTTATTTATTTGTCGCTTTGTCTTCATGGGATTTAGGAATGATTGAGCAACGGAGTCACAAAGTCAGCTGGCGAGGCACTACACTAGTCTTCTGACAATTATATTCTGTTTATCTATTCACTCTACGAAGCTCTGTCAACATGCAGTCAAGGTATAAATGTTTCTGTTCTTTGACACGTTTTAAAAATAAAGTTATTACCATGTTTGCGAAGTGGGTCATGTTTCCCCGGAAAGTCGTTATTTTTTAGACATGCTAACCTTCATAATGCTTATCTACGAGTATGTTTCAATGTTATCGCTGTCTATTTGAAAACATAATTGTTTATTGTTTTAAAGCTTCGTTGTCCATCCCTCCCCCTTTTCCTTTTTTCTCTGAGTTACATTAGTGAATGCAATTTTATTATTAACTATTTACTTTTGCAGCTTGAAGTATACCTTATTTGCAAACGATTCAGTTTTCTTCAGTGCCTCTTTTTTTACTATAACTATATTGTTCTCCTTCCTTGATTTTAATACGAACATATTGTTTATGTCTTCTTTTATTCATTAAACAGTTTTTTATTGCAGGGCAGAAATGTCAAAAAGGCAATTGGTTTTTTTTTTAAAGACAGAGTATCCCATTCAACCCTTGATGGGTTATAATTGGGATATATAGTGTAGTAAATTCAAGATAATAAAATTTGATTTCCGATATTTAAATATCGTATCTTCTTCCCCTCCACTCAGTCCAAATATAGTTAATAAAAACTCTGTGTGTGTGTGTGTGTGTGCGTGCGTGCGTGCGTGTGTGCGTGCGTGCGTGCGTGTGTGTGTGTGTGTGTGTCCTTCCCTTTCCAAAAAAAAAAAAAATTATAATAAAAACAAATAAAAATGAAGCAAAGTCTCTCCTAACTGCCCTGTTAGGTGAAAAGGGTTGAGAAAGTCAGTATATTCGCTTTTTGCTTGTCAGTGTCTGCTCTTTCTGGGTTTTTTTTTATAGTAGATATCATTTGTCTAGTTCTGCCTTTTATAGCTTTTAATTTATTCCACACATCTGTAATATGAGTATGATTTGGGATTTAGGGTTTGACATAATTTTTGGATGTAGGTGTTGTGACATATTAGAGTTTGGTAGTTGTTTAACAGCTATTTTTAATATTTCTCTCATGAGATTATCTGCAAATACATCAACATTTTCATTTTTTCCATATTAGTAATTGATATTTCTTCCATTTCATTTTGGACAGCTATCCAGTTTACATTATTATAGTGAAATATTGGTACCCCTGTCATCTTGTTTGGATTGTAAGTCTCATTTATTATCATTTCAGTGGGCAGATGATCTGAGTTTGTATCCTCAATAATTTCCCATTTTATATTGGCAAGATTGGGAGTTACTATGCTTATATCAATTGTCGTGTTATATTGATTTACACAAGGATTAATTCTTGTTATTGAACCATCACTTAGTATGATTAATTCATTTTTTCCGATGAGCCTAACCATATGTTTTCAGATTTGTCTATCAAATTACCTCCTTGTCACGGAATTTCCTCCCCTGCTTTGCAGTAGTGGTCCAACAGTGGCCAAAACTCAAGAGTATATAATATGGGTCTTCACAGGTGTCAACCTTCGCACAAGATTACTCTTGGCGGAGTTGAAGATAGCAGGATAATGATGCTTCTATCTAAAGGTAACTTCACAATATATTTTCAGAAGAACAATGCTGCTTAGGGCCGAGCACTATTAACTTATATCTGATCCGTCGCCTTTTGTAAAGAAAGGATTATGCAATGATTTATTTCAGCTCGTTCAAGCCCCCACCCTGATTTACTCAGTGGAATTCTTCTTGTTCTGGTATAGCTCTGTTTAGAGTGTATTTAGTAAATTGACTAAAACGTGCAGTACATTCAAAATGATTAAATCGACGTTAAATTTGTATGTTTACAAATAAAAGATTTAAATAATCACTTAGGTTTTAACAAGGTTTTAAAAAAAATGAATGATTATAATCATGTCAACAAATTTTCAAAAATTTTTTTTAACCAGAAATTAAATATACCATTTCTTATTGATTTTGACATGCTGATTTCAAATATCATAATTAAATTCACCAATTGGCTCTGGTTTTTTTTAAAATGATGAATTTACATTACAGTAATACAAATAATGTATGCTTGTTTAATTCTCTGGGGTGAACAGCTAGTCTTTCTACTTTAGCATTATAAAAATTGTGGTTACATACTCAATTAATTGATATTTCAACATAAAATGATAGAAAAAATAAAAACATTATTTAAAGTTCACATATCATGTTTTAAAAAGGCACATTTGAACCCATTCCGTCATTATTCAGTCGCTGTTCGAGCTCTCTTTGCTTACTTCTTGTAGTCAATCGATGAGTGTCTCTTGTCACAGTCCAACAGTAATCAGCAAGTATTGAAGGGCTCCAATTGCCTTGATACCTTGTCTCCATAGCAGCAATGTCCTGGTGAAATCGTTCACCATGCTCATCACTGACCGCTCCACAGTTTGACGTAAAGAAATCCAGATGAGAATCCAGAAAATGAATTTTCAAAGACATGTTCCAGCCAAGACTCTTATACTTCAGAAGGAGATTTTCTACAATTGCAATGTAATTATCAACAAGAAAATTGTCCACCACCACTGACTTTCGTCTGTTCTGCAATAAAATTAAGAAATACATATATCATTTAATTTACAACTGGAAACTTTTGAGATGGGTTTATTTAATAGATTTAAATTAACACAAAATCCAGTGAAATAAAATGAAAGAACTAGACCACTGATCACTTGAAACTAATATATTTTCCCGTTGCACAGAATGAATTCACTCCAATATAGCCGAAAATCCAGAGGAAATCTAGCAGGATTCTACTATAAGCTAGTGCTTCTTTAAAACCCTGGCAAACGAATGATAAACTGCATTCTTCAGTGGTCTCAATATATATTAAATGAAATGAGAGGTAATATCTAGATGTTAAGTTTAACGCCTTATTTCTTCTTCTTCTTCGTTCGTCTTGAAAAGGACGGTGGTTGCGTTGTGTCTGTTTACGCCTAAGCTGTGATATCTGCACCTTTCGGTCGACACATCCGACTTCTGCACGGCATTTTTTAGGACCGGGTTTGCCTTCCCATTTCGATCCACACTCGCTCAGCCAGACTGCACAGCTGCAGACTGTTTCCAGGACCACCACGTGGAGGTGGAGTGCGGTCTTGACCAGCTCTGGTTCGCTGGTCCTGACGCAGGCAGTCAAGCTATGAGTCGCTGACTGCGGTCTCTATTGCTGCGTCTTGAGGTCCCAATGCCTTATTTGAAATCAGGGAACTTTCTGATTCTGCGCCGCCAGTCCCCGCTCTATTACCCAACTCTCTACCGCTTAGACTTCCCCCGTTCGTCTCGTTCTGCGAGCGGTTCTCTGGTTCACACTGAGGTGTTAAACGACAGCGGAAACTGCTTCGTCCGTTTTGGGGACCACTACTGCATTTGATCGTATCTCGCTTTCCTCGTTGGACTCTGGCAACGCCCTACTAGGCAGGAAGAAAGAAAGGTGAAGGAGGTAGTTGATTTAGATCGCTCTAAGGTAAGGCAGAAGGCGTGGCTTCCTCCCCTTTAAGACAAAGCAACATCCTGGATGCACGCATGAAAACTGTTTATCATATTAATTAACCCACGTTGTAAAATTCCACGTTGCTATTGTGCATGCTAATGAGCCCGCGTGGAATCCACGCTGACTATTGTGTTACACACAAATCTAGGGGCTGCGATGTTATTCGAGGCTACAATCCTATCATCTAACAATTCAGGGACTTCACTTTTCATACTATACGTACGTCACAATCGTCCCCACTTTTAGACATGAAACCATTTTTCATGTTTCATTTTATGACAATGAAGGTGCCATGATTGGTAACTTTTGGATGACTGGTATCTTCAGTTTCCTCCTCTTCCTCCGTAGTCCAGTTTCTACTCATGAAATCAGCTCCGACATTCTGTTTTCCCGGAATATATTCCACTTTGAAAGAGTACACGCTTAAAAGCAAAGCCCAGCGCATGATCCTTGCGTTGAATTCCTTGTTTGCGCCAAGAAAAGCTAATGGAGCGTGGTCTGTTTGCACCGTAAAAGATGTCCCGTAAAGAAACTCATGATGACGTCTTATCCCGTCAATCAGTGCCAGACATTCTCTTTCAACTGTGCTGTAGTTACGTTCAGCCGTTTTTAATTTTCGACTGCCATACGCAACTGGGAATAACATATTCGGGTCGGTGTCATCTGTTTGCAGCAGTGTTGACCCGATGCCCTGACCCGACGCGTCGACCCGCAATACAAAAGGTTTCTTGAGGTCAGGTAAACTTAAAATGGGGTATCCGGACAACTGTCCTTTTAAAGTGCTGTATGCGTGTTCGCACTTTGAATCTCAAATAACCTTATCAGGACGTCCTTTTTTTGTAAGGTCAGTCAGGGGTGCCGTAAGTCCGTTGAAATTCTGGATATATTTGTGATAATATGCACATAGTGATAAGAAAAAACGGGTGTCTTTCTTCGTTTGGGGCCTTTTTGCTGCAACTATTTTCTCCACGTTCTTCCTAACAGGCCACATGCAGCCCTGAGAAATAGTATGCCCCAGGAAGTCAAGCTTTTCAAACCCGATGAGACATTTGCTAGATCTGGCTGTGAGACCAGTTTCCTGTAGTCTCCTGAGGAGCATAGCAACCGTAGCAATATGTTCGTCATAGGTTTCGGATGCGATTAGTATGTCATCCATGAAATTATGGATATGGGGACTGTGCAAAGGTTCTAAAAGCTTCCTCATCATCCTGGTGAATACTCCTGGTGCGTTATGCAATCCGAACGGCATCACATTAAATGTGTAATGTCCTTCACTAGTGCTGAAAGCTAGCCAGGGTTTAACTTCCTCCTTGACTGGTATTTGATAATAACCTTTACTCAGGTCAATCTTGGAAAAAAATTTTTACTTTGCTAAGCTTGGTGAACAACTCAGAAACAGTCTGGAGAGGTTCGGGCTGGAATTCCGTTACAGCGTTTAGTTACCGGTAATCTATACACAGCCGAACTTCCTTATTGGGCTTCTGCAACAGCACTACACTCGAACTATAAGGAGATGTAGACTCACTGATAATTTCTGCCTGACGCAGCTTGTCTATATCTCCGCAAATTGCATCAGCTTTAGCGTACAGAATGGGGTAAAATCTGGTTCGAACAGGGGTCTCGTTAGTTAATTTCATATCAAATTCGATGAGATTTGTTCGACCAGGTACATCCGTTAAGACTGCAGCGTACTGTTTCAGTAGCGCCCTGGTTTCTGTCTGTTGTTCTTCTGAGAGATTGTCGCCGAATTGGACATCTTTAAAGGATTCTGTTTGTTGCAATGGGTACTTCATGCAACTATCATCATCTTCCTCGTCTTCCGTTGCTATGGCGACAGCTAGGAGATGCTCGGAGGACGGCACTGGTCTTTCCAAATATTTCTTAAGCAGATTTATGTGAAAAACCTTCTCCTTTCCTTTAATGGAGATCTTGTAATTGGTGCGTGAGATCTTTTTAAGGGCGGTAAACGGCCCTTGCCATCCGATGCGAAGTTTATTGTTTCCGGTTGGAACTAACAACAAAACTTTCTCCCCTGGTTGAAGTTCTCTCTCTTTTGCAGCTTTATTGTATCTTTTAGCATGTTTTGCGCGGGCTTTCTTAAGGTTGGTTGTAGCTAGATCCCATCCTAGCTGTAGCCTTTCCTTGAGCTCAGATACATATTTGCTTGCAGAGACGACTGTCTCGTCAGCCTTTTGGTCTGTCAGGGACCGAAGTAAGGCTTCTAGTGACCCCTTAATAGGTCTGCCGAATAAAAGTGTAGCCGGCGGGAAGCCAGGCGAATAAGGCAGCAGATATATATATAGGTCCCAATCTTCCGGTTTCTCTTGACCCAGCTTATGCAACATCATGGTGAGGCTGCCGTTAAAACGCTCCACGAGCCCATTTCCGGCCGGATGGTAGGGACTTGTGTGGATGTATTTGGCCTTCAAGATCTTAAAGATCTCCTCCATTAACAGGCTACGGAATTGGGATCCATTATCCGTCAAAACTTGTTGAGGGAATCCCAACTGTGTAAAAATTTGCACGAGGGCTTCTGCGACATGCTTGGAATCCGTGCATGTTAGCGGTATAGCTTCGGCCCACATTGTGCAAGTGTCGACTAAGGTCAGGATGAACCTGTTCTTTCGTTTGGTCCTTTCCAAGGGTCCAATGATGTCGACAGCAACCCGTTCGAATGGAGTCCCTACTATTGGAATTTGCCCCATAGGTACTGGGGGTGTCAAGTGCTTGGGCACCACACGTTGGCACTGGGCGCAGGATTTCACGTACCTGATAATCTCAGAGTTCATTCCTGGCCACCAATAGTGGGTTTTTATTCGCTGAATAGTGGCGTTTTGTCCCATTTGTCCGCTAAAGGGAAGAGAGTGCCCCATTTCCAAGATCTGGCTTCTGTACTGCGTCGGTACTAGGAGCTGGTTATTCCCTGTATCAGGGTCGCCCGTTCTACGATACAATACGCCATCCTTCGAAAAGATGTCTCCGTGGTGTCTGGGGTCCTTAACCATGGGCAGTTTTCTAAAGCAGGGCTCCAGAGTAGGGTCCTTTTGTTGCGCCTCCTTCAGTTCATTCGGCAACAAATTTGGCGCAGGCTCCCTCTCCTTCTTGGTTTGCCCTCTTGTGGTTACTGCTGACACGATCGGCTCTTTTAGTCTCCCAACAAACACATATCTACATCCCAGAATAACTGGGTAGATAGGATCATCCGTTATGGCCGCTTTAATAACAACTCTCACAAAATCAGAGTGTATTTCTACCAGTGCGATAGGAAGCGTCCTGGGTGCGTAACTCTTAAAAACTCCACATAGTTTGACGGTGTCCTCTGTCTCCTGATCTGGTTTGATGGTTTGACTAGGTGCCTGACGACAATACAGTCAAAAGATAATTCAGTGTCAAAAAGACAAGTTGTTGAGGTACCGTTCAAAATTACAGTTCCTCGCGTTGAGGGTCGGTCCCCCTCAGGTTGAGAATCACTGACATTGACTCTTCCTTGCGAGGCTTTATGCAAGCATCCGATGCGGTTTAGCCCGGTGTGCTTGCCCTGATCAGACGTCCCTGCTGTAGGGGTCTTCCCTTTTCCTTGACCTTGGTGGCCGCGCTGCCACGCAGGTTTTGCAGGTTGATCAGGATTGTTGTTATTTGGGGGATATCGGGTTTTGTAGAATTTCGATTTTTCTTGGGGAGGTGTCTGGGTATTAGTTTCTCGTTGGTTATAGTGCTGGGAGGGATTAGAAGAATAGGATGACTGCTCTAGGTTTTGTTTTTGAGATGGCTCATCTGTGGGTTTACGTTTAGCGCTGGGAAGTTCGGCCATTGCATTTGTATAACGTTCCGCCTTATTGAGGATGTTCTCAAGCCTGACTGCGCCCTATTCAGCCAAAAGTCTACGGGTTTCGTTTGACAAAGTGAATTTTATCTGTTCCACAAGAACAAGTTCAAGAATTCCCTCATATGTAAGAGGTAATTCTGATAATTCAAGGAACTTTGTCAAATATCGGTCATGTCCTACGAATGCAAAACAACAGAATACCACTACAGGCGCTCACTTGGGTTCCTGAGGGTAAGAGGAAAAAAGGAAGACCAAAAGAAACACTCAGAAGAACAATAATAAGAGAAGGAAGAACGTTGGGCCTAAATGATGTGCAAGAGCTAAGAGGAGTGGCGTCACAACGAACAACCTGGAGAGCACTGGTTTCTGCCTTATGCGCCGTGTTTGGTGCTTAAAGAATTTATTATTATTATTATTATTTGTCAAATAGCCCGTGAGACGTGAAGAGAACTGGGGAAATGTCTCCGTGCTCTCCTTTCGGCTGTTTCTGAACATTTGGAGAAATTTTCGGGCGGTCATCTCAAAACGCTTTTGCAAGGCCTTCCTTAGCATGTCGTAATCATGTTGGTTGCTTTCCAGCTTTGTATACACATCATAAGCATTACCTTTTAGTGCCGCTGAGAGTTTAAGGCACCAACGGGAACTCTCTAACCCATACAGATTTGCCATCCTCTCGAATTTCTCTAGGAAGGTGTCAATTTTTTCATTAGGGCTAGGGAAAGACTCTAATACAAAAGCCATCGCTGTTAACTGGGCAGATTGAGTGCTGGAGAGATCGGTTAGCTGAGACTGGGGTGAAGACGGCTCTCCATTATTGGAAGTAGAAGCACCCCGACTCTCTAAAGCCTTAAGCGCCAATTCGTGCTGTCTCTCCTTCTCTCTCTCCTCACGTTGTCTCTCCTTCTCTCTTTCCCTGCGGGCTTCCATCTCTGCCTCAATTTTCTTCTGCTTCTATTGACGATCGTCCGCTTCTTTCCTCTCCGCGACATATCTTTCAAGTTCCCTGTTGACAAACGCGTTCGCGGCATCCCCCTGTAATCCTTTCTCCTTGGCCTCCAGTCTTAACATGGACCTCAACTGAACTCTTTCTGCCATGTTAAAGAACTGGATGCTACTAAGGCGAGAGAATAAGACGAAGAAAAAAAAAAAGAAGGGGAAAAAATTAACTCTAAGCCGCTTGCGAAAAAAACCCCAAAGTATAATTTACCTGAGATACCTCCTACCTTTATATTAATCTGCTAACCTATCGCTGCTATTATCTGTCAATTAAGACTCTTAATGCAGGCTTCTACGCCACGTTAAATGGTAGGTCAAACAACTAGAAAAATCTACTATTACTTATCGGTAGAGACAAAATATAAAAAAAATTATTAATTATATTTAATTTTAAAATTTCAAGGGGAAAAAAATTTTCCTTGAAAATATAATCTCCCCCACAAAACTCCGCCCGCCGAAGTCACTTAAGAGAAGAGACGTTATTAACTAGACTTTAAAAAAATCAGAATAAGACGTCTTTAGCTTAACTCAACTCTGTTAACTTCAAAACCTTTGTGACTGTTTCACAGTCACGCGATCCCAGCAATCTTTATAAAAAAATTTTTTTTACCAATTTTCTCTGCCAGAGAATAATTTAAATAACGAATTTTTGTTTTCCGTAACTCTCTGCTGCTGTGGAAAAAAACAAATCCTATCTTTATTTTGTGTGGTCGACCCCAAGTACTAAAAGCGTTGTCTAGGGGAAAAATTATTTTTATTTTTATACCCAAACTTCACAAAGACAACTCACTCACACTCTATCTAGAGTTTCTAATTTCTAGATCCGACTCTAAATCCCGGAGAGCAACCCATTTATTGTCGTAAATTTTATTTGAGATAGGTCTTAGAAATAGTGGTCCCGTTAGAGTGAAGAATGACGGTGAAGGCTCTATGATAGAAAGGGGTATGAAATAGATAGCTGATTCACAAAGGTGTTGGAAAGAGTAAGGACAGTCTCTGAAATCGGGTATTTTCTCCGATTTGCCTATCTTACGACAAGTTTTATTTATCGTAGACTCCTAAATCTCTCCTGGCTAAACAATTGTTGCCAGTTTCCAAACACTCATGTACACACACCAATTTGGTGCTCCAAACACACATACGTGTATACAAACTACATATAACATATATAGGAAATGGGTCGGCCAACATAGTAATAAAAGGTTATGGTATTTATTATCATTAAACGAAAATCACAACATTTAGCATGGTACAGTCAAAGATCATAGTTACAGAAAAATACAAATAACAAGGTGGGGGGGGGGGGGGGGGGGATGGTGCGGTGGGGTTTGAAGAGTAGTATCCCAATATGCCCTTCCCGCTTGTATAGACAGAAAAAACCCAGCTCAAAGGCAAGTGTTATCAGAAAGAGATAATTTAACCCAAAAATAGATTTATTTATTCTGATAGGGGGGTTTACAATATTTGGTATGGGGTGTAGGAACAGAGTCCTAGTATTCTCCAAGTTATCCCTTGACTAAGGAGATTTAGGGAGGGGGAATAAGCAAAGGTAAGCAATCCCACTTAAAAAGAGAACAATACAAGGAATACAGTAACAAAAGGTATTTACCAGGTAAAGCAAATTATAATTTTAGCAAATATATATCTCATCCATTCATGCACGCTAGCAATGGCCAGCACACATTTTCTCACACTTACCGATCGTAGAATCTGGCACTCCATAGAATAACACAAACAGCAATTAAATTACTCAATAAAAGGTATGAGTCTTTTCCTTCGTTTTCCAGCCCCAGATTAGCGGGTTTTTGGCGTTTAACAAATTGTCCCGTAATCGCTGGAAGGTGAAGCCTTAGTGTTTCTTTTGGTTTTATCTAACGTTTCTATGGGATGGCACTGTCACAGGTATAGGTATGAGAAGGTAGTGGTCTCTTGGATTTCACCGCTGGTGGTTGAAAACTTCTATAGCGTGATGACAAGGACTGAACAGTGAGGTATGTTTTTCTTCGGGGTTTTTAAAAATACAGTGAAAATTACGTGACTGTCAGTGTACATAGATGATATATTCTTTTCCACATCAGACCAGTAACAAATAAAATATATCGCTCTGGCAATTGTTCTTCTCCAGTTAATCTTTACAGACTTTATTGATTTATGCTTTAAATGTTCTTGGGTTGCTTTTTCTCATGTAAATTTAGAGAGCGAGACATCATTCTATGTGAAAAAAAAAAAAAACATGAAATCATATGCTCAATACGTATCATATTCTGACGCGCGATAAATTTACAGTTAAGACTAATTTATACACTCGCGTATTCAGTTATATATATTTAAGAAAAACTCTCCGCGAGTCTAATGGTTAAAAAAAAAAACACACACACACACACACACACACACACACACATATATATATATATATATATATATATATATATATATATATATACACACAGAACTAAACTGTATTAATTGGTTATAAATCCCTTAACGTCTCAAAATTAATTTAAGCATCTATTATATTGGGAAATAACGTATAAATATATCATTTAATTTACAACTGGAAACTTTTGAGATGGGTTTATTTAATAGATTTAAATTAACACAAAATCCAGTGAAATAAAATGAAATGAAAGAACTAGCCCACTGATCACTTGAAACTAATATATTTTACCGTTGCACAGAATGAATTCACTCCAATATAGCCGAAAATCCAGAGGAAATCTAGCAGGATTCTACTATAAGCTAGTGCTTCTTTAAATCTCTGGCAAACGAATGATAAACTGCATTCTTCAGTGGTCTCAATGTATATTAAATGAAATGAGAGGTAATATCTAGAAGTTAAGTTTAACGCCTTGTTTGAAATCAGGGAACTTTCTGATTCTGCGCCGCCAGTCTCCGCTCTATTATCCAACTCTCTACCGCTTAGACTTCCCCCGTTTGTCTCGTTCTGCGAGCGGTTCTCTGGTTCACACTGAGGTGTTAAACGACAGCGGAAACTGCTTCGTCCGTTTTGGGGACCACTACTGCCTTTGATCGTATCCCGCTTTCCTCGTTGGACTCTGACAACGCCCTACTAGGCAGGAAGAAAGAAAGGTGAAGGAGGTAGTTGATTTAGATCGCTCTAAGGTAAGGCAGAAGGCGTGGCTTCCTCCCCTATAAGACAAAGCGACATCCTGGATGCACGCATGAAAACTGTTTATCATATTAATTAGCCCACGTTGTAGAATTCCACGTTGCTATTGTGCATGCTAATGAGCCCGCGTGGAATCCACGCTGACTATTGTGTTACACACAAATCTAGGGGCTGCGATGTTATTCGAGGCTACAATCCTATCATCTAACAATTCAGGGACTTCACTTTTCATACTATACGTACGTCACACAGTTCAGATATTATGGTTTAACTAATTTGCAAAGTGCTGTTAAGATTATAGTATGCAGAGAAGATTCTATGACTTTTAGTCTTAGTTAGCAAAGGGAGACGATTTAAAATTACGTCCCTTGAGGGTTTTAGTGAGTTGACCAAAAACAACGCGCACGAGAAAATTCGCTAGAGTGAACACTTTTATCGAAGAATTGTTATAATGGGAAATCGGGCTAAAATATTATATCAGTCTGCTTTTGTGAACGCGAGTAGCTTTATGACAAGCAAAGTTCTTGCTGTGTTAAAATGTTACAGTGGTGAGCGAGGTCTAGAATGGTACATTCGGGCGGACATGCCACTCAGGTGGTTGGGTTTTCTGTGGTCACAGAAAAAGTATCTAAACTGTCTGCCTAGCCATTTAGCCGCTCAGTACATCACTCTCTAGTGTAGATTTTGGCTGGTGTCAGCTACAAGTATTATTTCGAAGGACAAGGGTGTCAAGATATGCAGTCCATGATGGGTGAGAGCGCCGAGTCCAGCAGGTATGTGAGGTCGCCTCAAGAAGAAATATGATAGACAGCTACTAGTAATGAAGTATTGTATGATAGACAGCCACTAGCAGTAAAGTGAAGTATGATAGACAGCTACTAGTAATGAAGTACAGTGTGATTGACAGCCACTAGCAGTGAAATGAAATATGATAGACAGCTACTAGTAATGAAGTATTGTATGATAGACAGCCACGAGCAGTGAAGTGAAGTATGATAGACAGCTACTAGTAAGGAAGTACAGTGTGATAGACATCCACTAGCAGTGAAATGAAATATGATAGACAGCTACAAGTAATGAAGTACAGTATGATAGACAGCCACTAGCAGTGAAATGAAATATGATAGACAGCTACTAGTTATGAAGTACAGTATGATAGACAACCACTAGCAGTGAAATGAAATATGATAGACAGCTACTAGTAATGAAATACATTATGATAGCTGCTAAAAGCGAAGTGCAGTAGGATAGACTGCAAATATTGAAGTAGGGAGGCATAGACAGTGGCGGAAATTTTCACCCCTGACAGTTTAGGCCAGTCTTATATCCAAGATACGCTACAACAGTAAACCCAATAAAATAAATCAAGACAGAGTTGAAGTTAGAGACAGCCAATGTTGAGTACAGATGAATAGCGACGTAGACGAAATGCAAGGAGAGAGATGTGTTACATGCAGATCACATAAATATAAATCTGTAAATAAACTGTTGGATTTGAGTTTCACCGCTGTCAGCGTGAGGTTTATTATCAAATAGTTAAAGAAATCATCAACCGTCTGTACTGTCTGGTTGTTGTGGTCAACAAAGTTTTCATCCAAGCATTTATCGTCACCATCTGCAACTATCCTTGTTTAGGTCAGTGATCGAACCAATATACGACACATTTATATCAACCTATCAATACTCACGGCCACAATACCACCAACTAGTATGGCAAAAGAAGAGAAACAAATACCCTCTGAGTATTGAGTCCCCATCTTCCTATTCCACCATCCCATCTACCTCAGACTTTGCCCTCGATTAGAATTAAGCTTAATCCCTCGACAGAAAACTTTCTTTACATTTAAATTGAATAACTTTATTGTTACTTTACATTCAAATGAAAAGGTTAATAGTATTGATAGAATATGTTTACATTTACATGTCCATTGGTTGAAAAATGTTCACAATATAGATTGAATATGTTTTCGGTTACATCTACACTGTTTGAAAAGCTTGAAAACTTTCATTACTTTTAAAGTGAATATGTTTACATAGACATTTACACTGGTTTGTAATTGTAAATATTATAATTAGAATGTACATCATTTCTTTCATCTTTCCCTCCCTGCTCCATATGGAACTTGGGACTACTTATGATTTTAGTTCTCTTTATAAAACTAGCAATAAAGCAGTCGCCAGCCCTTGCAGTGGTGGTTCATGAAATTATCATTCTATATGCTGAGGTTGCCAGCCTCAAATGTCTTGGACATCCACTAGCGATTTTCACATATTAATATTCACATGGTAATATATACATATTAGTTCACATGTTAGTAATGAAAAATATAGAATTAAAAATGTACAACTTACGCCAATCTTGGCTCACAGACTGTCTGCTCAGAGAAGTAGGTTAAGGCACTTGCAGAAGCCTTTTACACGTGTTCTTGTGGGTCGTTACTTTAACAATAAATTCCCACGTTGACTCTGTGTGTTCAGTTTCCTCAGATCCCGGTTTTCCTTATTAAAATGATAGAGATTTCCTGGGCTCTTGGAAGTACTTCAAAATGCTCCAACAAAGTCCGGTCTGATAAATGGAATTCTGATTCTAACTCTTGAAGTCTGGTTGTAGTCTTGGCGCGAGGTGAAATTTTCACAGCGTTTTAAAACTGCAAAGTGTCAGGTTATATTGCACTTCGCCTCACCCACAGTTGTTTATTACGATTTAGGCAGGGTCCAATCAGGAATTTGGTGGTTCCTCTATTTCGAACCCCCGCCAATCGTTTAAAAGCTGCATATTTAATAATAATAATAATAATAATAAATTCTTTAAGCACCAAACACGGCGCATAAGGCAGAAACCAGTGCTCTCCAGGTTGTACGTTGTGACGCCACTCCTCTTAGCTCTTGCACATTGTTTAATCCCAACGTTCTTCCTTCTCTTATTATTGTTCTTCTGAGTGTTTCTTTTGGTCTTCCTTTTTTCCTCTTACCCTCAGGAACCCAAGTGAGTGCCTGCAATGGTATTCTGTTGTTTTGCATTCGTAGGACATGACCGATATATGACCATCGTCTTTTCCTTATATAGTTGGAGACATATTTCTGCCTAGAGTCTTCTCTTATTTGTCGATTAGTCTTGAATTCTTTCCAACTGATGTTCATGAGTTTTCTAAGACATGTGTTCTCGAATGTATTCAGCTTGTTCTCCAATGATTTTGTTATTTTCCAACTCTCACAGCCGTATGTTAACACTGAGATAACATTTGAATTAAACAGACGAAGCTTGGTATGTATATTCAATGATCGTAATTTCCAAATGTTAGATAATCTATTGAAGGCGCTAGCTGCCAAAGCAATTCTAGTATGAAATTCTCTTGTTGTGTCACCATCCTGAGTCATTTTACTGCCTAAATAATTGAAACTTTCAACTTTCTGTAGTTTTTCCCCGTTCAAGATGATATCAAAGGTCTCGTTAGAAAAGTTCATAGCTTTAGTTTTAGAGGCATTTATTTGGAGACCTATTTTAACCGAAAGATGACACAAATTATTTACTGCTTCTTGGGATTGTCTGGGTGTTGAACTTAAGAATGCCAAATCATCTGCGAAATCCAGGTCCCCCAGGAATTTTCCATTTGTCCATTTTATACCTAATTGTTCATTGTGGTGGGGTAATTCAAAATAATTCCCACATGGAAAATTCTGTGCGTGATGACACGTGTTGCTTACTATTAGACCAGGCCCCAATCAAAAATGTAGTTATGTTTACATCTCGAGTGCCGGCCAATAGTTTCAAACATGCGTGTTTAGGATGGGGTAATTCAAAATATTTCCACTAGGAAATTTATGTGCATTAATGCGAAGGTCATATCTTCCAAATATGGAATTAAAACATCCGATCACTCTCTCGGCAGTGTTTTCTCAAATACAACATCTTACTTTCATTAAAAGTAATGTCTTTGTAACAAGGAGTACCGGAAACGATTATGTCATTCTTGTCTGTCTAGAAATCTGTTGCGCAGGCGAGTAATCTAACGATCCGTCGCTTTCGAAAACACAAATTCTTCGTTTACCCATCTGGTCGTGGAAGGCACACCAGCCTTATCAGCGATCAAACAAATTCGCTGGGCGATTTTAGTGCTAATCCGTAGCCTGATGTCGGGCACACCCGAAATTTTCCAAGATGATTGTCGGTTAATATTATCTCATCCGTCTCCTTTTCCAGCAGGGATGAACGGGTAAACAAACAGACATGACGACTTTTCACTGAGAGGAGTGTAAGATGATTTGAAAGTACTAAATATCTGCTTGATAGCAGTGAAAGAAAAAGTGCCGACCCCAGAAAAGCACGTAATTTAGTCAACTCAAAATATGTAACTAAATACTGCCGGAGAGGAAAAGAGATCGACCCAATATTTATGTGACAAAAATGTTGGCAATCTTTAACGGAGTTTTTCATATTTTCTGTCCACTTGCCTGCTTGTGTCTGTTTTTCTTCTGGTTTTCTTTCCTTCTGCTTTTCTTTCCTTCTGCTTTTCTTTCCTTCTGCTTATGATTTATTTTTCTGTCTTAATCCTCCTTAGTAAATCCTCATTTTCCTCTGTCAGTTCCGCTAAGCTAGCAGCATCCTTAGTAACTTGTTGTTGAATGTTTTTGAAACAGATTTCTTCTGCTTGTCTTACTGAATCATCTGCTACTTGTTTTTCGTGTAATTCTATCTGTTTTGATAGGTTGCTTTCTGTTATCATTATTTCTGAGTTTTTCTGAGTTATTTCAACACTTTTTAGTATTTGTTATGGATTGTTTCTTTGAGTGATTTGGAGATGCTAAGTTAGGAGATGTTTGTTGTTCGATGACTACTTTAAATGGTATGTTGGTGTTGATGGATTTTATCAGTGCAAGTTTGGTCAAAGGGGGTATCCTATGAAACGTGAACGATGATTTGCTAAACAATTTGCACATTTCCTGTCTTTATTTGTTGTTTTATAATCATTACTCTCCTTCACTAGTTTGCATTTGTCATAACTGTAGTCTCGTGCACAAAATGAGTAGTTTGGTATATTTCGACATGAGCTTTTTGTATGGCTAAATGTCTGACAGTTGGAACACTGGATTCTCTGTCACATTTGGATTTGAATATGGCTTTTATAATTGGTTTAGATACTTCATAAGTTTCTCTATATCGTTTTGTTACAGCGGTCTCCCTTCTTTAGCTAGTTTATCTGCTTCTTCGTTGCCTGGAATGTTGCAATGGGCTGGTACCCACTGGACTGTGCACTTGTTGAAGCATTGGCCAGGCTTTCAAGTTAGTTCTTTTCATCCACATCGGAGGTGGTGCTGTAGGGAGCATCGCCACTTGGTGCGATCTCGGCAGCTTCATCCTCCCAGGCTGCTGGTCCAGTGTCTTAATGTCTCTCTTGCACACATCTTTGAATCTCGCCTACGGTCGCCTGGCTGTTCTTTTGCTATCTGCTAGTTGTCTGTAGAAAATATCTTTGGGGAATCGACCATATACCATGCGGCGTACATGGCCAAGCCAGTATAATATGCTCTGTCTAAGCAGTGTATACATGATTTGAAGGCCAACACAGGACAGCACATCGATATGTGTCACTTTGTCCTAAAAAATACCGAGGATAGAGCGTAGAAATCGTAGATTGAAAATTCTGAGCCTTTTTTTTTGTGTTGCCTAGCAAAGTTTGTCTATGTCTCGCTGCCATATAGAAACGTGCTGCCGACGCAAACATTATTTCCCACAGCTTTGGTCCAAAACTTTCCCTACGCCACGTCTCAGTTTTTTTTTTTTTTTGCGTACGCTCGCTATTGCTCGAGGCGAAATCTCAGGTTAGTATGTTGTTACGGTGCAGCTCTGCTGGGCTTACTTCTTTTTATATGAATTACTTGATTAATATATACTGAAGCACATTAAAAACGCACCACCTGTATAATCCAGGAACAGAGTGTGAAATGTAAATATAATTGTTTACAAGTTTACATATTTGGAATCTTTATTCATTTTCCTATGAATCCATGCTGGTCATTAATTTGTACATTTGATTGTTATCTTCTTCTTCTTCTTCGTTCGTCCTGAAAAGGACGGTGGTTGCGTTGTGTCTGTTTACGCCTAAGCTGTGATATCTGCACCTTTCGGTCGACACATCCGACCTCTGCACGGCATTTTCTAGGACCGGGTTTGCCTTCCCATTGCGATCCACACTCGCTCAGCCAGCCTGCACTGCTGCAGACTGTTTCCAGGACCACCACGTGGAGGTGGAGTGCGGTCTTGACCAGCTCTGGTTCGCTGGTCCTGACGCAGGCAGTCAAGCTATGAGTCGCTGACTGCATTCACTATTGCTGCATCTTGAGGTTATGATTGTTATGAAAATCATTGCATTCTGTGCAGGCAAGGGAGAAAACCAAAAATGCAACCAATAAAAAATTTCATTCACACTATCCTCAGTATCTGGTATGTCCACGTGTGCTTGCAAACAAGCTTGGCAGAGACTCCGCATGGAACGCACAAGTCTATGAAGGAAATTCCGGGGAATCAAGTCACATTCACGTGTAAGAGCAGCTTCGAGCTGTTGCACATTAGCTGGAGAACCTTGCCTATAGACTCTGCGCAAAAGCTCGTCCCACAGATGTTCTATAGGGGACATGTCTGGTGATAGGGCAGGCCAATCAATCGTCACAATGTTCTGCTGCTGTAGGTATTGCTGCGTAATGCATGCGGTGTGCGCACGTGCGTTATCCTGCTGGAGAAGCTGCAAGTCTGGATAATTTGTGAACGCAGGAGCAACCAATGCATCCAGAACCTAATCTCGATATGTCACAGCATTAACATTTCCACGGAAGACGTGAAGAGGCAAGCGATGGTGAAAACTGAATCCTCCCCAAATGTGAATACTGCCACCTCTAAATCGGTTGTGCTGACGAACACAGCAATCTGCAAAGCACTCTCCACACCGTCACCAAATCCGCATACGTCCATCAGCAAAGAATATGTTGAATCTGCTTTCGTCTGTGAATAGGACAGCATTCCACTGCAGTCTAGTCCATCTGACATGTTGCTCTGCCCATTGCAGGCGCTGCTGACGATGTCTGTGAATCAAGTTTGGCCCAACATAAGGTCTAATTGCAGTAAGGCCTGTATCTCTGAGTCGTCGTATGACTGTCATTCGAGAGACTTGCCCACGTCTACCCACTATTGCTCTTGCTGTTTGACTTGCCGGGAGAGAACGATTCCTTAGGTGACTCAGCACAATATGACGATCTTGCGCAGGGGTAGTAACTCGTGGTTGGCCACTCCGAAGTCTATCCCGAGCCATGCCAGTGGTTCCGTAACGTTCATTGAGACGTACAATAGTGCTGTGGTGGCAATTCATCCTTCTGGCAATGGCCCGCGAGCTCATTCCGGTCTCCAACATACCAATGGCTCGTTGGCGGTCGTTTTCAGATAGTCGTGGCATTTCAAGCACATGTACTGGGTGTTTTGTCTCAACGGCCTTTTTATACCGAGTATACTGCCACAACGCGTACACATTTTCAGGGTCATAGCTGTTGGGAATGGTGTTGCACGTGTAACTTTCATTGTTTTCATGTAGTCTGTACACAAACCCGTGGGTTGAATCATGCACTTTCCATTCCAGCAGCCATTCGCTCTCTACCTCATGACAAACACGGGGAAAATCCATTCCCACACTTTTTTTTCCAGCTTCTCGGCATCAGTATATATAATAGTGGTGCGTTTTTAATGTGCTTCAGTATATATAGATTCGGACACTGCCTCAAGTCAAGTGCCGATAGGGTGTGTCCCTTCAATCCCCGCCCAGACAGCCGTATACTTCAAAACATGAATGATACTCCAAAGGTCAGGTTGGACGATTCACATGACGATTTATTACACATCTTCAAGCTCCAAAATATATCTTGGCAATATGCACATAAGATAATGGCATCAACTAGACAGTCTCTAGTGTCGCTGTACAGTCTTATAGCTGGAACGATGTCGAAGACATTTCCGCACAGTTTTTATTATAATAATTCAACTCACGTTCATCAGATCACACATCATTCCTCTTACATAAATATTAACATCCTCGCACGGAGGTGTATGGAGAATCCAGAGATGGAATACAAAGGAATATGACCAGTAAATCTTCAAACACTCAGGAGCATAAAACACATACGTCCAACGCCTTGAATAGACACACACCGAATCCCCAAAGCCAAGGGACGCTTTAGTTAGCAGACTGCAAAACTGGCGTCTGCAACTTTAGGCCACCAAAAGTAATGACGTCACTTCCTGAAACCAGCGCAACGGTCTCATAAACAAATCAACCAGTGTCGAACTGTATTGATATCGACATACATGTTATGAACTTTAGTCATAACATATGTCTAACCTGAGACTGATTTTTACGTGAGTATCCCTTTTTTCCGTGTACAGAGACAGGTGTCTCTCGCCATTCAGGCAGATACTCGCCGATTTCGGAGGTACCCATTAGAGCTGGGTCTGCTCAGGAGCCGCCAGTCCCTGATCGACGACACTCCTTCAAATGTCCTCGCCAGGGTTCGAGTTAATCCAGTCCAAATCCCGGTCGACGAAAAATCTTCAAATGTCTTCGCCCAGGTTTGATCCTGGGTCACCCGGTCGCCAGCGCAGTTTGGTAACCACTACACCAGCGCGGCTCCCAGCTTTATGAGATAGGATGACTGGTTACCTTTCTCGCTACACTTGCTTTCCCTAAATCAATGCAAGCTCAGGTGCGCATTTACAGCTGGGTAGACAGAGTGTGAAGCTACTGGGTTTTGAACCCGGTAACTGTGTCTTGAGGAGCTAACGCTCTAACCACTCTGCCAGTTGACGTTCCGAGGTTAGTGGTAAGGTAGTACATTAAAAATGCTATTACCAGTTTCTTTAATGAGAACACGGTTAGTGGTTTAGCGTCAGGGGTATAGCGTCTCCGGTTTAGCGTCAGGGGTATAGCGCCACCGGTTTAGCGTCAGGGTTATAGCGTCACCGGTATAGCGTTAAGATTTAGTGTGTGACGGAATTATTGGGTCGATCTCTTGTCCTCTCCGGCAGTAGTCAGTTACATTTGTTGTGAGTACTGATTACGTGAAATTTTCAGTGGTCGGAACATGTTCTTTCTCTGCTATCAAGCAGATATTTGGTATTTTCATATCATCGTACACTCCCTTCGGTGATAATTCTTCATGGTGTTTTAAGCTTCTCGGCTTTGCTAAGATTAAGCACAGGTAAAAAAACCCAGATCGGCTGGTCAGTTTTGTATTGTGACCGAGCGTTCTGTGTACCTAAGACTTGCCGGGCGATAAATCATCTGTCTGCGGACAAATTATAGACATGCACCTGGAATACGGAATGAGGTAATAGCATCCAGACAGACGTATTACTAAGATATTACTTGATATACAAGTAAGTAGTTATTTGTAATCTTACTTACTTACTTAGTCGTTCCCCTTCTACCGTGAGGTGTAGAGGTTTGTTATTTATAATCACTGGCGAGAATAGTACGGAAATCTCACTTCCATATTTGGAAGATATGACCTTTGCATTAACGCAAAGAAATTTCCTAGTAGAAATATTTTGCATTACCCCACCAAAGTACACAGGTTTTGAAACGATTGGTGTAGTGGGTTTGATGGTATTGTATGATTGTGATATTACCTAGTGTGATGCATGAGGTCAGCTGTGAAGGCTCCTGAGATAAATGTAGCTGTGAATTTACAGAAGGCCCTTCTTGCTACCACTACAACCTCACACCTATCTTTTTTTTTCTAATGAATGTGGCTACGTTAAAATTCTAGGGTACTGATATGTAATGTGTTGTGGTAGTTTACATACACACACACAGATAATTAATAAGTCTAATGATATTAATAAAATGTTATAACACAATGAACTAACTCAAGCTGTTTAAAATTTTGATATTAAATTTTCTTTAAGTTTATTTGTTCTGAACCAAGGTTTTATTTTGGTCAGAACATATAAAAGGTTTTGAAATTTTGAATAAAATGCATGAATATATGGCATAATCAATGAAAGGTTTGTACATATGTATTTTACAAAACTAGTTAATATTACTACTGTTTATAGTTGTAATTTATCTGGGAGAACGATTAATGGATGTGCTGTTGGGGTGGCCTCATCACTCCCTGTCTATGGCTACTAAACATTGTCCTTTTATTGATGGGATTATTGTTGGTGTGTTAGAAAATAAGTTGGTGAATTTCCAGCAGGCCAGACGCTCACGTATCTGAATGAGAAGTTCTGGTGCTGGAATCTGGTGCTGGAATCTGGTGCTGGAATCTGGTGGCCCCACCTCTCCGTGCTTGGGGGCAATATAAGGATGCTCTGCCAAAATATTAAACTGCACGGGTCCACTCTGGTATAATTCAACACATCATTTGACACCACATTGGTGCCAAATAAAAAACTCACAGTTCTGAAATAAAAGTATTGGTCATGTGTCAGAATTCCATCCTCTAAACCATTTCTGCACACAACTCTACACACAACAACACCACATAGACAGGGTCAGATCTCTCTGACCATACAGCACATCTTACCAAGTTGGTTTTACATAGGATAAGTTCCCCCAGACTACATATTCTGAAATATGTTCATTAGCTTCCTGCCATAGAATAGGATAGGTGATATGTTCCACTGATCTCAACACTTGATCCGCCCTTCATAATCCTTGCTGGAGTTTATGTATTTTGTTTGTCTCTAGACCCTGAACTGGGGCGGGGGGTCTAGAGCGAATCCTTACTTGTTGTAAGGGATAGATTATGATATGGCAGTATCAAATCACTCAAAACATTAAACAAATATTAAAATGTACAAAGAAATACTGTCAGTCTTACCAGAATTATGAATAGAGAACACAGTTATATGCTAGCAAAACTCAGCTGAGCTGCTGGCTCTAGTATGGCGTCCCTCTAAATATTTCAATTAGCTTTTGGGAAATACACCACTGAAGAATTACTGTGTCTACTACTGGACAGTTTTTGTTGAATGGCAAAGATGCGCTTCTGAGCGACGATATTATGTTTATCTGTGGCCAATCATCGCCTTTTTTCCTTTTCAAATTCAAACCTCCTACCAAAAAGTCAATTCAGTCATACCTCAGTCAAGTATGTATTATTGTCTGTTGGTCCGTCTGTCTCTACTTGCGTTTCACAAAAAACACACTTGTTTTTTGAACCAACTCTGCCGTCCCCTACACAATTTTGCCTTTAAAGTTATTTTTAGCCACAGCTTCCACTAATTCCCCTTCTCTTTCCTTCCAACTAGATTTTAGCACTTGAGTCTCAAGGCCGCAATTTTTGAAAATTAGTGACATTTTTTTGTTTCAATGCAGTCGCTCGCTGATATGAACAACACAGTCTTTTGTCAATATCTTCATTATTATCTATCCGTCTGTATAAATGAAAGCATATTATTTCACTGCTCAAGATGGGCCATCCGGCCAGCTAGGTTTTATATTCCTAACATTATTATTAAGAAAAAGTTACTTTTCAAGGTTAGTTGGTTTTTTTTTTTGAAATATGTTCGAGCATCTTCTATAAGGCGTTTGCCGCTGAATTCAAATAAAGGACAAAATATCGCAAAAGCGTCCAAGAAATGACTGTTGCGTATAATAACTAAGGTCCCTTTTGTCGATTTCTTTACCTCGTGTCAACTTGGGGACGTGAATTTTTTTTTCTTTCCCCACCAATTGCGTCTTTTTAGCCTTGCTAGTTTCAAGCACGTGTTCAGTCATATTTTTTCCTTTTTATCTCCGTTCTCATCCCGTCCCAAGGGTAAACGTTTTGCCTTCACGTCTAACAATTTAATTTTCATGGCGGGTAGTGACCCGCGGCGTGGGCGATCATGTCTGCTAGTAGCTTACGCATTAGTTTTTATCCCTACATTTTATCTTTGGAGATATTTTAACGTTGTATCAAGGTTAATTTTATCACAATTGGCTGGCATTTGCAATGTAGGAATAACCACATTTCTGATTGGGACCTGATCTAATAGTAAACGACACGTGCCAGGAACAAAAGGGGCAATATAACCTGACACTTTAGTTAGCTTAGAACACTGTGAAAATTCACCTTGCGCCAAGAAGACAACCAGACCTTGCCAGAGTAAGAATAGCAGCAAATTTCATTTATCGGACCGGACTTGTTGGAGACTCTTGAGGACTTAAAGGCCCAGAAAAACGCTGCTATTATTAGCAAGGAAAACCAGAATCTTAAGAATCTGAAACACAAAGTCAAAATGGGAACTTATTGCTAAAATAACATCACCCCAGACCACGTATAAGTGGCATCGTCAAGCTGCCTTAAACTATTTCTCTAAGCCTAAAGATTGGCGTAAGTTGTACATTTTAAATTCTATATTTTGCGTTATCAACATGTGAACTAATTTGCATATAGTGACATGTGAACATTACTATGTGAAAATTGCTAAGTGGATGTCCAAGTCGTTTGAGGCTGGCAACCTCAGCATATAGAATGATGATTTCTTGAACCACCACTGCAAGGGCCGGTGAATGCTCAAAAGCAGAGGTAGTCTCAAGTTCCACAGGGAGTGAATGATGGAAGAAAAGATGTACATAATCTACATTATTAACATTTTCAACCAGTGTAGATGTAAATGTAAACATATTCAATCTATATTGTTAACATTTTCAAACATAGCAGATGAAAAGGGAAACACATTCAATTTATATTATTAACCTTTCCAAGCAATGTAAAGGTAAATATAAATCTATTCAACCTAAATGTAATGAATGTTTTCCCACTCAGTGGGATTAATATTAATTCTCACCGAGTGTAACAGTTCTGAGATAGATGGGATGATGAAATAAAAAGAGGGGGGCACAAAAGTATGTGTCGGGAAACTCAATATTCAAAGTGTGTTTGTTTCTCTTCTTTTGTGACATTAGTTGATGGTGCCAGTTGAAGGTACTATCTCTGGAACAAGTGAGGGTATAAGTAGCCTGAAGTCGACGCTAGACACCATCATCAGATGGGCCTTAAAGACGCGGGACCAGCTTGGTAGTTACTCCGTGACACTTCTTGGAACGTGCTACGACTTTCAAACTTGACCAGTGACGAGTGTGATGAGGTCGTCCATCTGCAAAGACCCAAACATCAGCTGCAGGAGAACCTCATTGGCAGCTAAGTAGAAACATAAAAGCTGCCAAGTGAACTATCAAATATTTTAACTCCATAACATCACTCGATGATGACTATAGTTTGATAAAGAATTATTCATTTTTTAAACTGTTAAAACAAATTGATTATTAAATTTCTTCCTTGTATAAAGACAAATCTAAAATTGATTTAATTATTTTGAATGTACTACACCCGTATGTCTCAGACCATTTCTTAAATACACTTAAACAGAGCTATACAATAATAATAAGAGGAATTTCGCTGACTTAAGGGACTTGAACGAGCTTACGAATTATAAGAAAACACTATCTTTCACAAAAGTTGACGGCATATACTAGAGTTAACATTTGCTCAGCCTCATGCAGCATTGATCTCGCTTTTCTGAATATCTTGTGAAACACCCTTGAGGTAGAAGCATCATTATCCTTCTACCTACAACTCTGCCAGGAGTAATCTTGGGCGAAGGTAGACACCTTTGAAGACCCACATTAGTTACTCTTGGGTTCAGGCCACTGTTGGACCACTACAGCAGAGCTAAGGGGAGGCAACCCGTGACATAGTGTTAGACATAACTGTAACCGCCAACTGTAACCTTAACAGGAAGCCTGCTTGCGTCACAATGGCAGACCGCACAGTAAACTGTCATTCAACCGACGAAAGCAGTAAGTCAAATAATATGATATTACATTTCAGTAAAATACGGTTTCCTTAATCTTGCCAAGTCATACTGAGCGTTATGACCCGAGACTCTTCAGGGCGTGATGCAACTTATGGCTCAGAAAATTGTGGAATTTCACTATTATTTTTGCAGTTGTCAAAACGTTTGCCTGCCTAGCTAAATGAATGAGACGACGCCGCCTATACATTTTCCCAGTTAATCCCATTCCGTCATTTCTTTTGCCTTAGGGGCTTATAGTTTGTTTGTCTAATAAGAGCCAACATAATTTGTGTGTTTGGCTTGTCTGGTATCCATTGATCATCTACAATGATATTTGACTTTTGACACGAGACCAAAAAGTTGAAAAAAAAGAGACAATACAAAAAGTTGGATAAAAAGAGACAATACAACAAGTTAGTGGCGTCTTAGGGCAACAACAAATTGATCAATCTATCGCTGTTTCCAGCACGCCTAGTGGCGTCTTTGTGGAACAGAAACAGACCAAACAATCTATCGTTGTTTCCGTAATTAGATTGGTTGGCAAGCAGGTGATCAGCCCACTGTGCGAAGTTTTTACGGGATGGGGTAAACAGCCCCATGCCCAACCCTCCTTAGTCGCTTTTTACGACATGCGTGGTAGGGTGCAGTGTTACTATTCTTTGCTCCCCTTTCGGGCCCCGGCAACACACGGGTGTTAAATTATATCGCAGAAGCAAAATTCCGTTGACGGAATCCACATTTAACATGTTTCTGTCTTTTGTCCAGTGACTTTCCTTCAATAGTAAAAATCCTGTCCACTTTTGAATTGTGACCAGGAACCGTAAGCAAATATTGTGCGATCATTAAAAGTTCAGATTGAAATTCAACATTTACTGATTGTTTTAAAAACGTGGTTCGTCTCTCATATACCAGCAACTGCATGAATCCCCCATAACTATTGTTACTTTCAACAAATATCGTCAGGTTGTTAAGTTGATCAATGCACTGTCATCGTCAAATGCAACATTTTTATCAGTTAAATATTGCCCAGAAGCTCACACATCTACACTTGTTGGTACTTCATGTGAGGTCATCCATGAAAAAATATGTGAAACCTTCTTATGGTTCCATCGATATCTCTAGGGCTTCTGAACAACTGATGTACGTGCATTATTCTCACGAAACTTGTCACACAAACTACGAAGTCTGCTTCTTCGTTTTTCAAGAACTATATTAGGAATCTTCAAGGGCACAGACTCTTTACACAAGCGCTGCTTAAGAATGTCTATCACAGATGTAATACAGTTTTGCACTTCAACAACTCAACTCTATTCCTTTGTAATTTGCTCAATGTTTACTTGGAAAATACATCTTAAAGATTATATGTACGTGAGACATACACCTCTTCAAAGTCATGTTCAGAGTCCGAGCTGAAAACTCCGGATCAATCAATGACACTTTTGAACAAAGCAGCCCGGACGCTCAATCTTAAGGTAAAATAAAGAGGGCAAATCCGGGGAAAATAGGACAGCTGGTCCCTCTAGTATGTGTGAGTGTATGTCTGTATGTGCGCGCGCATTTTAAAATGTCCTGTGGAAATCTACAGATCTTAAATATCTCACTGCATGAACTACTAGAAACACTGGGGAAAGGTAAAGGTGTTTGAGACTTTAACTATGTAGAAAATGTCGTATGGATATGAAGTGTTCAAGTCTATATTAGATTCAATATTTATGAGGTGGGGTGGTGGTGACCAGTGGTGGTAACCAGTTCCCGTGCTTGTTACCTTTGAGTCAGGTACTCATTTTTAACTGGGTAGATTGGAACGGGACGATACCAGGTTTCTATTCCAGAACTTAGCCGTGAAAGGTAAGCGCTTTAACCACTTAGTCAATCAGACGGTCTGCTAGCATCAGGGTCAGCGAACCAGAGCTGACCAAGACCCTACTCCACCTCCACGTGGTGGTCCTGGAAACATGCTGCATCACTGCAGTCTGGCTTAGAGAGTAGGCATCGCAGAAGGAAGGCAAACCCGGTCCCAAAAAATGCCGTGCTGAAGTCGGATGTGTCGACCGAAAGGTGCAGATATCACAGCTTAGGCGTAAACAGACACAACGCAACCACCGTCCTTTTCAGGGCGAACGAGGAAGAAGAAGAAGAATCAGACGGTCTCTATTCTCTGATATTACTGGTCATTGGTAAGTCATGTGACATGGTTCACTTGAGTTTATTTTGCTGTCTACTATGACGTTTTACTCAAACTTTCAAATACTGAGATCAACAGTAGACATACTGTATTTCTTACCCTAGATACAATAAAAGACGACGTGGGCGGATGCCATAAGTAGGTACAAACTATTGACAATTATAGATAACTATATCTTAATTCTAACCCATTACGGGTTGACTAGCACATCTGTCTTCATTAAGTAAAAAACAAAAAAACTTGGTAGACAGATGCACTTACAAGCTCATAAACGTAAGCGTGTGTCTGGGTATGGGCATTATCATTACCGTTATGATCATTATCCCGTCATCTTTACTCATGTCATGTCTTTTATGAAAAAAAAAAAACACATACACTTGAATTGGTCACCATTCTTATTCCCGCTCGTGTACAATCATGTGCAGGTCCTGTGGTCAACATTGTGTAATAGATACAGTGTACTGAAACTTCTGTACACGTATATGTAGTTAGACATCTAACCGCAAGATCTGTAATTTTTATTTTATTTCTTGGAATGTGTCAAGCAAGCACCATTTGTTCTAAATTCGATTACAAATCATGGATGTGTGTATGAGACACAAGCATGCTGGGAACAGTTGCAGTGAAAAATTTGTTTGAGGCTGTTTATCTCTTTGTACATGCTACTTCTTTTGTTTTGTTTGAGCTATCTTTCGCATTTAAATGCTATAGCCATCTTTTATCTGGACAACCGCTTAATGCTTAATCCTGGTACATCTTCCACTAATTCGTGAGTGTTTTATATACTTATATATATATACAGAGAGAGAGAGAGGGAGATTGCCTCGATACGTCCCAACTTTTCTTTCCTGTTCTTTGTTCTTAGAGAGTCATCGGCGGACTTTATTTCGTCTATCACCTTCTTACTACAGTTTCATGTCTCAACTTCTGTTCCTTAATATAAATATCTTTCCTTCATTGTCCCTTCTCTGTGAGACACATACATTCCTGGCAAAACAGGATGCTCTGGGAGTCTCGATTACGCCTAGGAAATTAGTTGCAGGTCATGATGTCAGATCTTGGAGCTTGTTTCGACTTAGCGTCGGAGAGAGATGGCAGAGGAAAATACGTAGTCTCGCATTGGCTTTCCAAAATTAGCCTTTTGTCAAGCCGGGGTGACTGATCAAGATGGCTAACAGAAATGACGCCGTAAAATCCCGCAGGCTTTGCAGTTGTGCATTCTTCGAATGGTCCTGCGTGTGTATGTGGGTGTGCTGCAACCTGAGAGAAAACTGAACTTTGACTGAATTAAAAGCTGGGACCCAACTTATGCCTGTCAGCCAATCAAAAACAATTTAAGCTCTCTGGATGCACGTGATGAAATACAGAAATCATCTTTGCCCAAAAGCACAGCTGCCAGAATGATCGACTATGACAGCTAAATCATTACTACATGGGGCAGCAGCTAAGTGACAACTCCAGACAAAGAGCAATATTTACGACCCAAATTTTAGGACTAAACCCCAACATCAATGATGATACATCATATACTAATCTAATTATTACCTAGATTGTTCATCCATTTTATGCCAAACTTATAGATTCATTTATTTGTACATCTGTAGCTAATAGTAATATTACAAGTCTTAATTTGTTATTCTTCTAGTGACATTTGTCATTTTTCGGTTGTGATTGAATGAATGGAATCTAGCGTATGGGATCATACAAATAATACGAGCTAAACATAATAATAATAATAATAATCATAATAATATTGATTAAAGGTAGGACTTAGGGGAAGAGTCACTTGGGTACTACAAGCGTTCTCTATATAATTATCTTTAAAGCATTCATCCTTGCTCTTAGAGAGGGGTTTGCCACCCATTTCTCCTGTTGTGTGCACTCCAGAACTTCTCTGTTTTACATTTCTTTATAGTTGAGCATGCTTTTCCTATTTCAGTGCCTATCCACTTATTATCCAAGCAGTAGGGATTTCTGAGGGTGATTACTTGAAGAGGTCAATCTGTGAACTGTCTTCACATTATACCCTTCACGCTCTCTTTCACCTGAATCTACGCTCCACACACACACACACACACACACACACACACACACACACACACACACACACACACACACACACACACACACACACACACACACACACGCACGCACGCACGCACGCACGCACGCACGCACGCACGCACGCACGCACGCACGCACTTATATATATATATGTATGTATACACACACACACAGAATGTCCTCGACTTACGACGGCCATATCATTAAATCTATTATATTATTTTCGAATATTATCGAGTCCCTACGCACGGTTGTAAATTTTCGTCAAGAAAAGTGGAACAAGAGATGACAAGAAGACGATGTCGATGAATAGGACACACATTGTTGATAGCATTACATGGCAGTCCTTGTTATGAAATCCCCAGAGTAAAGGAGGCAGAGACAGGCCAAAAAATCACACGGAGAAGAGAACTGGAAACAGAAGAAAATGATGAGGAAGACAAGAAGATAGCGCCCTTGAATCTCTATACTAGTACAGAAAGTTGATGGCACCCTTGAATCTCTATACTAGTACAGAAAGTTGATGGCGCCCTTGAATCTCTATACTAGTACAGAAAGTTGATGGCGCCCTTGAATCTCTATACTAGTACAGAAAGTTGATGGCACCCTTGAATCTCTATACTAGTACAGAAAGTTGATGGCGCCCTTGAATCTCTATACTAGTACAGAAAGTTGATGGCGCCCTTGAATCTCTATACTTGTACAGAAAGTTGATGGCGCCCTTGAAACTCTATACTAGTACAGAAAGTTGATGGCAACCTTGAATCTCTATACTAATACAGAAAGTTAATGGCGCCCTTGAATCTCTATACTAGTACAGAAAGTTGATGGCACCCTTGAATCTCTATACTAGTACAGAAAGTTGATGGCACCCTTGAATCTCTATACTAGTACAGAAAGTTGATGGCGCCCTTGAATCTCTATACTAGTACAGAAAAATGATGGCGCCCTTGAATCTCTATACTAGTACAGAAAGTTGATGGCGCCCTTGAATCTCTATACTAGTACAGAAAGTTTATGGCGCCCTTGAATCTCTATACTAGTACAGAAAGTTGATGGCACCCTTGAATCTCTATACTAGTACAGAAAGTTGATGGCGCCCTTGAATCTCTATACTAGTACAGAAAGTTGATGGCACCCTCGAATATCTATACTAGTATAGAAAGTTGATGGCACCCTTGAATCTCTATACTAGTACAGAAAGGTAATGGCGGCCGTGAATCTCTATACTAGTACAGAAAGTTGATGGCGCCCTTGAATCTCTATACTAGTACAGAAAGTTGATGGCACACTTCAATCCCTATACTAGTACAGAAAGTTGATGGCGCCCTTGAATCTCTATACCAGTACAGAAAGTTGAAGGCGCCCTTGAATCTCTATACTAGTACAGAAAGTTGATGGCGCCCTTGAATCTCTATACTAGTACAGAAAGTTGATGACGCCCTTGAATCTCTATACTAGTACAAAAAGTTGATGACAACCTTGAATCTCTATACTAGTACAGAAAGTTGATGGCGCCCTTGAATCTCTATACTAGTACAGAAAGTTGATGGCACACTTGAATCTCTATACTAGTACAGAAAATTGATGGCACCCTTGAATCTCTATACTAGTACAGAAAGTTGAAGGCGCCCTTGAATCTCTATACTAGTACAGAAAGTTTATGGCGCCCTTGAATCTCTATACTAGTACAGAAAGTTGATGGCGCCCTTGAATCTCTATACTAGTACAGAAAATGATGGCGCCATTGAATCTCTATACTAGTACATAAAGTTGATGGCGCCCTTGTATCTCTATACTAGTACAGAAAGTTGATGGCACCCTTGAATCGCTATACTAGTACAGAAAGTTGATGGCACCCTTGAATCTCTATACTAGTACAGAAAGTTGATGGCGCCCTTGAATCTCTATACTAGTACAGAAAGTTGATGGCACCCGTGAATCTCTATACTAGTACAGAAAGTTGATGGCGCCCTTGAATCTCTATACTAGTACAGAAAAATGATGGCGCCCTTGAATCTCTATACTAGTACAGAAAGTTGATGGCGCCCTTGAATCTCTATACTAGTACAGAAAAATGATGGCGCCCATGAATCTCTATACTAGTACAGAAAGTTGATGGCGCCTCTGAATCTCTATACTAGTACAGAAAGTTGATGGCGCCCTTGAATCTCTATACTAGTACAGAAAGTTGATGGCACCCTTGAATCTCTATACTAGTACAGAAAGTTGATGGCGCCCTTGAATCTCTATACTAGTACAGAAAGTTAATGGCACCCTTGAATCTCTATACTAGTACAGAAAGTTGATGGCACCCTTGAATCTCTATACTAGTACAGAAAGTTGATGGCACCCTTGAATCTCTATACTAGTACAGAAAGTTGATGGCGCCCTTGAATCTCTATACTAGTACAGAAAAATGATGGCGCCCTTGAATCTCTATACTAGTACAGAAAGTTGATGGCGCCCTTGAATCTCTATACTAGTACAGAAAGTTGATGGCGCCCTTGAATCTCTATACTAGTACAGAAAGTCGATGGCACCCTTGAATCTCTATACTAGTACAGAAAGTTGATGGCATACTTGAATCTCTATACTAGTACAGAAAGTTGATGGCACACTTGAATCTTTATACTAGTACAGAAAGTTGATGGAATACTTGAATCTCTATACTAGTACAGAAAGTTGATGGCGCCCTTGAATCTCTATACTAGTACAGAAAGTTGATGGCATACTTGAATCTCTATACTAGTACAGAAAGTTGATGACAACCTTGAATCTCTATACTAGTACAGAAAGTTGATGGCGCCCTTGAATCTCTATACAAGTACTGAAAGTTGATGACAACCTCTAATCGTTATACTAGTACAGAAAGTTGATGGCGCCCTTGAATCTCTATACTAGTACATAAATTTGATGGCACACTTGAATCTCTATACTAGTACAGAAAGTTGATGGCACACTTGAATCTCTATACTAGTACAGAAAGTTGATGGCACACTTGCATCTCTGTACTAGTACAGAACGTTGATGGCACTCTTGAATCTCTATACTAGTACAGAAAGTTGATGGCATACTTGAATCTCTATACTAGTACAGAAAGTTGATGGCACACTTGAATCTCTATACTAGTACAGAAAGTTGATGGCACACCTGAATCTCTATACTAGTACAGAAAGTTGATGGCACACTTGAATCTCTATACTAGTACAGAAAGTTGATGGCACACTTGAATCTCTACACTAATACAGAAAGTTGATGGCACTGAAGAATCTGTACTATTACAGAAAGTTGATGGCACTCTTGAATCTATACTAGTACAGAAAGTTGATGGCACACTTGAATCTATACTAGTACAGAGAGTTGATGGCACTCTTCAATCTATACTAGTACAGAAAGTTGATGGCACTCTTGAATCTATACTAGAACAGTGTGATGCTGCACTGTAATTCTGTCCTTCAACAGGCCCGACTTTGTTCTTATATTTTGAGTTTTCATCATTTCTTCTTATCTTTGTAACTAGTTGTGTTTGCTATGTTCCTTTTCATTTGAATATATATCGTGTTTGGTATTTTGGGTAGATAATTAAACGGGGTCGTTTTATGATGGTAGGTTTATTTTACACTCGACCAGTTTTACTTTCTTCTGATTTTCCGCGATTTTTCGTTGTTTACGGAAATCGCTATTTTTCGGGCACGCCTGTATGACGCGTCAGAAACGCACGTGGACGTGATGCAATTTTTGGACACGCGATTTTCGCGTTGTTTTCAAATTTGATTGGCGTAGCTCGTAGTTATTTTTACTTTTCTAGCGTTTCCATTGGTCCGAGGGAAAGCTAGGGTATGCGTAGGAGAGAACACGCGGGGGTGGCCCCCGGTGTGTATAAATAGCCAGTTAAACGGCGGGCAAGTCTCTCTCAAGAAATATTGCCTGCCGGTCGACTTCGATTCATCGTCTCCACTGTGGGGAAAACAGCGATAATCGGTATGTAGTAATTTTATTATCGTTTATTTATTAGAGGGTTCTTTGAGAAATTCGCCCGTAGTTAACTTCTTCGGGGACATTAACTTTTAAGTTTTAAAATGATAGTGCCATCCATTATCATTTTTGAAGAACGATGTAAATGTAACAGTGTGCTTATTCTTTCTATGATTTTGGCAGTAGATAGGAACGTTTGAAGTTATAAGCTACACGTGTGCTCTTAGTTGTAGAATGTTATGTAAAACCACCATTTATTCCTGTGTATTTACAAATGTAATTTTATTGGGAACTCCATTGTGTGTACGTTAATTTTATTATGCCTTAAATGTAAGAAATGCAGTCGGAGAGTAAAGATGTATGTTATAAGTGGATGTGATGGACGAACTCGGCTGACCCTGAACTTTGTTGTAATTCTTGTATAACGGGACTTCTTTCACGTGGATTCATTAGCTATGCAATTGTTCCACACAGAGGGCAAAACACGTTTGCTGATTGATATGCGGAAAGTTTACCTATCGTTCAGTCTGGTCATCGCATTGATTTAAGGAGAGATTAAATCACGCCCACTAACATCTCTTGAACAATCATAGGCAGTTATTTTGATTAACTTGGCCAGTGGGGGGCGTCGCCAGAATCAAACAGGCACAGCGACCACGATCAAAGAGACAGACTGAGGGATTTTAGGGGAGACTATCGGCGTTATCAAAGACAGTGGTGGTCCCTGATACGAGACGCAGTTGCTTGCCGCTAATTTCGCGTCTCGGTGTCAATCGCAGAACCGAGCGAACGGGGAAGCCGAAACGGGCAGCAGCGAACGGAGATACGAAGACCAGGGTGCGGTTTCTTATCTTGATTTGGCGGTCAGATCCCCAAAAGTTCGTGAGATCAAATAAGCTGTCAAGTTTATCATGTCCCACTCAACTTACATTCCATTTTAGCTAAATAGACCATGAAGACTAGATACGTTATCACTCGCTGGCCAGACCTTTACAGAAGCACTAGCTTTATTGAAATCTTGTTATAGATTTTCCCCTGGATTTTATATATATTTGCAGTGATTTCTATTCTGTGCAAAGCGGTAATATATATATTGTGTAAAGTGATCAGTGGTCTAGTTCAGTCATTCTATTTCAATGGATTTTGTGTTAATTTAAACCTATTAAATTAAACCGTCTCAATAGTTCCAGTTGTAAATATAATGATCTATCTATTATATTATTTCAAAAGATAATAGATGTTAATGCTTAAATTAACTTTTAAAGTCGCGAAGGAATTTCCTATATTTATAGATGTGTGATTTAACCACTAGAACTCGCGCAGTGTTTATTAAATACATAATTAAATACTTGAGTGTATTATAGGCTTAACGGGAAATTTATCGCGCGCTTAGAAGATTATTTGTTTTAAAGTATGATTATGTTGTTATGGGTTTTCTATCTTTTTCTCTAGATTGATCACCTTTTGCAATCCCAGCAATAACGAAATCTTTCAGAGTTTCCATACTCGGTTCTTAAACTTCCAGACAGTTTGATGAGACATTTTTTTAAAGTAAATCTTGTGGTGGTCCGGTACGGCCTGGCTAGCATAATTACATGAAAGAAAGCCAACCCAAGAACATTTGATTATAATCATCAAATTAAATCTGTAAGATAAACTGGAAGATGAACAGTGCCAGTAGCGATAGTTTATATACTGCTCTATTGTGAGAGATTACCGATTTACCTGAATGTGACCGAGCCTAGTTTTTCCTCACTGGATTAAAAACTTTCCCGGTCAGTGGCTATCATCACGCAGTGAAGGATTATACCATCACCTCATTTTTCACCCCTATGTCGAACCGCGTCAGTGCCATCCCATAGACTCGTTTCTTTATAATAAAACACAAGAACTCTTAGAACTTCAAGTCCGGCGATAAGCGGGAATATTTGCTCTCAGTGAATCCTCGCATTATCTGGGGCGGGACATAGAAGGACTAGACAGTTGTCATACGTCAAGAGTTAATTATTGTGTTTATCATTCTAAGGGATTGTCTGATGCTGCAACTCGGTAAGTGTGTGGTGTATATGAGTGTGGATCCGCACAGTGTGTATGAATGACAGGAGATTTAATTTTTTTGCAACAAACCATTTGTTAACTTGCCTACCGGGTAATACGTTTTCTGTATACCCGGCATTGTTCCTTTAGTGGGATAATTTGTTAACTCTGTTTCATCCCCCCCCCCTTTTTTTTCTTTGCTTAGTAAAGGGAAGACACCATTGGGATAACAGTAATTTTTGTCTACCACCATAACTAATATTGTAACACCTCTTTCAGAGTAATTAAATTCACTGTTGGGTTACATTACCTATGCTCCACATAACTATCTATCTTGAGACTGGGTTTATCTTTGTCTAATACAAGCGGGAAGGGCTTAGTCGATACCAATCTTCTTCACCCCCTCCCTACCTTGATATTTGCATTTTTTTGTGTACTTATGATAATTTATGTAATACCTGATATTTGTTAGTGATTGATGTTTAAAGTGAATAAAATCACATAAACTCATTTAGTACGGTGTTGGACATACCCACAGCCCAACATTTCCCCTATTTGTTTAATATAGTTTGTATCTACATCGTCTGTGGGTGTGAAAAACACCAAATCGGTGTGCGCGCAGATGCGAGTCTGGAAAACTGGCAAATAATTGTTTGACCAGGAGAGCGGAAGAGAAGATTGAGAGAAGTGATTTGTCGTAAATAAGTCTGTCTTTACACTCCTCCAGCACGCTGTGAAGCAACTATTTAATATCTACATTTTCTATCACTGAGCTTTCCATCATCATTTTCCACTCTAAACCGGACCACTATTTCTAAGACTCTTTTCTCTCAAAATAAATTTACGACAATATTTGGCTGGCTCGACGGGATTATTTTGAGATACATTTGATGCACACATATTTGTGGGCTGGTTCTGGGATCTTGAGCTACATTTGAGGCAATCGTATAGCCGGGTTAAAGATATTTTGAGTCTGATTTAGTCTGGGTCTAACTAGGTAGAGTGTGAATGATTTGTCTTTGTGAATTAGGGAAATAAATAAATAATTACACCCCTAGACAAACGTTCTTTAAGTATTTGGGTTGTCCACACAGCATATTATCAGGTTGTTTTCTCTCCACAGCAGTAGAAAGTACAGATAAACAAAAATATTTGCTATTTTAATTATCCTCTGGCGGAGATAATTCAATTTCTTTCTTTATAAGAGTTGCTGGGATTGCGTGATTGTTTTACAGTCACTAAGGTTTTTGAAGTTAAAAAGAGTTGAGCTTAGCTAAAGACGGATTGTTCTGCTTTTAAAAAGTTAAGTTAACAACGTCTCATCTCAATACTTGACTTTAGGGACGGAGTTTGTTGTCAGAGATTTCAAATTTAGGGAGAAAAAAAATATTTTTTTTTCCTTTTAAATTGTTTTAATTTAAATTTTTCTCTACTGTTAGTAAAAGTAGATTCTTTTCCAGTGTAACTTACCATTTAGTGGCATAGTCGCTGCGTTTAGAGCCTTAATTGCCAGATAATAGCAGCGATAAGTTTGCACAGTACAGGTAGGAGGTAACTCTAGTAAATTTTTTTTACTTTGGTTTTTTTTCGTAGCGGCTTTGAGTTTTCCCCTTCTTGTTCCATCTTACTATTCTCTAGTCTTAGAAGCATCCAGTTCTTTGACAATGGCAGAGAGAATTAGGATAAGATCCCTTTTGAGGCAAGAGGCCAAGGACTCAGGACTAGACACAGAAGCTGCAAATCTGTTTATCAACCAGGAACTTCAAAGGTATGACGCGGAGGAAGAGAGGGCAGAAGCTAGGAAGAAAGAAGCGGACGATCGTCAATTGGAGCAGAAGAAAATTGAGGCAGAGATGGACGCCCGCAGGGAAAGAGAGAAGGAGAGACAACGCGAAGAGAGAGACAAGGAAAGACAGCATGAATTAGCGCTCAAGGCTTTAGAGAGTCGGAGTGCCTCTACTTCAAATAATGGAGAGCCGTCTTCGCCCCAGTCTCAAACAATGGATTTCTCCAGCACTCAGTCTGCCCAATTAACTGCTATGTCGTTTTCTTTAGAATCTTTTCCTAGCCCTAACGAAAAAATTGACAGCTACCTAGAAAAATTCGAGAGACTCGCGAATCTTTATGGGTTAGAGAGTACCCGCTGGGCGCTCAAACTTTCAACGTCACTGAAAGGCAATGCTTATGACGTGTACACAAAGCTGGGACCGAATCAACATGATTATGACCTGTTGAAGAAGGCCTTACTACAGCAGTTTGAGATGACTGCCCGAAAGTTTCTGCAGTTGTTCAGAAACAGCCGAAAAGAGAGCACGGAAACATTTCCCCAGTTCTCTTCACGTCTCACGGGTTATCTGACAAAGTGCATTGAATTATCTGACCTACCTCTTTCATATGAGGGACTCCTCGAACTTGTTCTTGTGGAGCAGATAAAATCCACTTTGTCGAATGAAACTCGTAGATTTTTGGCTGAACAGGGGGCAGTCAGGCTTGAAGACATACTCGATAAAGCTGAACGCTATAGCAATGCAATGGCCGAACTTCCCAGCACTAAACGTAAACCCACAGATGAGCCATCTCGTAAACAGAATCTAGAGCAGGCATCCTATTCTTCCACTTCCTCTCAACATTATAACCAAGGAGATAACAATACCCAGAAACCTCCCCAGGAAAAATCGAAATTCTACAAAACCCGATATCCCCCCAACAACAATTCTGATCAACCCAACAAGCCTACGTGGCAGCGCGGCCACCAAGGTCAAGGAAAAGGGAAGACCCCTACACCAGGAACGTCTGATCAGGGCAAACAAACCGGTGCAAACCGCATTGGATGTTTGCATACAGCCTCGAAAGGTAGAGTCAATGTCAGTGATTCTCAACCTGAGGGGGACCGACCCTCAACTCGAGGAACTGTAATTTTGAACGGTACCTCTACTACTTGTCTTTTTGACACTGGATTAAGTTTTAGTTGTATTGTTGCTAGACACCTAGTCAAACCAGGTCAGGAGACAGAGGAAACCGTCAAACTTAGTGGAGTTTTCAGGAGTGACGCACCCAGGACGCTTCCTATCGCACTGGTAGAAATACATTCTGACTTTGTCAGAGGAGTTATTAAAGCGGCCATAATGAATGATCCGATCTACCCAGTTTTCCTGGGATGTAGATATGTGTTCATTGGGAGACCTAAGGAGCCGATTGTGGCAGCGGTAACCACAAGAGGGCAAGCCAAGAAGGAGAGGGAGCCTGCGCCAAACTTGTTGCCGAATGAACTGAAGGAGGCGCAACAAAAGGACCCTACTCTGGCGCCCTGCTTTAAAAAAACTGCCCATGGCTAAGGACCCCAGACACAACGGAGACATCTTTTCTAAGGATGGTGTATTGTATCGTAGAACGGGCAACCCGGACACGGGGAATAACCAGCTCCTAGTACCGACGCAGTACAGAAACCAGATCTTAGAAATGGGGCACTCTCTTCCCTTTAGCGGACATATGAGACAAAACGCCACTATTCAGCGAATAAAAAACCACTATTGGTGGCCAGGAATGAACTCTGACATTGTCAGGTATGTGAAATCCTGCGCCCAGTGCCAACGGGTAGCACCCAAGCACTTGACACCCCCCAGTACCTATGGGGCAAATGCCAATAGTAGGGACTCCATTTAAACGGGTTGCTGTCGACATTATTGGTCCTCTGGAAAAGACCAAAAGAAGGAACAGGTTCATCCTGACCTTAGTTGACACTTGCACTATGTGGGCCGAAGCCGTACCACTACCATGCACTAATTCCAAGCATGTCGCAGAAGCCCTTGTGCAAATTTTTACACGGTTGGGATTCCCTCAACAAGTTTTGACGGACAATGGATCCCAATTCCGTAGCCTGTTAATGGAGGAGATCTTTAAGATCTTGAGAGCCAAACATATCCACACAAGTCCCTACCATCCGGCCGGAAATGGGCTCGTGGAACGTTTTAACGGTACCCTCACCATGATGTTACGTAAGCTGGGTCAGGAGAAACCGGAAGACTGGGACCAATATATATCGGCTGCCTTATTCGCCTACCGAGAGGTACCCCAAGCGTCTACGGGTTTTGCGCCAGCTACACTTTTATTTGGCAGACCTATAAAGGGGCCACTAGAAGCCTTACTTCGGTCCCTGACAGACCAGAAGGCTGACGAGACAGTCGTCTCTGCAAGCAAGTATGTATCTGAGCTTAAGGAAAGGCTAAAGCTAGGATGGGATCTAGCTACTACCAACCTTAAGAAAGCCCGCGCTAAAATTACTAAAAGATGCAACAAAGCTGCAAAAGAGAGAGAACTACAACCAGGGGAGAAAGTCCTATTGCTACTTCCAACCGGAAGCAATAAACTTCGCATCGGATGGCAAGGACCGTTTACCGTCCTTAAAAAGATCTCACGTACCAACTACAAGATCTCCATCAAAGGAAAGGAGAAGGTCTTCCACATAAATCTGCTAAAGAAATATTTGGAAAGACCGGTACCATCCTCCGAGCATCTCCTGGCTGTCGCCATAGCAACGGAAGACGAGGAAGATGATGATGGTTGCATGGAGTATCCATTGCAACCCACAGAATCCTTTAAAGATGTCAAGTTCGGCGAGAATCTCTCACCAGAACAACAAACAGAAACCAGGGCTCTACTAAAACAGTACAGTGCAGTCTTAACGGATGTACCTGGTCGAACAAATCTCATTGAATTTGATAAATTAACAAACGAGACCCCTGTTCAAACCAGAGTTTACCCCATCCCGTACGCTAAAGCTGATGCACTTCGCGGAGAAATAGACAAGCTGCGTCAGGCAGGAATTATCAGTGAGTCTACATCTCCTTACAGCTCGAGTGTAGTGCTGTTGCAGAAGCCCAATAAGGAAGTTCGGCTGTGCATTGATTACAGGTTGCTAAACGCGGTAACGGAATTCCAGCCCGAACCTCTCCAAACTGTTTCTGAGTTGTTCACCAAGCTCAGCAAAGCAAAGATCTTCTCCAAGATTGACCTCAACAAAGGTTATCAAATACCAGTCAAGGAGGAAATTAAACCTTTGTTAGCTTTCAGCACGAGTGAAGGACATTACACATTTAACGTGATGCCGTTCGGTTTGCATAATGCACCAGGAGTGTTCACCAGGATGATGAAGAAGCTTCTACAACCTTTGCAAAGTCCCCATATCCATAATTTCATGGATGACATCTTAATTGCATCGGAAACCTATGAAGAACATATTGCTACGGTTGCTATGCTCCTCAGGAGACTACAGGAAACGGGTCTCACAGCCAGACCTAGCAAATGTCTCATCGGGTTTGAACAGTTAGACTTCCTGGGGCACACTATTTCTCACGGATGCAGTTGGCCTATTAAGAAGAACGTGGAGAAAATAATGGCAGCAAAAAGACCCCGAACGAAGAAAGACGTACGTTCCTTCATATCGCTATGTGCATACTATCAGAAGTACATCCAGAACTTCAACGGACTGACGGCACCTCTGACTGACCTCACAAAGAAAGGTTGTCCTGATAAGGTCATATGGGATCAAAAGTGCGAACACGCGTATAGCACTTTGAAAGGACAGTTGTCTGCATACCCCATTTTGAGGTTGCCTGACCTCAAGAAACCTTTTGTACTGAGAGTCGACGCGTCAGGTCAGGGCATCGGGTCAACACTGCTTCAAGCCGATGACAGTGACCTGAACATGCTATTTCCAGTTGCCTATGGCAGTCGGAAATTAAATAAAGCGGAACGGAACTACAGCGTAGTTGAAAGGGAATGTCTTTGCTCTGATTGACGGTATCAGACGCCATCATGAGTTTCTTTATGGTACATCTTTCACGGTGCAAAAAGACCACGCTCCGTTAGCATTTCTTGGTGCCAATAAAGAATTTAACGCTAGGATCATGCGTTGGGCCCTCCTTTTAAGCGTTTATTCTTTCAAAGTGGAATATATTCCGGGAAGACAGAATGTCGGGGCTGATTTCCTGAGTAGAAACTGGACTACAGAGGAAGAGGAGGAAGGTGAAGATACCAATCATCCAAAAGTTACCGATCAGGGCAGCTTCATCGTCATAAATAAAACATGAAAACACGTTTTCACGTCTCAAAAGAGGGGACGATTGTGATGGACGAACTCGGCTGACCCTGAACTTTGTTGTAATTCTTGTATAACGGGACTTCTTTCACGTGGATTCATTAGCTATGCAATTGTTCCACACAGAGGGCAAAACACGTTTGCTGATTGATATGCGGAAAGTTTACCTATCGTTCAGTCTGGTCATCGCATTGATTTAAGGAGAGATTAAATCACGCCCACTAACATCTCTTGAACAATCATAGGCAGTTATTTTAATTAACTTGGCCAGTGGGGGGCGTCGCCAGAATCAAACAGGCACAGCGACCACGATCAAAGAGACAGACTGAGGGATTTTAGGGGAGACTATCGGCGTTATCAAAGACAGTGGTGGTCCCTGATACGAGACGCAGTTGCTTGCCGCTAATTTCGCGTCTCGGTGTCAATCGCAGAACCGAGCGAACGGGGAAGCCGAAACGGGCAGCAGCGAACGGAGATACGAAGACCAGGGTGCGGTTTCTTCTCTTGATTTGGCGGTTAGATCCCCAAAAGTTCGGGAGATCAAATAAGCTGTCAAGTTTATCATGTCCCACTCAACTTACATTCCATTTTAGCTAAATAGACCATGAAGACTAGATACGTTATCACTCGCTGGCCAGACCTTTACAGAAGCACTAGCTTTATTGAAATCTTGTTATAGATTTTCCCCTGGATTTTATATATATTTGCAGTGATTTCTATTCTGTGCAAAGCGGTAATATATATATTGTGTAAAGTGATCAGTGGTCTAGTTCAGTCATTCTATTTCAATGGATTTTGTGTTAATTTAAACCTATTAAATTAAACCGTCTCAATAGTTCCAGTTGTAAATATAATGATCTATCTATTATATTATTTCAAAAGATAATAGATGTTAATGCTTAAATGAAAGAAAGCCAACCCAAGAACATTTGATGATAATAATCAAATTAAATCTGTAAGATAAACTGGAAGATGAACAGTGCCAGTAGCGATAGTTTATATACTGCTCTATTGTGAGAGATTACCGATTTACCTGAATGTGACCGAGCCTAGTTTTTCCTCACTGGATTAAAAACTTTCCCGGTCAGTGGCTATCATCACGCAGTGAAGGATTATACCATCACCTCATTTTTCACCCCTATGTCGAACCGCGTCAGTGCCATCCCATAGACTCGTTTCTTTATAATAAAACACAAGAACTCTTAGAACTTCAAGTCCGGCGATAAGCGGGAATATTTGCTCTCAGTGAATCCTCGCATTATCTGGGGCGGGACATAGAAGGACTAGACAGTTGTCATACGTCAAGAGTTAATTATTGTGTTTATCATTCTAAGGGATTGTCTGATGCTGCAACTCGGTAAGTGTGTGGTGTATATGAGTGTGGATCCGCACAGTGTGTATGAATGACAGGAGATTTAATTTTTTTGCAACAAACCATTTGTTAACTTGCCTACTGGGTAATACGTTTTCTGTATACCCGGCATTGTTCCTTTAGTGGGATAATTTGTTAACTCTGTTTCACCCCCCCCCTTTTTTTTTCTTTGCTTAGTAAAGGGAAGACACCATTGGGATAACAGTAATTTTTGTCTACCACCATAACTAATATTGTAACACCTCTTTCAGAGTAATTAAATTCACTGTTGGGTTACATTACCTATGCTCCTGATAACTATCTATCTTGAGACTGGGTTTATCTTTGTCTAATACAAGCGGGAAGGGCTTAGTCGATACCAATCTTCTTCACCCCCTCCCTACCTTGATATTTGCATTTTTTGTGTACTTATGATAATTTATGTAATACCTGATATTTGTTAGTGATTGATGTTTAAAGTGAATAAAATCACATAAACTCATTTAGTACGGTGTTGGACATACCCACAGCCCAACATTTCCCCTATTTGTTTAATATAGTTTGTATCTACATCGTCTGTGGGTGTGAAAAACACCAAATCGGTGTGCGCGCAGATGCGAGTCTGGAAAACTGTCAAATAATTGTTTGACCAGGAGAGCGGAAGAGAAGATTGAGAGAAGCGATTTGTCGTAAATAAGTCTGTCTTTACTCTCCTCCAGCACGCTGTGAAGCAACTATTTAATATCTACATTTTCTATCACTGAGCTTTCCATCATCATTTTCCACTCTAAACCGGACCACTATTTCTAAGACTCTTTTCTCTCAAAATAAATTTACGACAGTGGATTATACTGCTTAGAGGAGTAAACTATTCCCATAGCGAGATTTCATTTAATTTTGGAGTAAGTAGGAAACCTCATGGGTAACGTTAAAGGAATTCCCTAGCTGTAATGTTGGGACACGGGGTTAGCCATGCGTAACAGCCACGTAATATGTCAGACTGGTCGGGAGGTTTTTGTTTACCTACCTGGCAGACTAGGAGCGTGAGATAGAGAGACACGTGGGTAGGAATATTTTATGTATGGTGGTTCAGAACGAAAGAAGGGGAGTGGGAGGAGAGAGATTTAAGTGCCACGTGGGTAGTATTATTTTATGTATTGTTGTACATGACGAGAGAAGTACTGAGTAAGGGAGTTATAAAGATTAATGGGTTAGAGATGCGTTATGTTGGAGTTGGTATACAATAGACGCATTTTCTTTTAATTTCAGCAAGTCACGGCGAAACAGTGGGGGAGCATAATTTTGTCAAATAAAATTATCCACGGCAAAAAGACATATCTCAGGGTCAGAGTACTCGAGTTATCGTCAGGAGCAAAAGAACACAACCTAAACGGTCTATTGCAGTGAAGTTCAATTCTTCAGCGAGACTGGTTTCAATAATGTACAGCCGGAAATCAAGGCTGTGGTTTTTCCTATAACTCCGGAGCGGGTTAAAAGAGGGAAGCTATTCAGCAGCAGAGAAGTTTGTCGACAGTTAATCAAGTACCTCATGCTTGACGCCAGAACTTCATCATCATCACCCATTTCAGGAACAGGTGACAGGGTACCATACCTGGGTCTTGAAAGTAACGAGAGAAGAGCGTAACGAAGACGCCGCATCATCAGTCGTCAAGTGTTAGAGAGACACTGAGACCGAGAGAGAGAGAGGGAGAGAAGGAGGGAGAAAGTAGACAGGACCAGTAGGGTCTGTTCATTCTCCATTTGAAGGATAGACACTGAGCCATTGTGTTACTCCAAGTCTATTATTTTAGCATCTCCAGTGGTGTTAGTTAGCGGCGCATATCGCCTAACAAGTGGAAAGCGGTGTAGACGTTCGTTGAGGAAGAGTCAACAGGACTGAGACAGTAGAATCTTATTTTGTTAGAGAGTGGAGGCTAAAGTGGACAGCCCCCACAATAGTAGAGTTATTTTAATCACTAATCATTTTTATTGTTCCTCAGCAGGGTGACAGAAAGAGTGAATGTGATTTGGGTTTTTTTTCTAGTGTCTATCAATGTACTTGTTACCTTGTTTTTTCCAGGCCGTGCAACAGTGCACGCTAATTTTTTGTAATTTATGTATGATGAACTTTAATGATTTCTGTGTGTAAATAAATTTATCTATAATATATTTACTGGATCAGTTTCTACACTCTATACTTACTCTATGTTGTCTGTATAGAGGTGTCTGTGGTCGTTTTATACACCTTATCTCCTTGTGTTTAAAGGTAGTCAGCGGAGGGTGAGATTATAGCTATTTTGAAGTCACGAAGCGGCAAGGGGAGAGGCAAATCATGGTTCTATCCCTTGAGCCAATAGTCTCATCTGTCCACAGGCATGTCAATTTTCATCAATTCTATAATGATTTTGTTATTTTCCAACTCTCACAGCCGTATGTTAACACTGAGATAACATTTGAATTAAACAGACGAAGCTTGGTATGTATATTCAATGATCGTAATTTCCAAATGTTAGATAATCTATTGAAGGCGCTAGCTGCCAAAGCAATTCTAGTATGGATTTCTCTTGTTGTGTCACCATCCTGAGTCATTTTACTGCCTAAATAATTGAAACTTTCAACTTTCTGTAGTTTTTCCCCGTTCAAGATGATATCAAAGGTCTCGTTAGAAAAGTTCATAGCTTTAGTTTTAGAGGCATTTATTTGGAGACCAATTTTAACCGAGAGATGACACAAATTATTTATTGCTTCTTGGGATTGTCTTGGTGTTGAACTTAAGAATGCTACATCATCTGCGAAATCCAGGTCCCCCAGGAATTTTCCATTTGTCCATTTTATACCCAATTGTTCATTGTGGGTATAGTTTCTCATAACCCAATCAATAGCTATTCCAAAAAGTAGTGGTGACATAATACAGCCTTGTTTCACCCCTGTTTCTACTGTAAACCATTCTGTATTCCCTTTATTTGTTCTAACACAACATCTTGCATTGTCATATAGCGCTTTGATTATATTCACATATTTTGTTGGAAAACCATAGATTGTAAGTATCTTCCACAATGATGGGCGGTGTAGACTATCAAAGGCTTTTTGAAAATCGACGAAGGTGATAATAAGTGGCGATTGCCTTTCCACTGATTCTTCTATAATCTCTATACTAGTACAGAAAATTGAAGGTACACTTGAATCTCTATACTAGTACAGAAAGTTGATTTCACACTTGAATCTCTATACTAGTACAGAAAGTTGATGGCACACTTGAATCTCTATACTAGTACAGAAAGTTGATGGCACACTTGAATCTCTATACTAGTACAGAAAGTTGATGGCACACTTGAATCTCTATACTAGTACAGAAAGTTGATGGCACACTTGAATCTATACTAGTACAGAAAGTTGATGGCACTCTTGAATCTCTGTAATAGTACAGAAAGTTGATGGCACTATAGAATTTTTATACCAGTACAGAACGTTGATAGCATTCTTGAATCTCTATAATAGTACAGAAATTGATGACACTCTTGAATCTCTTTACTAGTACATCAAGTTGATTTCACTCTTGAATCTCTATAATAGTACAGAAAGTTGATGACACTCTATAATCTCTATACTAGTCAGTGGCGTATTCTCTATGTGTGCTGTGCGTGCTGCGCACACCTATGCCCGAAGGAAAATAAAAATTTAATTTATTATTCTATAAAATATTTCTCTTCTAATGTTCTGCTTTCGGACCGCACGCATCAGGATAACGGATTTTCCCGCATAGAATCTACGAGTATATATAGTTTCAGTTTCCCAGACGCGTTTTATAGTGCAGTTTTTATTGGTTGGTTGCAATCGCCCGAAGTTTTTCGGGTAATTCCGTCACAATGTGTGCGGTACCTTTCGGATTCACGTCTGAAGATTGGTTTGTGTGGATCGGGGTCATGGCCAGATACGTCAATACAATACGAACATGCCTGCGGTGGTCTTGCAGCTTTCGGGTTGTAAAAATCGGCTGTGTCCGTCCAGTGTTTTTTGTGATTAATTTTTGTTAGTTGCCGGGAATGCAGATTATTACAGTGACAGTGAGTTTCAAGTTGTACGTTAATTAGTATTTCGGAGATAATTGACATATACCCCTAATAACTATCGTTGCGTAATTGAATATAGTTGGTTTTTAAATTAAGAAGGGAAGAAGTTAAATAGTAGGCGTACATATTCATTTTAAGTAGCAGCGCGCCTAGCTCGCATTAACAGGATACGCCACTGATACTAGTACTCAAAGTTGATGGCACTCTTTAATCTATATAAAAGTACAGAAAGTTGATGGCACTCTTGAATCTCTATGAAAATGGGCTGTAAACATCCGATTGCGCTGTGTACCGACTCACGAACACGTCGTTAACCTCATACGACAACGTGTTTCAGATGTAACAAATTATTTCTTTCGCTAAAGTAATGTCTTATCTGTTGCTTGAGCACACACAAAATCAGTCTCGTTACAACTTTGGCGGAGACGCACCCGTGCCTTATCAGTGATTAAGCAGATTGCGATGGGCGATGTACGTGTTAATCTGTGTGCTGATATCGGCCGCGCCTGCGATTAACCAACTTGGTTGTCGATAATGTTCTCTCAGCCGCTCCTGCAAATGTTTAGTATTATCATCCACCAGGAGTGTCAGATAAACAGACAAGACACAATATCAAATATCTGATACTTAGCAGAGAAAGAAAGGAAGAAAGTGCGACAATTTAAAGCACGCAATAAAATCCGTACCACAAATGTACCGATTACATCCGTAGTGAAACAGAGATTAGGTAGAAGAAGGGGTCGCCCCAATCCGTTATGTGACAGAGCGGTGTATTTCTTTGTGTTTCATTAATTCTTAAATTTCATATTTTCTCAATAATTCATACTGTTGGTCTTAATATAATCCTAAATTCACAACAGTGCTTGATATAGACCTTTAAACTTCCTTCCGATTTGTCTACAAAATGAGCATGTAATTTATCTGGCAGTGGCCGGGGGATGCATTTGTCCTGGCTCGCCACGGGCGCTACAAACACACGTTACGCCACTGCACGTATGGTCCCATCTGCGGTGCCCATATAAAACATAGAACATTTTTATTTCCCTGAAAGCCCACTTTCTTGTCCCCTTTGTAAAGTCTGAAACGTTCTAACAAGCTCGGAAATAATCGTTTTTACAAATAGGAGAAGCGGTGTTCAGGATTTTTGTCCTCGGGGCGCCAGATATAACATGTTTGTCTGCAACTAGCAACATGTTACCGATTTAAATAACGTGTCTGATCAAGTTGTATCTTTGTTTTGGATACGATAAAAAAGAACTTGACACATTCAGCTGTTTCAGTGGTGCTTATTGCTAAGAGAAAGGAAATGACTGCGTCATCAAAGTCCAGTAACCGCAGATTTCTCATTCAAACAAAGAGAGTTTCAATGCTTGGAGGTTTTCCCGTGAAGGCTTTCAGTTTGGATTCTCCCCTCGTATAGAAACATCTTCTAGCACAGATTATAAGCTGGTGGGCAAAAGAAGTAACATATTTTCACACATATAACTGGAATAATTGGTTTCATCTTGAAATTAGTAGCCACAGAAAATGCGCCGCCGTAAGCGATATCCCACCGCGGGCCCATATGTAAGTACGGCTCTGTGGCTGACGTCTGTAACATAAAGAGTTAACATATAGTTTTACTACAATTTACATTTAAACCTGATATTTTCAATGTTAAATAAGTAGGCGATGGCGTGTAGTTCGAGCTGAATGCTTAAATCTTCCTTATATCGACCTAATCGGTTGACGTTTCTGATAGCGGTAGCGCGGCTCGCCACGACAAGGTGATAAAAATGCGTACTGATATTTATTAGATCATAAATTGGGCTGCGTCGCGTGCAGCAAACATGGCCTACGTCACAGCGTTCACCTTTGTCGTTTAAACAAAGCGCACTGGAGACAGAACGATCAACATGTTGTAAATTTGCTACTACTAAAAAAACAAACGTATGAATTCTGAAGTCTCAACCATCGCTTAGTGCGTCAGTGCAGTGGCGCAGTTCATACGCATGTTAATATAATGGGGATACCCCAAAAGGTATTTGCGAAGTTAATCTGTTTTGCAATCGATTTTATTTTTAAATTTGTGACCTGGAAATCACAACTATTTTAAATCCGGATATCAACAGCCAAAACTTTGTAGTACTCTATGGAACTAGGATAGGTGAAGTGGGGCAAAATGATTGAAACATTGCCAACACAAATAATTGTTCATCTAATGTTTTCAGCATTATGGTCACGAAATATGTGCCTTCTTTTTTTTCTTGTCTTCCCTCCTCTCAGGCATTATTGCTCTACCATCCCTTTTACGTGCGAATTCTTCCAGTATTCGTTGGTTTCCCTTTCATTGTTCAAGGTTTTCTTATCACATCGTGTCACACCTCTCACCCATCTCTCTCTCCTTGTTATGGTATACTTTGTTATCGGCTTAGCGAAGGAGCGAACTTGCCACATTGACTTTTTGCTTATCGCCAGCTCCAGACTGAGTAAGAGTATACACTGAGCATGATAAGCTTCTAGTTTGCAAACATTACGTGCCCAAATACACGACCGATCTTACAGGGATGTAGGAGGATAACAATCCTGGCAAATATTAAGACACGGACAGTGATGTAATACTTCCGGCAGAATTTACTTGGAGGACAACATTAGACCTGAAGGACCGAGGATTACACTGGAACCAGGCCAGGAGTAAGACCGCCGATAGGACAGTATGGCGTTCCCTCTGGCAAATCTCTACATCCCAGGGTAGAAGAGGAACGACTAAGTAAGTAAGCAATAAGTATATGTAAATATAAATCTAAAGTTGAATTAACCACTTTTGATTGAATTTTATGTCTGCACCCGTATGGCTCAGTTTAAAAAAAAATACATAACCATACATAGCGATTAAATGAATGTTTTACTGAATCACCCTCAGCTGGGGGCACCTAAAATACGAGTCAATAATTTCCTCACAGAAGGAGCGAAGGACAAAAAATTTATAACAGCTTAGATCAGCGGTTCCCAACATTTTTTCACTTGCGTATCTCTTGGCAGCCCATTTCTGTAAATTGTACCCCTAATATTAGCAAAATATTTGAAATTAATATAGTTGCTGTTATTCAAAATTTATAGATTATAACCAGAAATAAAGGGGCCAACAACGGAATTAAACAACAATGTAATAAAAAGGTGAACAAACAGTGCATTATTTTTACATTTAAAAAAATCAGAAGTTACAGTAAAAATTAACACATTTAATTTATTAATAATAATAATAAAAACGTTGTTATTGTTAAAAGTTGAAATCACTTTTTATAACACACATGTCACGTGACCATGACAAATGTTCAGTGCGATCCTTGAGCTTGTTTTGAGGCACATAGTTTTTTGAAATCATTTTCAAGTGATGTAAGATACAGTCTCAATTCTGGACCTGCATTCAGTTTACTACGGTATTTATTTTTTTATATAGGTATAAGAAGGGAAAGCCCTCTCTACCAGCTCAGTATTTGTAAATGGCAACAGAAACTTAAGCGCCTTGTCGGTCAGCTGTTTATATTCTCTGCTGATGTCTCCCCAAAAGTTAATAAGGAATTTTCCTTTGAATTCAGCTATTAAAGTAGTATCAGTCGAAAGTTCAATCAACTTCTCTTTTTCGTTGATTGATAATGTTGCTGCTTGGAAATATTCTTCTTCAAAGGGATTTACAATCCAGTAGTTCTCTTTTCCAGGTTTCGGAAAGTACTTCTCGAAAGATGTTTTTAGCCCTTTCAAGTGTTCAATTATTTTCTCGCTCATTTCCTGGGAGAGGTGCAGCTCGTTCTCAGATAGGAATTGTGCAGAGTTTCAAATACCTCAGGCTGGCCTTTTTCAATACACGACCTCCAAAAATCTAATTTTTTAATCATAGATTCAATTTTGTCTGAAACATTGAAGATCGTTACCGAGCTATTCTGAAGTGCCAAATTTAGTTTGTTTATTTGTAGCAAAATATCCGATAAGTATGCAAGACTCTGAAGCCAATCACAGTCGTGTAACTTTGAAGTAAGTTGGAAAGGATGGTCTTTAAAAAAAAGTTGGACTTCATGTCTAAGTTCGAACAGCCGGGTAAGGACTTTACCACGAGAGAGCCACCTTACTTGTGTATGAAGGAGCAGGGTAGAATGAAGACTATTCATCTCTTCACACAGTGCTTTGAAAAGCCTCGAGTTTGTGGACTTTGACTTTATAAAATTAACCACTTTCACAGCTTCATCAAGAACGACTTTTAATTCACCAGGGAGGCGGTTAGATGCAAGGCTTTGCCTGTGGATGCAGCAGTAGCTCCAGGTTATATTGGGGGTACCTTCGATACACGAGCGCGAAGACCGGAGTAGCAACCTGACATAGACTTGGCTCCGTCAGTGCATAGTCCACAACAATTAGACCAATTAATGTCCTTTTCTTTGAAATAAGAATCAATAGCATGAAATATATCCTCACCTCTTGTAAGCCCTGACAGAGGATGACAAAGCAAAAGGTTTTCTTCAACTTCATTGCTTTTCAAATACCTCACAATAACAAGCAAAACAGCGAAATTAGCAATATCTGTGCTTTCGTCAACTTGAATAGCAAAGAATTTACAATTTTTAATTCTACCTATTATTGTCGCTTCAACATCGTCAGACATATCCTGCATTCTTCGAGAAATTGTATTGTTTGAAAGAGGGATAGCGTTCATTTTGCGAACATGTTCTTCTCCGAGCATGCACAGAACGGCATCTTTTATACAAGGAGAAATTAAATTGTCAGCTATAGTATGATTTTTACCACATTTAGCAATACGATAACTAATACGGTAGGAGGCTTTAACCGCATTTTCGTTATCTTTGTTAGCTGACGACAAGTACGATGTCACATTTTGTTGTTCCGATAGGCGCTGAAAAAAATTGCGTTCCTTGTTTTCATAACTGGGGGTGTTTTGTTTGTAAATGCCGCAAGAGTAACGAAGGTTTCATGCTACCATTGGATAATACTTCCCGACACACTACACAGTGGGGCTTAGCACAGTCCTCATCTCCTATAAACGAAAACCCATACTTCATGTATTCGTCACTGTATTTTTTTCTTTTTAGCTCTATGTAAAACTGAAGATCGTGTCTTTTCACTATCCTGCACCAAAGTCTTAGGCGTTTCCTGAGAAGTACTTGGCGATTGATCACATTGCACATTATGTTTCAGCTTTTTTACTGTGCCGGTTTTCAACCGCTGATCCATATCTGATAATACACGAACTGAACAATTAATCACTTTAAGTTAAGTTAAAACAATGACAAAAACTACTGTATATAGAAACACTGTCTCACGTTTGTAAAATTTGGGTCAAGAATCGACACTATTACTTCCGGGACATTAGACGTTCATAGATAGTGTGGAAGATCAAACAAGTCATATTTTTGATGAAATATTCAACGGCACAACTATAAACCAATAGTCATCATAATGAAGACTATTGTGTACAAATATTGAATTGTGGTCACACAAAACGCCATAGATTTTCACACACGCCAGTCCAAGCAGACAGCACGCCAGTGGCGCGCAAGAAAAACGGCGGAGATTGTCTCACACAGTTCATGTTGTATAGTATAGCGTTGAATTAATTTCACAACTTTTGACTTGTCTTTTACACTGTTGACATATGTATCTTTTCTCCGCATTTCTCAATTTTTTTCGCGTACCCCTGAACGTCCTGTCGCGTACCCCCAGGGGTACGCGTACCACAGGTTGGGAACCGCTGGCTTAGATGATATCAGTTGTTATATTTGCCATTGTGCAAAATCTCTGTGAGACACCGTGAAACAGAAGCATCAATCTTTTATTTTTGTCTCTGCCAAGAGTAATCTTGAGGAAAGGTTGATTCCTTTGAAAACCCTCATCCTTGTACTCAAAGCTTGGCCGTTGTTGGACCAACTTTACAGAGCAGGGAAGACAACCCGCGACATGCGTGGTGTGAATGTTGGTCTGTGTAGGATCTGTTTTGTTGAGGTTCTGCTTTTTTTTCTCCTTCTATTGTCATCCTAGTGCTTCTTTTAATATCTCAAGGATGTCCTTGTTTAATATTTTCTCTGATAGAAACAATATTTCTCTGAGACTGATGGAAACAATAATTTCTCTGTAAAATGTACACTCGTACAAATCCCCCCTGTTTGGTGACTTAACCATGTACAATTTCGGCAAGTCTATTGGTGTTTCTTCTCTCTCGCATACCTGTCTCAATCATTTGTATAAAACTTTTGCTGACGTGTCAATGTTTACATGGCAGCCTTTGCTGGAATGCCAATAACAAATAACTGTAACAACGCTGCTAAAATATTATTTCGCCTGGACTCATATGAGTATTATTATAGCTGATGTTTTACTGACAAATGCTCAATCGCCCTTTACTGGTACAACAATAATTTTAACATAATCACTAATTTTTTCTATAAAATAACTGCTGCATTTACTGTATTGGTATTTCGGTAGATACGAGTGCTACTGCTACTACTACCGCTTTTACTACTACGACTTCTACTACTACTTCAACTACTACTACAACTACTACTAATACAGTTATCCAGTTGCGCCACCAACTGCTGGTGCTACTGCTACTGCTGCTACTACTACTACTACTGCTAATACTACTACTACTACTACTACTACTACTACTACTACTACTACTACTACTAGACGGAGCGAACGGGAAAGCCGAAGTGGACGCAGCGAACGGAGATACGGAAAACCAGGGGCGGCATCTCTCTTTAGTCTGGCGGTCAGAACCCCGAAAGTCTCCTGAGATCTAAAAAGGTGTCAAATTCTAACATGTCCCCCCAATCTTGCATTCCAGTTAGATATATACAGACCATGAAGAAAGCCATTTTATCATTCGGTTGCCAGAGATTTAAGATTCACTAGCTATAGTAGAAATTTGCTAGAATTCCATCTGAATTGGTGGCTACATTGGAGTGATTTCTCTTTCTGTGCACGGTATAATATATTTGTTAAAGTGATCAGTGGTCTAGTGCTTTCATTTTATTTCACTGGATTTTGTGTTTTTTAAAATCTACTAAATTAAACTCCACCCGTGTGTTACCGGGGCCCGAAAGGGGAGCAAAGAATAGTAACACTGTCCCCTGCCAAGCATGTCGTAGAAGGCGACTAAGGAGGGTTGGGCATGGGGCCGGTTACCCCATCCTGTAAAAAAAATTTAAACCACAAAAAACTTCAACAAATATGGACAAGTCAAATAAAGAAAATAAAACACAGCCATCCAAGACAGGGGAAGGTCCTCTCGCGGGGAGGCGTATGATGCAACACAGAGAAAGCCGAAAGGAGTCTGTGTTGCTGACTAACCTTCTTTCTTCTAGGAGAACTTCCAGATTTGGCACCTGGAATGTTCGGACATTGAACGAACAAGGGAAAGTGGCACAAGTAGCAGCAGAAATGAGGGAATACAAAATCGAGGTTCTGGGAATGTGTGAAACAAAGTGGAAGGGGGTAGACAGGAAGAAACTCATCACAGGTGAATTGGTGCTGTCCTCAGGACACGAAGACGAAAGTTCACACCACAGTGAAGGGGTAGCTCTTATGTTATCTAAAGAAGCACAGAAAGCACTCATTGAATGGGAAGCTGTGGGACCCAGAATAATAACAGCTATTTTCAAAACAGCTAAAAAGAAAATTCATGTCAATGTCATCCAATGTTATGCACCAACTAATGACAAAGAAGAGTCTGTGAAAGAAGCATTTTATACTAAACTACAGGAAATTATGGATAAAGTAAAAAGAAGAGACATCACAATTTTGATGGGTGACATGAATGCAAAGATAGGTACAGTCAATACTGGATTTGAAGAAGTCATGGGAAAACATGGGCTAGGAGTAATGAATGAAAATGGAGAACTATTCGCAAACTTCTGTGCTTCAAATCAACTGGCTATAGGAGGAAGCATGTTTCCACATAAGAGAATACACAAGGCAACATGGATATCACCAGACCATAGAACAGAAAATCAGATCGATCATATATGCATAAAGAAGAAGTTTAGATCATCATTGCAGGATGTAAAGGTATATAGAGGAGCAGATGTGGCATCAGATCACCATCTTCTGATAGCCAAAGTAAAAATGAAACTCAAGAGATATGCAACAATGCAAAATTATAGACAACAGTTTAATGTAGGACAGCTAAGAAATCAAGAAACAAGAGACAAATTTGCGGTCACAGTATCCAACAAATTCCAAGTGCTCCAACAGTTGGAAGATGTAGAGAATACAGAAGACTATTGGCAGCAGGTCAAAACGGTATGGAAGGAGACATGTGAAGAAATACTGGGGAAAAGGGAAAGACAACAAAAAGCATGGATAACAACAGAAACCATCAATAAGATAAAAGATAGAAAAAACAAGAAAGCAGAGTTAAACACAAGCAAAACCAGAAGTTCCAAAGCCAAGGCTCAAGAAGTGTACACAGAAGCAAACAAAGAAGTAAAAAGAAGTATCAAAAGAGACAAGAGGAAGTATATTGAGGAGTTGGCAAGAGAGGCAGAAGATGCTGCAGCCAAAGGAAATATGAGAGAACTGTATAGCAGCACAAAGAAGCTAACAGGGAAATACAAGCAAACAAGTTGCCTCATAAAAGATAAGAATGGGAAACTGCTCAGCAATATACAAGAGCAAATGAAGAGGTGGACAGAATATTTTGGGGACCTTCTCAATAGACCAGCTCCACAAAACCCGCCGGACATCCAGCCAGCAGAAGAAGAGCTACAAATTAACGGTGAAAGACCAACGAAGGAAGAAATAAAGAAAGCCATAAAGCTTCTAAGAGATGGAAAAGCGTCTGGACCTGATGGCATTCCAGCAGAGGCCATCAAAGCAGATATCGACACGGCTACAGAGATGTTATATAAATTACTTGGTAAAGTCTGGGAAAAAGAAGAGATACCAGCAGAATGGAAGGAAGGATATCTGGTTAAGTTGCCTAAGAAGGGAAATCTACAAGAGTGCACAAATTATAGAGGAATAATGTTACTATCAGTGCCAGGAAAGGTATTGAACAGGATTATCCTTGAGAGATTAAAGGAGTCCATAGACAAGAAATTGAGAGATGAACAAGCAGGTTTTCGACAAAACAGATCATGTACAGACCAGATAGCCACTTTGAGAATAATAGTTGAACAAAGTCTGGAATGGAATTCACCACTATACATCGGATTTGTGGACTACGAAAAAGCATTTGACAGTGTGGACAGAGAATCACTTTGGAAATTGATGAGGCATTATGGAGTTCCCCTGAAAATCATTAATTTAAGAAAGAAAACCTATGAAGACATGACGTGCAGAGTTCTTCATGAAGGACAGCTTACAGAACCATTTGGGATAAGAACAGGAGTGCGACAGGGATGCCTCTTGTCTCCATTTCTTTTCTTGCTGGCAATAGATTGGGTTATGAGATCATCGACAACACACAACAGAAATGGAATCCAGTGGACTCTGACTAAGCAGTTGGATGATCTGGATTTTGCTGATGATTTGGCTCTCCTGTCCCATAACCGTAATCAGATGCAGGACAAATTGAAAACACTCGATGAGAGGTCACAGCAATTGGGTCTGAAAATACACAGGGAAAAGACAAAAATAATGCGAATAAATGCAGGTAATGAAAACAGGGTTGAACTTGAAGAAACGCCAATACAAGAGGAGCTTTCATTGCATTGGGAAATATATGGAGATCAAGAGAAATAGGATCCAACACGAAAATAAGAATCTTCAACTCAAATGTGAAGTCAGTCCTATTGTATGGCTCGGAGACATGGAGAACAACAAAGACAACAACCAAAAAGCTACAGACTTTCATAAATGGGTGCTTGCGTAGAACCCCCAAATTGACACGAGGTAGTCGGAATTTGGACGTTTTGCGATACCAGCGCGCTTGATTTGATATATTTCGAGCGGCTAGAAACGCAGATGTTAGGAATATTACAAAAATTTAAAAAGTAATTTTTCTTAATATTAATGTTAGGAATATAAAAATTAGCTGGCCGGATGGCCTATTCTGAGCAATGAAATAATATGATCTTAATTTTACAAACGGATAGATAATATTGAGATAATGACAAAAGACAGTGTAGTTCACATCATCGCTAGACTATATTGAATCTAAAAGTGTCGTTATTTGCACACAAAAACACGACCTTGGGAACAGGTGTTCAAAGTTACTTATTATGGAGGAGAGGGTTTTTGAGCGGTAGCTGTGTCTAAATATAACTTTTTACGACAAAATTTTAAGGGGAGAGAAAGGTTGCTTCGCAGAAAAAATCGAAGCACAATTTTTTTTAGAAACACAAGTAGAGACGGACAGACTAACAGATAACCATCCATACTTGACTGAAGCATGACTGAAATGACTTTAGTGTAGAAATTTGAAATTTAAAGTACAACTAGGCAGTGATTGGCCACAGACAATCATATCATTAGCGCTCAGACGCGAGAAAGCGATTTGGGGTCATTCTTCCAATAATGTGTTCGTGTGTTAGACACAGACTTTTAAAGAGTTGGGTGTTTTCCCATATGAAAGACACTGTGAATAAATTTAGGGGGAAACGCAATTCCTATAGCCAGCTGCTCAGCTGAGTTTTGCTAGTAGCAACTTCTGTGTTTCTTAGTTGTATTCATAATCTTGGTCCCCAAGATTGTGAATTTATTTTCTTTATTATGTTTTGATTATTGTTTCATGTTCGAGTGATTTGATACTGCCATAATCAAAATCTAGCCTTACAAAACAGTAGGGATTTTGCTCTAGACCCCCCGCGACCAAGTCCGGGTATCTAGGGTACCAACAAGGTATACATTAAACTACAGCAAGGATTATGCAAGATCACATCAAGCGTTGAAACAGATTTACCTATCCTTTCTTTTAGGCCGACAAACTAATAATTTATTTTTCAAGAATCTTAGTCTGGGAGGATCTA